>ML776921.1:62540-81087 GCA_009831015.1 Picea engelmannii | reverse complement strand
ACATTCTTTCAGATCTCACAGATGTGAGTGAAAGATTGGCCCAGATGTTTCAGTTTTTATCATAACATTGTTTCTATGCAGATGAAGACTACTGTGGTGGCAGACATTCTTTCAGATCTCACAGACGTGAGTGAAAGATTGGCTCAGATGATATAGTTTTTATCATAACATTGTTTCTATGCAGGATGCTCTCAGATGTTTGTTATGAATACTATATGACAGTAGATGAGAACTACTGTGGTGAATATGTTTCACTATTTTTGATCAAGTACTTGTGTGTTACTTGATGTGGTAGTTAACCACTAGATTGTAGTTGTGTACTACGGGAATAGAAATAGGTGTGTTCTATAAATTGATATTGTGCCAGTCGTCATAGGAGATTATCCAGTCAGATAATAATGACAGGTGCTCGTGGTGCTACTAGTTGTATGGTCTGTTGTGCTCATGGCCATTCCATTGTTGTTCTAATTGCCTTGAAGACTATCAGCAGTTTATTGGAGATGATGATCGTTCAGATGAATGATGAACAGAGATTTTCCAGACGGAAAACAGTTTAGAGCTTTTACTCCTCTTGTATCACTCTATGGTGAGAGTGACTTATCCAGCATCATATCACTCAGATGAAGTATGATTTCGAGAGATAATGCAGCTGATAGTGATGGTGATGATCTAGTCATGAAATAGTCTAGATGACTATATTGATGCTACCGGGTAAATGGTATGTTTTGTGCTCAAGTCCATTACCTGTAAATACCTCTCTAGCTAGAAGGGAGTGTTAATATTATGGTAGCTGCGGGAGGTATTTACCTCTACATGTGAACCTGACGAGAATAGAAGACTCTGGGAAGCAAGAGAAACCCTAATGAATTGGATAATAACCCTAGAAGCCTTGTCAGCTCAAGAATATAATTTATATTAGGCTATTAGCCTCCAAGAGAAGAACTTGGCCAGAATTAATAATAATATACTGAACAGACACCTACCCAGAAGGAGAAGTCGGCCTCAGTAAACTGGCAAGATTACTATAAATACAGGGCGCCATTTCTCATTTGACACATCTCAGGACTGCAGTTTTCCCAGTTGGTGCGCACTGCAGGTGTAGCTAGTGTGCAGGTTTGGAGGAGGGTTGCAGGTGCAGCTGCAGCAGCAGCAAGTTTTAGTATTTGGCTTGGATATCTCTTGGCTAGAGTTTGGACTATCTGATCATCTTTTTGTGATGTGCTATCCTTGGGGAGAGATGCGCTACTCTTTGTTTGGCTATCTAGCCTAGGGTTTTCTTCCGGAGGAATTCTCAGGTCAAGGTTAAGGTGCTCGGAGGGAGGCTTCGGCCTGTGGTTGGGAGATGAGGGTATCGTCGTGGTAAAACGAGCACACAATCCTTTATATTCTAACAGCCTCTTCTATATGAGTTGCAAAAATATAACATCCCTTCCTGAAACTCTTTTTTAGTTGCATGGCTGAAATTTCTCTAACAACTATTACTCTTGGAATGCCTTGAATCTTTTCTTGCTACCCTTCCTTATCAAGACATGTGATTGCCTTGTTGTAACAGTCTAGGACAACATGGTGTTTTTCCAACCAATCCATGTCAATTATGTTAATATTATGGTAGTTGTGGGAGGTATTTACCTCCACGTGTAAATCTGACGAGAATATAATATTCCAGGAAGCAAGAAGAAACCCTAATGAGTTGGCTAATAACCCTAGAAGACAAATTGGCTCAAGAGGATAATTTGTATTAGGTTATTAGCCTACAAGAGAAGAAGTCAGCCAGAAGAAATATTATATACTAAGTAAATAGACACCCAGAATGAGAAGTCAGCCAAGGCAGTTAGCCATAATTAGTATAAATATAGGAGGCCATTCTTCATTCTAGCATGCATTCTTAGAATTGCAAAGCAGCACTTGTGTGCATTGCAATTACCCAGTTTTTGGGCAAGTTTGGAGGAGAGTTGTCATTGTAACTAGAAGATTTCAGTTTTGGCTTGGACTATCTCTTAGTTATGGTTTGGACTATTTGATCAGCTCTTGTTTGGTGTGCTATCCTTGGAGAAAGATGCGCTACCCTTTGTTTGGCTATCTAGCCTAGGGTTTGCTTCCGGAATGATTCTTTGTCAAGGTTAAGGTGCTCAGAGGGTGGCTTCGGCCTATGGTTGGGTGATAATAGTGATATTGTCGATGGTAAAACGAGCACATCCATTATATTCTAACAAATTATACAATCATATGAACCCAATGGTATGATGTTAACATCTACCTTTGTGCTGAGTCCATTCATGTCTATTGGACAATCTTCAACCAACTAACTGATTTTCCTCTTAGCGCCTGTGGCTAAATGAACTAACCAATATTTCTTATGCTTACTTCTTTGTAAGTGAAATATTTAAACAATATTAGAGTTTATGTAACTATGGATACCTCCAAAATCAATTAAAATTGCTATAAGATGGTTATCAATCTTACCTTCCAATTCAATCATGGGGGACTGATACTCTGCTTGCTTGTTGTCCAAGGATGCATAAATCCTTGAAATGTTTCCTCCCATGTCTTCAATTGTTTCAGCCTCCCGAATTTTGTGGATAGTCCTCATTATTTATCCTTTATGAGGGCACTCCCTAAGTGATTTCCCTCACATCCCCAACATTGTACAAACTGCCTCCTTGGCCTTTTCCCAAATGAATCTACCATCTTGGGATCATTTTGGGTTGATTATCCTTGTTTATTTGCTTGTGAGTTGTTCCTATGAAAGGGTGGCTTAAAAATGTTTTGTCTTTGATCCCTCTTTCCTTTCATTTTGTCATTCCAAGATTCTTGGAAGACTGGTGTTCCTTTTCTCTACTCATAAAGATGATTTTCTCTCCTTATGGTGGTCCAAACCTTCTAGCCAAAGGTTCGTGATAGCCTTCAACAAGCTAAGCAATGCCACTTCTCCAGCAAGGCAAGCAGATCACCAAGATTCAGATTCAGCAATCGCTTTCCCCTCCACCCCGGGAACTCAACGCAATGGAGATAATTGCTTCCTAAGGAGGGAGGATTGATCCAGGTGGATATCGGTGGCCACCCACCTTTTCCAAATGGCTCAAAATGACTTTCTGGCAATTTTGGCAATTTACTATTTTTAGCAGGTTTTAACTTTCGGGGCAATTTTGAGGGCCTAAATGAAGGTTTTTCTAGATCGAGGTTCCAATGATAGCCAAAGGCATAATTGAGCACCCAAAATTAATCTCCTCGACGATACCTTTCTAACGAGCTATCACACACCTAAAACGGAGATCGTATGCAAAAGTTACGACCCCGGGAAGTTGATGCACCAACTTACCCAAACGGGGCCCACATGACTTTTGGCGCTTCATCTCCTAGGGTTAGGTTTTTGGATGTTTAGAAATTTTGGCATTCCCGTCTATTGTAAAAAGGCCTTCTGAGCCTCATTGTAATCATCTTCTTGCAAATGCGAGTAGCTGTCACATCTCTTCTCAGAGATAAGCTGCCACCATTCTAGCGAGTCTTTCACTCTGTATTTTTACAGTCTCTGTACATTTCTTTGATTAATAGAAATCGTGTATTACTGTATATTTGTGTTTATGGTTGCATCTCTGATACATTCATGTTATATTATTGAATATCTGCAATATATCTGTGCATTTATTTATTATATCTCCGCTCTCATTTCGTGCCAAAAATAATCTAGATCATATGGCCTCCTCCAAAGTTTTGGGGTTATCATAGTGTATCTTGTCAATGTAGAACGAAGGTAACCCACTCAAAAACATTTTTATTTTAAAATTCTCATCCTTTATGAATCCCACATACTTTATCAACTCAAAGAACCTCTTCTCATATTCGTCCATTGTCATGTTTCCCAATTTGAGTTCAAAGAACTATTTCATCTTCCTTTCATAGTAATGCTCTGACAAATATTTCTCCTGGAAATATCCTTTGAATTGCCTCCTTGAGACCTTCTCCTCATCAAGTTGCTTGGATTTCTTAAGTTGATCCCACCACATGGTTACCTTTCCTTGCAGGTGGTAGGTTGGCATTTTGTTTCTACCCTTGAGGGGTATCATGCAAATGGAAATATTTCTTCATTTCCAGCAACCGTGCTTCAACCTCGTCTCCCTTTCTATGCTCACCATTAAAATTTGGTGGCTTGATTTTCCTAAGTTCACCTTGAAAAATGTTTGAATCAAGCCTTCTTCTTTTCCTCGTAACGTGAGACACATTGGGATGATCCCTGGCTCTGAACTTGCACGATCTCTTCTAGTTGATTTCTTTATGGAATGATGATGTTTGCTCATACTCCTTGACTGCATGTCATTCCCATGCTCCTCCCTTCTACTATGGGATCTGGGTATTTCCACTTGTCTAGTACTAACTACTTTCTTTGAACTGGAATCTTTGTTGACTTGTTTGTGTAACATATTCATACTCTCTAGAAACTCCTCTCGATCTTTCATAATCTTGTTGTTATATTCTCCATAGCTATGTACTTCCCTGTGTAGGCTTTTCATAGTCACATGCTCCTCTCTGCCTCTTCTTCCATTAGACTTTGTCTCAACATTTCCCATGATGACATGTAGACCTTTGAATATATCATCCTCATGGATTTAATATCCTTGGACATTTTACATAATTCTAGTCCTCATATAAGAACCAAAGTTGTTTTCTTGTACCTCTAAATTATGCAAGAAAATGTGCATGTAATAATTTTTTTTATCTTTAATGCCACTAATCATCTTCTTTGAGTTGACTGTAAATTCTACTTCTTGTATCATTTTTCAACAGATGACTTCTCCTCCTCAATACCTTTCCAGTGACTATTCATTTTCCAAAATATGAACTCCTAGCAAAAAGTTATGGTATGTGGAAGTTTTAATTATTTTATCATTTTTATCCCTTATTGCTACCTGTGTCTTCTCTCTCATCCTGTACAGTCTCAAGTACCCAGATTCCATATTTAAATCCATGGATGTGTTCTATGATCTATGGAATTTCCATAGACTCCTCTTATGCCTCAAACTAACTTTTGAGCAAGACATTATGCCCCTTGAAAGTGAACTAGTATCAAAAATATACCTTGTATTGTTTCAGTTGTAACTTTCACATACAAGTTAGTTTTTCATCCAAAATATCGCGTTGTAAATATCTCACTGAGTTATTTCATTTAAACAATGTACACTATATGCACCAAAGGTAAATATAGTTCTCAGGGTTAAGGACCCCTAAAAATGTTGTTTATTCCTTCAAAACGCCTTCGCAAGTTGAAGGCCTTAAAGATCTAGAAATTTTCATGGAAAAATATTGGCTTACCACTGTAACAATCCATCAAAATGACATGTGTTCAACCTTGCGCACTCTGGTTGACATGGAAAGACATGTTCCATCCTTTGATTCAGCCATCGATCAAACCTCCCACAATCATGTTGATGATTGTAGCTATGTGAGACATTCTCCAGCTTACAAACCTGAGAGATGTTGATGATTGCAGCTATGTCAGACATTCTCCAGCTTACAAACCTGAGAGAAAGTCCCTGAGAGGGGTGTGTGGTTCCTATCCGAGATAGAGCTGGAACGTAGAGATGGCCTCCTCCTTACAAAGAGTTGAGAAGAACTCCATATTATTCTTCTGTGTAACACAATGAGAAAGTTGATTTGTTGAGTTGGACGTGCCTATGGTTGAGCACAAGGTGAACGTGTGAAATACCAAAGTGTTGGGTGCATCATCATGAGAAAAAAATTGAAGATGATGTATTAGCCTCCTCTGAGCAGAAGATTTTATTAGAAACTCTAGATGACTCTCCTGTGTAATGTAGTGGGAAAGAATATATGTTGAGTGGACGTGCCTATGGACGAGCACAGGTGAACGTGATCCTAGTGGTTGAGCACTAGTGAAGAAGTGGTTCTTATGTGTAATGCAGTGAGCTATAGATATGGATATCCCTATGGATGTGCCCCTACTGGATGAGCACTAGTGGGTGTAAGAGATCCCTTGCTATATTTTTCAAGAGTCAGACCGTCCTGTAACCCTAATTGTAATGTAAAGGGTACAAGTCGGCCCCACCTTAATGTGACTGGTAATTAATTTAAAAGATAATTAATATAGTTAATATTAATTATATTGTGAGCTAGTGAGGTCGGCCCTGTTGTGCCAATAGACACTTATGTTGACAGGTTCAGTCTAGTATAAGTAAAGGTAAATTCCCCATTGAGGAATCATATCTTTCACACGAGTTTGGAAATTTCAGCAAGTACACCTTCTTGGGAAAAGTGTGCACCTCTCTTGGGCGCTAGTCTTCTAGGGTTTGAGCACCCTCTTGTGTGCTATTTTTATTGGTGGTGAAGGTCCTTCTCTTGAAGAATATAAAAAAGGATTTTGGTTGGATTTTCTCCCCTTGTTGAGAAGGGTTTCCTAGGATACTTATTATGTTCTTGTGCATGGTGTTTCTTCTTGTGATCTTGGTTGCTGCAACATTATTGGTTATGGTTAAGTGAAATGATAAAAATGAAATGAACTTCATACTTAACCTTTCTCGTGGAAAAATCAACATGGTATCAGAGCATAGGTCTTGAAGAATCCCTACACAAGCTTTCAAAAGGCTAAACCATCCAGTGTCCTCCTTCTGCAGTTTCGTACGACCTCCGGGGTTTTTGCATAAATCCGTACAACCCCCACTTGATCATCCCTTTCACCTCTTTATAAGTGGACGTTGGAGCTAAAAGTTGGACCAAGTTGTATGACCCTCCTCAGCGCATTTCCAGAGACCTTCAAAATCAAATTCCAAGGATTTTGAGTTTTTGTCCCTAGGTTTCTAGGGTGCCAAAATTTTCTACAGAATCATGATCTTATATTTATGGAACTTATTAAAGAAATGTTTTTCTTAATTCAGAAAGAATTTATGTGACACTATCAAGTTGATTATTGGTAGTCATAAGTCCAACAAAATCCAAGGTTACTAATTCAACCTAATCATTAGGTTTTCAAAATCCAGTTGGCGAGAGTTTGAAGAAACCAAACAAATAAAGAACAGAGCCTTAGTAGAAGATAGGCTTGATGGAGCAATCAACTTCATCTCCTATAAATCAAGGCTTCAGGTCACCCTTGAAGAAGATAACCTTTTGGATGTGGTAACTAAAACCTTACCAAACACAACTACAAATGTAGAGAAGAAGATAAGAAAGGAAGAAGATGTCAAAGCAAGAAAATTAATCATCTACTCAGTAAGAGATCATCTCTTACCTCGTATTACCAACCTGAAGACAACTTATGATATGTATGAAGCATTAAAAGAAATGTTTGAAGGTGGAAACACCCTCAAAGCTCTTACCTTGAAGAGCCAACTTCAAAGTACCAAGATGAGAAAGGTGACACAGTTGCCATCTTCTTTATCAAGATATCATATATTAAAGAACATCTAGAAACCATTGGAGAAATCATGTCTAATAAAGAACTTGTCTTAACCACTCTCAACAAAATTCCAAAAAAGTGGGAGCCTTTTCTTCAAAGTATCAATGGAAGATAAGCTCTACCAACCTTTGATTTTCTATGGACAGATTGTACTCAAGAAGAACTTAGACTTAGAAATAGAGGAGTGGAAGACTCCTCAGAAGAAAATCATGCTCTTGCACTTCATACAAAGAAGAGAGGAAAAATCAAAGAAACTTCAGGCAAACATTCAAAGATGAAAAGTCTTCATCAAACCCAGATTATAATCAAAGAAGAGATGTTTCAGAAATTCAATGCTTCAGATGTGAAAAATATGGACACTATGCAAGAAATTGTCCAACCAGGAAGAAGGGAAGACAATATGCTTCTACCACTGACATTGATCTGGATCCACCTCAAAATAATGAAGACAAGAGAGAGTAGAAGTACTTCCTCTAAAGCTAAAACATGACTACAAACCAGGTAAATCAATTGATCTCTAATTTTATAGTTGATTTCTTTTTTTAATAAATGAAGGATATTATCCCTAGTATGGGATCCCCCAAAGACTTGGACCATTATCCCTACTATGGTAATCCAAACCATATTTGATTGATTATTATGTGAGACAAGAAGAGATGTTTTCCTTGAAGAAGAGACATCCTTTCAAAGATCCAAAGAATCTCAGATGGAGATTGACAGTGAGACAATACCTTCTCCCCCTTCAGCAGTTTAGAGGGAGAAAAACATTATTCCAACTAATCTAGTTGCTCCAGTAGATATGTCCAGATATATTGCAGTAGGGCATAAAATACCTTCCTAGGCTCACTATGTGAGAGGAAGAGAAACATACAAGCCTCTCGGGGCACATCCCGAGAAATCAAAAGAGATTTTCAAGCTATCCTTCAATCATGAGCAACGTCATTGATTCTGAACCTCCTTGTCTTGGAGAAGCAAAAAGAGAACAGGTATGGCAAGATGCCATAACAGAATAATACTAGTATAGCTTAAAGAATGATGTATAAGATATTGTTAAGAGACCAGAAGGGAAGTTTGTGGTGACTTCCAAGTGGAACTATAAGATCAAGCATGCAGCTGATGGAAGTGTCGAGAAATACAAAGCAAGATCTATAGCCAGAGGATTCGCACAAACAAAGGGAGTTGTCTGTGATGAGACACTTGATCCAGTAAGCTCGATACACTTTCATCTGTACTACCATCCATGAGTTGGAAACTATATCAGATGGATAGATTCTTGATGAGTTTAGGTTTCATCTAGAGTCTTGTTGATCCAAACCTATAGTATTACAGTGTTGGTGGCGAGCGCCTGATTTTGATGAATTATTAAGAAATCCTTGTTATTGGATACAAGTAAGCTTTGACTTATGATTTCAATATGAAGGCTCTGAGTATGATGCACTACTTCTTGGGACAAGAAGTATGACAGAGGACCGATGAGATTTTCCTGAGTCAAAGAAAATATACAGTGGGAATATTAAAGAAGTTCAGTATGACAGAATGAAAATCCACGGTGATGGATTTGAAGAAAAAGATTCATGATGATTCAAACAAGACTAATCCACAGCTGATTGGATCATTGATGTATCTAGTTAACACCATACTTGATTCATGCTATATAGTCAATGTACTTAGTCATTCCATGAGTCAACCAAGACAGACTCACTGGACAACAACAAAACATGTATTGAGATGTATATGAGGAACAATTGGATATGGCCTGAGATATGCCTCCAGTGTGAACTTGAGTTTGCAAGATATGTCGATACAGATTGAGAAAAGAGTACACTGGACTAGAAGAGAACATTTGATTGTTTTCTTACCATAAAATTTGGCATGGTTTCCTGATGCAGCAGGAAACAAAATATATGTGGCCTTGAATACCACAGAAGCAGAGTATGTATCATTGAGTGTACGAAGCAGTATGGATTCACAAGATTCTAAGAAATCTACTTGATCATGAGATGGATCCTATGATGATAACCAGAGTTGTTTGAAAAGATCTTTGAGAACCAATTGTTTCATGATAAATCAAAACATGTTGAGATAAAACATCATTATATCAGAGATATGATGCAGAGGAAAATAGTACACATGCAATACCTTCCTACACATGAGTGGATTGCAGACATCTTCACCAAACTAACTTGGTGAAGAATACCTCCCTAGTTGAGAGGGACTACTGATGACTACAACCAAGACAAAGTTCAAATTACATCCGTGTGAGACTCGACATAATGAAGAATGCCTCCCTAGATGAGAGGGAGTGTTGATGATTGCAACTATGTGAGACATTCTCTAGCTTACAAACCTGAGAGATGTTGATGATTGCATCTATGTGAGACATTCTCCAGCTTACAAACCTAAGAGAAAGCCCCTGAGAGGGGTGTGTGGTTCGTATCTAAGACAGAGCTAGAACGTATAGATGGCCTCCTCCTTACAGAGAGTTGAGAAGAAATCCAAATTATTCTCTTGTGTAACACAATGAGAAAGGAGATCTATTGAGTTGGATGTGCCTATGGCTGAGCACAAGGTGAACGTGTGAAATCCTAAAGTGCTAGGTGCATCGTCATGAGAACAAAAATGAAGATGATGTAATAGCCTCCTTTGAGAAAAAGATTTGATGATAAACTCTAGATGACTCTCATGTGTAATGCAATGGGAAAGAAGATCTGTTGAGTGGACGTGCTTGTGGACGAGCACAGGTGAACATGATCCTAGTGGTTGAGCACTAGTGAAGAAGAGATTCTTCTATGTAATGTAGTGAGCCAGAGATATGGACATCCCTATGGTTGTGCCCCTAGTGGATGAGCACTAGTGGGTGTAAAAGATCCCTTGCTATATTGTTCAATATTCAGACCTGCCTGTAACCCTAATTGTAATGTAAAGGGTACAGGTGGGCCCCACCTTAATGTCACTGGTAATAAATGTAAAAGATAATTAACTGGTTAATAATAATTGTATTGTGATCTAGTGAGGTCGGCCCTGTTGTGCCAATAGACACTTCTATTGATAGGTTCAGTCTAGTATAAGTAAAGGTAAATTCCCCATTGAGGAATCATATATTTAACACGAGTTTGGAAATTTCAGCAAGTACACCTTCTTGGGAAAAGTGTGCACCTCTCTTGGGCGCTAGTCTTCTAGGGTTTTATCACCCTCTTGTGTGCTAGGTTTTATTTGTGGTGAAGGTCCTTCTCTTGAAGAATATAGCAAAGGATTTTGGTTGGGTTTTCTCCCCTTGTTGAGAAGGGTTTCCCATGATACTTCTTGTGTTCTTGTGCATGGTGTTTATTCTTGTGATCTTGGTTTCTACCACATTATTGGTTATGGTTAAGTGAAATGCTAAAAATGAAATGAACTTCATGCTTAACCTTGATCATAGAAAAATCAACAAATACTGCAACCTATCGGAAAAGAAAATCCCATCAGAAAGTCCAATCGACAATCTTCTTGAATCCTTTCGAGGTTCGAAGCCTGCAAGCCTTATTTATCTCATGCTATTGGGAAGTTCCCCTCGAAATGGAATTTTTGCCTACATACCCATTATTTTTTAAGCTTGTGGTCCAAAAGGCTATCGAGTTCGTGTCATCGGCTTTTCCCACTGGGGTGGCACTTTCTTGCAAACGAACTCTTCTGAAGTCTAATAGACTATAAGACCTTCTCTATCAAACTTATCCATCAATAAAATATCCCTAAACGAGACCTTCTGATAGAATTCTTCCAAATTATCTAATGGTCGAGATCGGCTGTAATTAATGATCCTCGTTCCCTTTGGAAAAACTCCATCATTAATACAAACTTATCGCCCACGTAGTGCCTTCTGAACGCGTTCTTATGAAATGATCCCTTTTGATAGCCGATCCCAAACGGATGGTTGAGATCTACCTTGACACCCATCGCACGGTCAATATTTATCTCTGAACCTTTTACCTTTACCTCTACCAAAATCCACTACGGGTCCCACCTGTACCTGACTGCTATGTGGAACTCTTTGATTCACCTTCCCTTGCTGACATGCCCTCCGACATGGTGTACTGACATGGAAATATGACACGACATTCTCTTCTATCCTTGGCCCTTCCAAGATAACATGCTCGTCTAATAGATTGGATGGTCAACAATCTTGTCGACCAATGACCTTTATCATCACGGGTTTCGAAGTTGCACACTAGTTACCTCCGTCGGACAATCTCCTTCAGAAATACAACACCACCATGAGGATTTCTGAATGGATACTTCCAAAGTCACTTTTCTAAAGGATCTAATGACTGACATCTCTCATATCTAACTATCCTGATCCACTTCAGCCTCGAAGGTGCCCACTAGTTACCTCGATCGGGTTGACTCCTTTGAAACATGAGGTTACCCCCAAAATTCCCAAACTCTTGAAAACACTTCCCGCGGGATCCAACAAATGAGAGATATAAATGGTTTTTTTTTATGGTCCCTATTCAATGATGGTTCCGCTCCAATTTACATTGCATATCCAGGACTTAGAACACCTCATCGCGGCTCCTCTTGGGAAAGGTTCCGACTCTCTTCAAATTTACAAAGGAAAAATTGTTTGCGATGAATTTGATGACCTTGAGTGAGGTTCTTCCTCTGATTTCTCCCAGCGTTGTGGGTTTTTATACCCCAAATATGCCATGACCCTCCATGGTTGACTCTGCAAAACTAGGTCAAAAAATTGAGGCAGCATTTTGTTAACCGGTTGCAGTCAACAACCTACAACTATGCTTTTGTATGACTTCTCTAGCCCATACAGCCTGAGTGTTGTAAAGCAAGGCCCTGATACCAATCTATAACATCCCCCATCCTAGATTAGGTCCATTACTTGTGTAAATACCCATAAATGCAAAGTTTTCTTTTAACTAATCGTGTAGCTTACCAACTACAAGAATACACACATACCTAACCATTCAACTACCATTAATTTAAATGCAGCTACAACATGCCGAAATAAACATGAATGAAACTAATTAAACCCATACACAACAAAATATAAACCATTCAATTACACATAGTTAAAACACAACAATTTAACTCATAAAATAACACAGAACATAGATAAACACTTATATTTTCATAATAGTTGTGCAACTAGCTACTTGGGACGGGCGTTCCACCCAACCATAGACTTGTTGTTCTAGTTCTGAATAGAAAGACACCCACAATATGGGGCTAGGAATCCAAAAATGAGGGTGTCTCTCACAATCAACTCACAATTCATATATCCCACAACCCACTGGTATTCTCCTACAACTATCATGATTTCCACCAGCTCTCTTCCTCTTGACCTTCCCAACCCAGAGGATGTACCCCTTCACTCCTCTCATTCTTTTGGATGTACCATTCATTTATCAGGGTCTCTCCGGCATAAGTAACCCGAAATATCACTGCTAGGAACTCAAGGGAACTCACTGCTAGAAAAACTACTAGTAAAACAACAACAACAAGCTTGTTGCTCCAGTGCAGCTCTCACAGGAGTTCACTCTTTAGGCTTGATAACCCAATTCTTCTACAAACCTGAAAACTTGCTTCTTCAGTCTTCAACTCCAAAAATTCTCCATAATTCGCTCTCAATTGTTTATCTAGCTCCATAACTCCTCTTTTCCCTTGTTCTCTCCCTATCCATGCAAAAACATGACTGTCTGAAACTGCATGTTCTCCCCATCTGAATTTCCTCTCTTTTCCCCAAGTAATTTGACTCACTCTCCCCAATGTTGATTTTAATTCAACCCCATCCTCACAATAACTATGGGATGTGACTTCTCACACCCACTCTCTTACATGTATTCAATAATTATCTTTGGGAACACTCAAAGGAAAAAAAAAAGGTTTTATACACAATGATAATAAAATTCAGGAATGTGGGTTTGGATTAATACCCATAAATAATTTTCCTATTGGACCCCTCTTAGACACTCCCTACTCTTGTGAAAAAATCATCCCCCATCTCTATTCGTATCCCTCAATAGTTGGAATCACATTTTATTTATCAAACTTCAGAAAATACAATTCACATATTACATCGCTTAGCCATAGCCACATTCATTTGTGCATTAATTAAAATGACGATTATAGTGGGGATGTTACAAGGGGTTTACTCAAACAAAGATCCCTCAAAAAAATGAAGAGGGAAAGCTAATATTGGAACTTTTAAAATGTTCAACGTGCTTATTTTACCATAGACAATATCACTATTGTCACCCAATCATAGGCATGCAGCCACCCCCGAGCACCTTAACCTTTACTAGATAGAATGATTCTAGAAAGCCATACTAGAACCAATAGATAAACCCTAGTTGCAGCAGTAGCACGAGATGGAACCAGAAAACACCATCCAACTGTAGCAACAACACAAGACAAGGAGAGTACACCTCCTCCAAGGGTATCTCACAAGAGAGAAAGTCTCCACAACCACAAAACAAGAACAATACTAAAAAAAATCAGTTGCAGTTGCACTTCTTAGGCTACCACCAATAATACCACCAAGAATATCAGAATACCACCAAGAATGTCACGAAAAATACCACCAAGAGATACTAGAAGGTAGGGCACATATCTTAGGCTAGATTGCGCTAGAGAGAGAGACCAAGAATCACCCCAAAAGATGCTCCTTCCATTCTTATAGCTGCAGCTCCAGACTTGTGCTATACTTGAGAGAGTGTGTGAAATGAGTGTACCAAATGCGATCAAGAGCCTCTTATTTATAGTCCTTCTGACACCTGTCTAGGCTAAATTCTCTTTCTAGAGGGTAATACTTCAATATTATTTATTCTACTGAGTCTACTTGTCTTCTAGGGTTTTTACACATATGTTTAGGGTTTCTCTTTCTTACGAAATATTCTATTCTAGCCAAAGGTTACACATAGAGGTTAATACCTCCCGCAACTACCATAATATCAACTCTCCCTTCTAGCTAGGGAGGTATTAACTATAATGGTATCAAACACATCCATCCATTTCACATGGTATGGAAAAGGCTCACATAGTCTTGCAGACCATTCTACATGTAGCATCATTATAGCCACATAGGTTATTTTATGATCACGCAGATCAAGTCACAAGCATCATCATCACTATCCATCTAGTTGGAAATCACCTCCAACACTACTAGTTAGCACACCAACCTAGGAAACACCTTCAACACTATTGGTAGTCTCCATGGAAATCAGGTAGTAGCACTTAGTTACTGCAATGCCATCCAATACATCACAATGATGTCGATCCATAGTAGTACACAACTGTTATCTAGTGGTACACAACCACTCCTAGTAGCGCACAACTACTATCTAGTGACACACAATCACTACCAGTGGAACACATCCACCACAATACCACATAGCTACTATCCAGAGACCCACAATAGCCACTGCAATCAACTAATAGCTACACAAGTTATCACCATGCAGTACAATAGTCTCCTGACATCAAATCATATCATCGCATACATCATCTCTCGAGGCTATACTCCATCTGAGAAATTGGGAATGATGTTGAATAATTCATGTGCTTGAACTTAGCGCACTCGATAGAGTGTCTCGCATAAGTCACTCACTCAACAGAGTGATATAGGGACCATTCTTCCTATCCTGGTCATTTCATGTCATCTGATGTAAACTCCAACCCATGGATGTTGCAATAGATATGATCGCTTTAATAGAGGTGTATCTGGAAAATGGAGCAAACGTCTCATCATAGTCTTCTCCCTCCTGCTAGGAGAATCCTCTAGCCACAAATATTTCCTTGTATTTATTGATACTCCCATCTACTACATGTTTTATCTTGTAAACCCATTTTGAAGTGACTACAGAATTTCCTTTAGGTCTAGGCACAATTTCCCATACATCATTTTTCATGATAGATTGATATTCTTCCATCATAGCTTCCTTCCATTATTTTTCTTGACTGCTTCTTGAAAGGTGGAAGGTTCTGCATTGAGATGTTTTGGAGAACTTGTAGTTTCTTCCTTGGGACCTTCATGTTCTTCTTCATTGTTGGGATCCATGAAATCTTCTATGGATTTCCTAAAGCCAATATTTTCATCAAAAGTCACATCTCTGCTGATTTCAACCTTCTGTTGACCTAGAGCATAGATTATGTAATCTTTTGATGACTCACTATATCCAACGAATATGCCCTTCTTTCCTAAAGGTTCCAACTTATTTCTTTTGTACTTGGGAACATGAATATACACAAGACAACCAAAGATCCTCAAGTGTTCAACACTTGGATTCTTTCCAGAGAAATCTTCTTCTAGAGTCATGTTCTTCAATATACGATGAGGACTTCTATTCTTAACATATACGACTATCATAAATGCTTCTCCCTATAGAAACATTGATATATTATGGTCATTCATCATTTCCTTAACAAATTCTTCAATGGATCGGTTCTTTCTTTCTTCTACACCATTAGAGTCGAGGATTGTAGGGAGTAGTGATCTCCCTCCTAATCTTGGCCTCTCTGTAGAATGTCTTGAAATCATCTGAGGTGTACTCTCCCGCTTAGTGAAGGGGTTGACATTGGTCCAGACACATCTGAGTGAACGATGTCCAAAAATTATTTTGCTTTACATGCTTCCTTTAGAATTGGTACTTGGTGAGATCACCTGCCTCACCGCTTGATGGAGTCATCTGCTCCATGTTTGCAAATATCACTATAGCTCCTTTTCAAAGCTATTGCCTGTGACTTGCCCCGAACAAGAAAAACAAGAGAAAAAGTATTTCGGATAGCATTTTCATAAGAACATATCTATGGTAACAAGGATGGTAGTCATCATAGAATTACCAAGGTGACTTTCCCGAGAGCAAAACAAGAAATAAATCCTAAAGGAGATGTGAGTTCATTTTGCAAACAAGTGCAATAAGCATCTATATGAATAGTACTTACATACAACCAAGTATACCTAGCAATAATATAACCTTTCAAATATTTTTGTCATAACTATGGTGTTTACTTGCATTGTAGCAACTATCAAACTTGATATGTGCAAATTGAAACTTAACAATTTGATCAATCAAGCCTGGAACCTAGAGCCTAAACTGTTAGGAAGGGTGTGCTTGTTCCTTTGAATGTAATGAATCCAAGATCACTTCTTGGACAAGGTCTCTTGTACATCCCCTGCAAACACACTCACGCTTTGTTGGATGATATAACTTGAAAGGCATATACAAGTGCATACCTTTGAAATTTGTAGCATTGTTCAACTTCTCTTCTAATATGAAACTAGACACCATCTTGACAAGAAGAGGTTAGAAACTGAATAAAAAAGGTTCAATTATTAAAACAAGCTAGAAACCATGAAATTTCAACTTTGACCACAAAGTCAATATTGACCAAAAGTCAACCTTTGACTTTTGACCAGTCAACTTTTTACTTTTACTTTGACCAGTCAAATTTTTTACTTTTACTTTGACCAAGAATTCAAACTTGTCGTTTTTGCTGGTTGAGGGAACTAGAGGGTGCGCTAGGCTAGGGCACACTAGAATACCCAAAAATTATGCCAAGCGTTTCACTTAAAGTGCCCAAGAATTTAGGTTAGGATTTGTTGCAGTTGCAAAATCTGAAACCCTAGTTGCAGCTGCAAATGGTGCTACAACGAACTTGAAAAGGAACTCTAGATCTACCTTCTAGTGATTACACTATTATGAAGGTAGTGTGGGCCCATAACCTATTAAAATATTCGATGTGCTTCTTTTACCATAGACAATATCACTATTGTCACCCACCCATAGGCATGCAGCCACCCCCGAGCACCTTAACCTTTACTAGATATTTCGGAAAGCCATACTAGAACCAACAGATAAACCCTCACTGCAACAGTAGCACGATATGGAACTAGAAAACACCATCCAACTACAACAACAACACAAGACAATGAGAGCGCACCTCTTCAAAGGGTAGCGCACAAGAGAGAAAGTCTCCATAACCACAAAACAAGAACAATACTCAACAACAACAGTTTCAGTTGCACTTTTTAGGCTACCACCAAGAATGTCACCAAGAATACCACCAAGATATACTATAAGGTAGGATGCATATCTTAGGCTAGATTGCGCTAGAGAGAGAGACCAAGAATCACCCCAAAAGATGATCCTTCCATTCTTGTAGCTACAACTCCAGAATTGCGCTATACTTGAGAGAGTGAGTGATGTGAGTGTACCAAATGAGCTCAAGAGCCTATCACATGTCTAGGCCGACTTCTCTTTTGGAGGGTAATACTTCAATATTATTTATTCTACTGAGCCGACTTGTCTTCTAAGGTTTTTACACATATGTTTAGGGTTTCTCTTGCTTCATGAGTATTCTATTCTAGTCAAAGGTTACACATGGAGGTTAATACCTCCCGTAGCTACCATAATATCAACATGAACTAGATGGGATCCTTGAGGTATATGTGAAGAATCTTTGCCAAAGGTAAATCACAAAGTACAAAAATAGATGGTGGGGTTTATCGAAAGAGGAAGTCATTTGGGAGGCAAAAACATTATGTATATAAACCTAAATTTGCAAATGTTGTAGGCTACCTGCCCCATTAGGGTAGCTAATCTTAAATTGGATCAACTAGAAGAAGACTAGAGAAACTAGAGGTGGGATCCACTAAGGAAGTTGATTGAACCAAGTCCATTGATTGATAGAGAATAGCCAACTAAAAGAAGATCAAAGATGAAGTCCACTAGTGTATTGACTAAACTAGGGTCCACTATTGTGGATATGTTGATGACCATGATCGAGATTTAGACAAACAACATGGATTGAAGGATTAGTATGGAGCCTTGTCAACAATATTGTGTTATTTAGGCTGGTATCAATGAGGAGGGGGTGTCTATGTGATATTTGATGACACATGTCGACTCGGAAAACATTGTCAATTACCAAAAGGGGAGACAAATCATTTGATAATTGAAGAGACACAAGAGAAGATGAAATGTCACAACCAATTGTTGGATATGGCTCATAAAAGGTGGGTTACATGTTGAAGAGAAGTTTAGAAAATACTAAGGCTACCTAAATTTCTTGAAGGTACTTTAAGACAAATTTTAAAATCTGTAATATTTAGCCAAACTTTCCTTGATGTTAATCTTAATAAAAAGCAATAAGTAG
>ML776921.1:20593-49898 GCA_009831015.1 Picea engelmannii | reverse complement strand
ACAACCATACAAACAGATGTCCCTCAAGCAAGCCAATAAGGATAATAAATTATCACCAAAGTACTATGGCCCTTATAAGGTGTTGCAAAAGATTGGTACTATGGCATACAAATTGGAGTTGCTTGCATCTTCACGAGTACACCTATTTTTCCATGTTTCATCCTTAAAGAAGGTTATAGGTGACAAGATCCCAGTTCAAACTATATTGCTAGAACTTGACAAGGAAGGAAAAATCATATTGGAGCTTGAAGCCATCACTGACACAAGAATTCGCCAGCTGAGGAATAGATCCATTTTAGAGTATCTCATTAAATGGAGGAAACTACCGGTTGAATATTCTACTTGGGAAGATGAGTCTTTTATAAAAAAGCATCTAGAGTTACTCAAGCATTGCGGACAACACTTGTCTCAATGGGAGGGGCATGCTAAGCCCTAATATTGGCTCATTACCCCTTAATTGGGGCATATTACATTAGTAATGTTATTTTATTTATATCAGCTTTATTCCATTAGTTGTAATTATACCTCCTAGTCTCTTATATATACCAAGGAGACATTTTCATTTGGAATTATCTTGTACTTGAACATTTATGTGGGGTAAAAGGAGGTTGCCCCCTCGAAGAGGCTTATTATCTGAAATTCTCTTTTTTTCAAGGCGTTGAGTACTTATTCTGAGGTTTTTCTATGCTATATTGATATTTGGTTCTTAACATAAGGGTAGTCTAATAAATTCTCTCCTTTATATACATGCATCTATCCAAAGCATTCATGACACATCTTTTCATGAATCCAACACAAGGATTCTAACCATCCTTTCCTGCCAGAGGTTCCTCCCTTTTTCATTCAAGATTTCTTTCCTAAATCATACTCCACTTAGGTATCAGTGACACACAACATTCAATCAAAATTATAAATATATCACCAAGGTATAAAACATTTTGGAAGGGATTCTTACCCAATCCCTTTCAAACCACATGCTACATAGGCATGATAAACCTTATACCTGTCTAGTTTCCAACAACATATTTGATGTGATCTCATCAATTTATGCTTTATGGGAACTCATAGGGTCCCTTCATCAATCCTTTCACAACAACCTTATTTTATTTTCCCTCTATATGAGGTTGGTTACCGTTAGCAATTGCCTCCTCCATAGATCTGATCTTTTCTACACACAACAATCATAATCATAATTATATCATATGTCACGGTAAAACATAATTTAAGTGCCCTAGTGCTTTTAAACCAACAAACATTTTTCAGATATGTCGTAGCATATCTAACCACACTCTACCACATTATCCTCAATGCTTTCATTGGTGCAACATAAAATTAGTCTAGTTGTTTGTACTTTTACACAATCATCAACATTCTTATGCCTAAAATATTCACACATACAATAACTTTCTTAGTTTTCTTCCTCAGATAAAATACAAATAAACAACAAGAGAGGGGTCAAGGGATTCTCCCTTTTCCAACTCCTCTGCACAGTATGGAATTCTCACCATTGTTGAGCTATCTCCATGATTTTTTTTCCATTTGCAATTGTGGCATTGACCAAGATATTCACTCAAGCAACTATATTGGTTTATTTATCTCTCCCAACTACTCTTGCTTCTTCAAAAGAATATGAATTTTCTAAACAAATCAAAATTATAGAGTGATAAAGGTGTCCCCCCTTTTTCCATATTATTTATGCATTTTGTCCCTTCTTATACCTTCTTGCTCCATTTCCTTGAGCAACCTCAGTCACATTCATCTTGACATTTCCCCATTCAAAGAGTCATCATACCACTTGTATGTATTCAAAATGTAATCCAAGATTCTAATACTTATAGGATCCTATATCCCACTACCTCATTCCCAATAGTCATTAGTTTGCATGGCTATGTTCTCCTAACATAGACTTTTCATAGTCCACCCACATGGGACTGCAACATGCAACTTCCTCGTTGCAATATCTAGCAACCTAAAATGATCTCATTTCCAAGAGTTAGTAATAACTCTTATTAATTCCATTAAATGCCCAATTTTTTAGATAGAACCAGAAACATGCATTTCCATTATGCATCTAGACCACATATCCACACATTCAACATGTGCATTTATTCTATCAACTTGCATTCACAATGTGTTTTCATGCACTCAATCATAATCATCAATTTAGTGTGTGTGTGTGTGTGTGTGTGTCTATAGCTAGCACACTTCCATAAGTTTACACATGCACATCTATTCATATTAAACTTAATTCTTTCTTATGACTATTTGTAATCATTCACATGATATTTATAAGGCATAATCATAGTTATATTTCCTTCTTTCATAATAGCTGAGCATTCTTTCTCACTTTCTCTTTCAACATCTCATACTAGCTCTTTTCTAAAGAATGGAATACAACCTCTTCACACTAGTATTCAAACAAAACAATTCAGACTCTTCTAGATAGGATAACCTAAGTAACAATAGCATTACCCAAGGTATAGAAAATAAGAATTCTTATTTTCTTCACATGCCTTAAATCGATTTCAATTATCAAACTTTTATTGAGGGAATCCTTACCTATATTTCCATTGATCACTACTTGAGCATACTAGGCCATACTTGTAGGAATGTCATTCAACATTGGATGCTACTTGATCCATGGGTTTTCTCAGTGAGGTTCGTGCACTTCTTTTACAACTTTTTATCAACACCTCACAATCCATAGCCCTTTCTCACAGGGTTGTATACATCATCCTCGACATTTCTCTCCATGTTTTCAACCTTTCCTAGTTATCAATCAATATCAATCATGGTTATTTACCATAACAAATTATATCATCAAAATTCTTACTAAGTATATATACATATTATGTGGATGCTTATCATTATCATATGCATTGGTACTAAGGTCTGAACCTTACTGCTAAAGGGAAAATCTAGGTCACCTCAAGTGTTGGAATGATTGGATTATATGAATTAAGTTTGTTGGTTAGTTGATCGATAGGTTTCCAAGGACATGGATCTAGTTGGAGTTTTCAACAATACCAATATAAGGTTTCCCTTAGATGATGTAATTCATTTTGGTGAGGAGATACATATATGGAGAATAAAACAAATGAAATACAAACAATAATACAATTTGTTACTTCTTGTATGAATTTAAGACTTGAAATAATATTTCAGATCCAAAACATGTACCTAGACACGAATCATCCAAACATATTGTATTACAATAAATTGTTCACTGAAACAATAGTAGAGATCAGGTTGCATGACAATAAACAGTTCATTGAGACAATAGTTGAAAGGAAAAGAAAGAACACTTTGCATTCATTTCAATTTGCATCTAGATAAGATATGAAGACACAATATTTGAGAAGAAAACATAGTCTGTCACCAAAAAATATATTCACTAGGTGGGAAAATTCACAGTTTTATTCTTTAAGGCCCAGCCAAAATCCTAATGCTTGATCTCCCCCAAAAATTGAACCCTTTTACATTCAAAAACCCATCTATTTATCTCTGTTTGGAGAGGGTTTGCCTATCTATATAGGATCTAAACTCTAAAGTTCAACTTTACATCACAATCAGATCCTGTAGATACAACTTCACTGTTACTTCCTAGTTACAATATGTAAACATTTCTTTCACCTGAGTGGATTTGGGTTGAAGTGTCAGTTCATAACTTCCCCTCAATTCGACATTAACAAAAAATATTGTTCTTATCAAAACAAAATAACAACTTATTACAAGTGGAAGTAGTACCTTTCACTAAACCAACAAAACTCTATAAGTGCAACTATAACTAATGTTGATAACTGAAGTGGAACAACTCGATAACAAAAGTCTATAAAATTTGTAGTTGGAAGTTGACTGTGCATGGATGCCAACGTACACTAAACTGGAGACCAATCTGGAATACAGGTGGATCAACTGGCATAAGTCTCGAATTGCTTTTCCCTTTGACAACAATGGACTTTTTAAATTATCTCTTTCAAGAACATGCATGTTTTTTTTATGCTTCTTTTGTAGCTTTTGATACTTTTTTTGTATCTTAGTGTGCTACATTTCAATATCCTGTTTTTGTTGCTCTAGACTCTAAATTTGTTGCTTCATGTCATCATTTTTCTATTTCAGAGCTTGCACCTGGTGGTTGTCATCCATCTCCATGTCAGCTTCAACATTTGGTTTTATCAATGCCTTTACCTTATTTCCATTTTTGAGCCCTTGTTATTCCTATGCAACATGTTTACTGAGGTCAATGGACAACTTGGATTTCCTCAACCTCATTTCATGCCTGGGTGCTTTCTCAGGTTTTTGATCAATTGCCTCTCATAGGTTCCTACACCTTAAACATTTTTCCTTTGATATTTGGTTTGACATCATGGGGAACCTGCTCAGGGGCCATCTCTGCATCTGGAGTTATCTCATCAGAGTATTTCTCAGGGTTTGGACCAAAGTCCATCACATTTTTTTCTGATTCCAAATCTGCAGGGTACTATGTTTTTACAAAACCATACTTTACACCTCATGTATCCCCTTTCTTATATTTATACCTTTCCTTATCCCCATGTCATCCATTTCAACGTATGTATAGCCATCTCCTCCATATTGGCAAATTTAGAGAGGTCTTCTTCAGTATCCTCACCCTCAATCACTATGGGATTTTTGTCTTTCAAGGATGGATTAAACAATGCCTTGGAATTTAACCTTAATTGGTTTGTGAGTCTGGTTTTTGTATTGGGTTTGTTGGACATCCCACATACCTGTCTCCCTTTCCTCTTTTTACTTTGCTTGGCCTAGGGGGATTCCTTAATCAGGGTGTCTATTGGCACAAATTATGTTGCAATTATTTCGGCATTGGGTTGTTTAGCCTTCCTCTGCCTACTTGTTTTTGACCTAGGAGTTTTGTCTTGCTATGTGGTAGTGGGAACAAGTTTATCCTCGGAATGTTCAGGTGACAATGGGCCTATTAGGATAGCTTGTTTGCCTCTGTGTCTGATATAATTCCTGACATACACTTTTCCACTTTCCATCTCTCTATGTTTTGTTGTAGAGGACCTTAATTGTCGTCAAGGGATTTGTTCTCTTGGTGGAGTAATTCCCCCCTTTTTAGGTGTGGTCTTCTTTTTGGCTTGCTGGGTAGCTTTCGATGAACACCCAGGTTCAGGAGAAACCCCAAATGCTTAGCTATCCTCATCCCTCTATTCTTCTGGTCATGGACCAACTTCTTGTTCTTCTTGTTGTTGATCAATTCCTTGTTCTTCTTTATGTAACCCTACAGACTCCAGAAAATACTTTCAGGGCATTTTTATTTCATTTAAAGAAAAGAGAACCAAAATATTAATGAACCCCTGGTGACATAAACTTCTATGAGTAGATTCAGAGTAATTTTGGACTCTCTTAGACATTTTGGTTAAGATATTAAGAAAATAGAAGGGAAGGTTTAGTTCCTTGTCACTGTTTAAGTGCATAAGGAATCGAAGGTGATAATAGTGAACAATCAAGAAACAATCTTCTCCCATGATATACCTTTGGATTGCAATGAGAATACCATGCCAATCTTATTTAATCCACATAATTGAGATTCCATGACTCTAATAAGGGTTTTGGTGTTCTGCCACCATAAACTTGTTGTAGATTTTAGCTCGCAATTTCCCTTTTTAAACCATCTTTCACAACTAATCGTGAGAGCGCACATCCCATCACTGAAGTGCTCTGTAATGTGAATGGTGGTGTCTCTGAGATGAGTATGAAACCCATCAAAATTTTGTGTGAAGAGCAGGGCCACTCCTGTGTGATGCCTATTGAAAGCACATATAAATTCAAACCATTCCCCTCTGATAAATATATCTTTTATTTCTGGGATTGCATCGAATAGTTCGAGCCCTGTTGGCTCTGTTATGTTCAATTGCCAACACTCTCGGGGAGACACCTGTGTTCTAGCTACTCCTGCTGGAAGCAAAGGTTGAATGTATGTGTTGTTTCGGGTTCCTTTACCACCTACAATAATTATTACACATGACTCTCAGTTCTTTATTTATGCCCCCCTACCACCAATCACTTTACTCTGTTTATTAGCCCTGTTACCTATCTTATTTCAACTGAAACTTATATCTGCAGCTATACCCCAGTGCCTTTATTGGGTCATGGAGCCTTTATTCAAGCTAAACTACTGAATCAAACTGGAAATGAAAACAAATATTTCACATAATGAACCACCTATGGTTCATCAGGAAAAATAATGCTTCAGGAAGCGCCCATTAACTGGACCTCCAAAGATCTCAGTATCATCCATGTTTTGGAATATAAATGTATTATTATCCATAACTTTGGCCACTTTGGAAGGGCCAAACCAAAGGTTATCAAACTTATCATGTTTGGGTTTTTCCTCCCTCGTGACATCCCACCTCAGGTTCAGGTCACCTGCTTGAAAGGTATCTTTTTTGGTTTTCTTGTCAAAGGATTCCTTGACCTTTCTCTGGTATGCCTAAATCATCCCATTCAATGCTTCTCTCCTTTTCTAAACTTCAATAATTTGAAAAATTATCCTCTGGATGTCATTAGGTTCCTCCACTTCCTCCTGCAAAAATTTCAACACTGGTAGAACAAGATGAGTTGGAAAAACAACATCCACCCCGTAGACTAGCTGAAATGGAGAGGTTCTCGGTGATTTCTTGGTGTTGATACCGTCATCCCACAAGGCATACTTCAGTTTGGAATCCCATGATTTTTTATTTTCAGCAATCAAATTCTTGATGATCCTGATGATGGTTTTATTTGATGACTCAGGCAACCCATTTCCTTGTGGGTAATATGGTGTAGAGTGTGTCAAGATTGTGTTGTAATTCCCACAAAAATAAATCATGGCCTTGGATTTGAATGCCTACGCATTCTCTGTTACTAAATTCCTGGGGCATCAAAATCTAGAAAACATGTGTGTCTCCAAGAAGGTCATTATCACCTTGTCAATAGCATTCCTGGTAAGAACAACTTCAATCCACCTTGTGAAGTAGTCAGTGGCAGAAAGAATCCACTTGTGTTGTCCACTGGAGGGTGGGTTTATCTCACCTATGAAATCTAGGCCCCACTATTGAAATGGGCCAGTTGAAGTAATGGGTTTTAGGGGCAATGAGAGCAATTTTTGCTTTCCAACAAATTTCCGACATTCTTCACAAGCCTTGACCATGGAAAATACATTAGAAAATATGGTGGGCCAGTAGAATCCAACCTTTAAAATTTTGAGGGTTGTAGCTTTACAATGTTGGTGCCCTCCAAAAAATCCTCTATGCATATATGTTATGACCTGTTTTGACTCATCGTCATCAAGACATTTAAGAAAAATACCAATAGGGTCTTTCCAATTTAAATTCTGATTTAAATTTTGGATATTTTCTTGGTTAAAGAAGGATTTTATCTTGTTTATGCTTGCACTAGGTAAGGAATCCATTTTGTTGCTTCTTTCTTGGTTAGAAGTCTGATTTTCTAATATTCATGGGGAGTATAAGTGCATACAACCCCACCAAGGCCATCATTTTGTCTTGAAATAAATTGTTGCACAAAGGAATACTAGGAGGAGTAAAAGGGTTTACACCCTCCTAGGGTTTTCCTTAGCTAGTTTTTCTTAACTTGGGGAGTAAAAGGGATTACACGCCCAAGGAGGTAGCACAACTAGCTCTTTCTCTTTTAAAAACTCCATAACCCAATAGTTAAAGGCAATAATCTCTTGCATTGGAGAAATAAATCATTACATTGGGATATGTAAAACTACGAGATATTGGAATTGTTCAAGTTGGAATTTCTTCTACATGTTATAAGCATTCGTGTGCCCTAAGGGCGTACTCTTTTAGCCAACCAATTTTTTGTTGTAATAAGTTTAATGCTACAGCCATTAGGGCTGCAACAAACCCTAAACACTTTCTTGAATAACTCACAATTCAACTGTCAGAAGTTGCTAATAATTTACCCCTACAATCTACTAGGACTAGCGCATCTTTTGGGTGGATAACTTGTGACTTTTGGTGGCTAATTTCTTTGTTGTAACAAGTTGTTTTCTACAACCATAAGGATGCAAAAGTATCTCTTCAATACTATCTATAAAAACCTTACATTGATGCTAAAGTCTTGTGCTTTTACACTTGAGTTGTACAAGTGTTTTGCTAACTTATCTCTTGCATCATTTGATAGACTTTTAGCATCTTTATTTGCAGCTCTTACTATATTTTTGTTCCTGATATATATCATTGTTTACTGCTGAAATTAGGGACAACAATATTAACTTGCTTATCCACCTAACATTATACACATATACTTGGCTTGCTCTTGTGTCTTGGGTAGGTACATCACTCTTTACAATACTCTTATCTCTTGGAAACCATTGTCTACCACCAAGACCTTTCATCAAGCCATTCAATACTTAGTATATTGACCTATATGGGCTACACATCCATCATACCACTTTCCATCTCATTTCTGCCTAGGACCACTGAGATTCTCTCCTTGAGGTGATTCTTTCATCTCTAAAGTGATGGGAATACCCGCCTAAGGTGACATTGGGTAGGTGTTCTCTAAGTTGTCACCATTTGGTGGTTGGGTTGGGATTTTTCCAACCTACAATTTGTGCGATAACATCTTGGCACCGTTCCATGGAGGATTTTAAATCCTCTTTCGAACCCTAACGACACTTTGGAAAACTATCCCAAAGACTCTCCCCTATCTTGCTTGGCGAATCCACCTGAAGGATATTCCCTTTCCACCTATGATGATCTCTTCTTAAAGATCATCTTGCAACTCCACCTTCCCAAGAACCCACATTTCCATTTTTCCCCTTTTCATCCTTTGATGAGCCTTGAGTTCATCTGGCGACTCCACTAAGGTATTACCCTGAGTAATGGAACCATGACCGCACAGGACTTACCATGGGATTTCCATAAATTATATCCTTCTTTGGATATTCAGAATATCCCTGGATATCCAAATCATTGCTCCCCAGAGTGGAGGAAAATTTTAACTAAATTTAATGGCGATCCAACTCTATCAGTCACCCATATCATCAATTATATGAAGTATGCTCCAAGCCTAGATGTGCTACATGAGGATGTGCTAATGAAAATTTGTGTATCTTCACTGTAATCAAGTCAAAGGAATTGGCTTGCACACTCATGTAATCCGAATTTGCAAGATACTTTCCAAGAGCTCAAAGACATTCTTTGCAGAGAATGTTTTCTTATAAATGAGGATGAAGAAAAGCTTGAAGAAGATCATGATGAAGTTTGAACAAGACATTGTTATCTACTTTCCTTTTGAAGAAGATGAAGTTGTCCAATCTTGCGAAGAAGTAATCAACGCCTATGATACAAGTGAAATCATGGAACAACCCCCAGATATAGTTCACGATCACGTTGATGATTTCATACAGGTTGGGAGACATAGATGAGATTTTTGGCATTTCATTTTTTATAGAGACCCCATTTATGACATTGAGGGTAGCCCTCAAGAAAAAGTGGTTAAGTTGTCATGATCAGAGGACTAGTCTTCATGCATGTATGATTCAGATGATATGGTTACATATTTGTTCTTCCCCTTTGAGGATGATTTGTCACAGCATACTCAGGGTGATCTTCATTCATCCCTTGAATGTACCATTTTGAGGATGCAGATTTGTTCTATGAGGTTTTCAGCCATTGTGCTCAGACTTTGATAGACACCAGGTCGTGGCCAGCCCAGGGCTCTCCGAGTTCCACACTACCAAACATAAGTACTTTCATATTGAGACTTTTGGTGGGGATTTGTAGATAAAGAAGAAACATTTCCTAAGTCCGATGGAGGATATTTTCTCTACACATGAGGTTATCCCTTACCTCTTATATTCTTCTCCGGAAAGCCATGCAGTCTTCTTCCAATCTCTCATCTCCTTTCATTTTTCCACAAGCAATGGATCTTTGTGTGTGAATGAAGATGAACCATTGTCTATATACGATAGTCCTCTTTAGAGATGGGTTGATCGAGCTTTTGGCTATCACTTCAGGTAGGATTCCTTGGATGATCATAATTGCATATATTCTTTCCAGTAGAATTTCCTCCCTCCCACCCATCTCCATGATTTTCATTTAATGATTGATTATATATCTCTTTATGCTCATGATCATTACATTATTAACTTATCTTTGTTGTTTTACATAATTAAGCACAGTGAGAGATACTTTGATGAGGTGATCAACTGGTTGCATTGGTTGTATGACTTCACCTGACATCACCTATCACTTGATATTCAGGGCCTCAAGGCCCCAGGTAAGTAGGTAGGTCATCTTTCTTTCCTTTCATTTGCATCTTGATTTCTCATTTTAGTTTAGATGCATTTCATTTTTCATTTTTATCTACTTGCATATTGATTTCATGCTTAGTTTAGAAAATTTTCAAAAAATGCTATTTTTGTTTTTTAGATTAGTTTCATTTTTGTATTTTGATAAATGTGGACGAAGAGTGATTAAACCACCCTAGATTTTACAGTGTGTTGTTTCAGTGTAGGCACAGGTCTACCGGGAGATGTTGCAGTTATCATGCACTCTACAATGAGCACATGTACTTAAGTAGGAGCCAGATGTTATCCCCATTTTGTGGGATAACTAAGGAGATGATATATCAAGGCCCTCAGGTTGTATACATGGAGTACCGAGAGACAACTTGACCAACAATGTCCACTTGCACAGATGGAGACCCACCTCACAACCATGCTACAGATTTATCATGATGGTATCCACCACATTAGTTGGCCTCCAGAAAACATTAGGTCTTTCTCCATGATGTACAAGTCAGGTATTATGATTAGTGTCATTTCAATATTTGAGGCATTTGGGTTTGTTACATATATTACTGCTTTTGATTATGTGACATTTTCTTGGACATTATGCTCTTTTCCCTGTTTCACCTTGGCGGTTGACATTGCGCCCTATTAAGTGGGTCACCCTTAGGGATAAGTATGCTACTGGGAGGTCATTTTGACGAGTCATCGTGCCATTCCCGACCATACTTTCCACTTTCCACACCTCATCCCCTCATCTCCTCACCTTTTGGGTTTTTCAGGTGTACTGACCCAAGAAGGGGTCGTCCCTCACTTCATGGGAAGAAGGGGTTGAAGGCCCAAAGGCTTGTGGATGGAAAAAGATAAAATCTTTATTATGAACCTTCCATATGCTCTCCCAAAGAGGTCTTGAGAGCAATGAAATGCTTCTCTTAAAAAAGCAAAGACCTGCAAAAGAAAACACATAAATATAAATGTACCCACTTGTTGAGGTGTGTACACTTATGCAATGCCTCTTTCTTTCCTTGCATATGGCACTCTGTCTACCTCTAGCTTCAAGTGGCCTTTTGGTGTTGCCCCCAAGCTAATCGATTTCACTCTAGGGAGTACGCAAGGTTTTGTACCTTTAATTAATTAATAGAAATGAATGGGCTTGGAAAAATGATGCATTGAAAATGAAGGTGCAACACACCCTCTACAAAGGAACCCATAAGTGAGACACTACATCCCCTTGCATGTCACGAACACCATGCCAAAAAGTATTCCCCTCATCCATAACACATCATCCACATGACTTAGAAGGAGGTCCCCCTGGGAAACACCCTTAAACTTGAGGGATGATTCACCCAATAGGTCATTTTGTCAACCCTCCCATACTCAAACTTGGTAGATTGCATAGGGTCTTTGAGCATTAGTTTATTTTGATGAGGTGGTTTTGATGTATGTTGAGCCTCTAAATTGACATCCCCACTACCCTATTATACTCCTCATCTATACCTTTTTGGATTACCTAAGCTTGGATAAATGACAAAGAACACTACCATTAGCCATTGATAAGGTAATAAGGTAAAGTATAATTAATTCATGCATTTTTGTGGTTTATTGAGCTAGAAAATTAAATGTTTCATGTACTAATGCTTCAATTTGCCATGTATAACCTTTGACCTCTAGATAAGTCCGTCCTTCCCATACCAGCTCAGCTATCCAGTACTTATGCACCAGATTGCCACTGTCCAAATTCGGTACCAAGCACACCTTCTATTCAAATCCGGTACCAAATCTCACCTGTCGCGATCTATTACCAATGGCCATAGACTGTCGTGATACGGTACCAACCATTTGTGCACTATTCGGATCCGGTACCATCTACCTATCACGATCTGATACCAATACAGGAAGCCGAATGTACCAAGTTTAGCTCCAGATCGTGCCCAAGACAATTGTTGGATGTTTATTGAATCATAAATGTTTTAGCAAGGCTATGTTAGGATAGTTTTTTATTGCCTCATCCTCATGCACTTCGTGTCATGAGGATGAAGCTTAAAATATGTAACCAAATAATTAAATTTGATAATTGACTGATTTGCAAAATATTTCACCTCCTTGTGTTTCACGACTAAGATTGCTTAAATAGTCATGGCAAGGATGGTGGAGGTAGTGGAGAGTTAGCATAACACAGCATGTGAAGCAGTGTTACATATTGTAGAACATATTCTGGGTGAATATTAATAGAAGGACGTCATTTATCTCCATGTCTTGATCATCTATGATTGAATGTGAGTTGAGTTGTTAGCATAGTTTGATTCTATGTTTTGAAGTTTGAGTAATAGTAATGTGTGGGTTGAAAGCAAGCTTACTGTAGACTCCAGTCGTTGACCTGTTGAAGCGGCAAGGGCCCACCGCCCAACAAAGGTCAGCATCTTCATAGATTAGTATTAGCATTTGATTTCAATAGTGTAAATGTTAGATTAGCTGAAGCTTTAATTCTTTCAGATGATAACAGTATAGTTTAGATTGGGATTTCGATTATATGATTGCTCATAGATCTTTACTCACTCTGTTTCGCATATGCTCTGTTTCTGTTTTTTTATGAATTTGATTTTGTTTCATGGACATGAATGTTGGCAGTAGTAGTCAGACATATTTGAAGGAGAACTAGTGAAGTTCACAACAACACATTGTGAACCACAACATACTCAGTGTATTGACTGTTGAACTACCCATGCTATGTCTTGATGATTGATGCGTGGTTTCCCTTTCAGAAGTGTGATTGCATAGTTAGTTTTTTGGGTCAGATAGCAGATTTGATCTGTCAAAAGAACTCCATCTCATACTTGCATGTGCCATAATGGAGTAGATAGCCTCTCCGTGAAAGACAACCAAAGTGTGTTTCAATTTGCTAGTTTGTTTTGTTTCCAGCATGCATAATCTAGAATAGTTCTATACTCATGACATTAAAATTACCTTTCTTACTGGTGTCTTGTAACTCTGTTGATTACGAATCCCGGATTGATAATTAATGAGTGCATTATACTAAACATATAAGCAACACAACATTTTGGCACCGTTGTCAGGGAGTTGCAAACGATAGGAAGTGTTTTTTAGCTTAGATTATTTGCATAGTTTTTTGAATGCTTTTAAAGGCTGCTTGAGGGAGGAGGATAAAACGTTTAAGACGTGAGTGAAGAGCCACGTGGCCACTAGAGTGGGGTTCTCCAAAGCCAAGTTGTCTTCTTACCTTATAGATAGAATTACGATTTCAATTCAGTTAAGAATCAAATTTCCATTTTATGCATAAATATAGAGATAACAAGGGTAGATTTGTANACTAATCCAATTGACATTGGTGTAGGAAAAATTCCACTTGGAGAAAATTCAAGGGGAGCCAGCGAGGCTCCAGAAGGAGAACCTAAAACAGAAGAATCAACATTGGGGCGGGCATAACGTGAATCTGTTGAACATTTAGGAGATACATAAAATCCAGTTTCTGAACCATCTATCAGTAGAATGGCAGAAGAAGAAGGAAATGCAGCCACAAAGACTGAGACTTTTGGGTTTCCAATCTTGGATATTTCCAGAAACATCAACATGAAAAATATCCCACTATCATCATTACCCACTTTCAGAGGTATGTCAACTGAAGATCCAGATTTATTTTTATTCGAGTTTGACATATTATGTAGAAGCTATAACTACTCAGACGATGCCCAAAAACATAATCTCTTTCCTGCTACAATGAAAGATTCAGCCTTAAGATGGTTCATGAGCTTAGGATAAAATACAATCCTCTCTTGGGATCAGATGAAAGACATATTTTTATGAAAATACCAAGACTATTGTAAGGATAATGCTAAAAATTACATTTTTAAAATGCAGCAAACAGAAGATGAAAGCCCTGAAGACTACTTAGAAAGGTTCTTATACAACTATCAGAAATCAAAACTATTCACCACAGACCCAGCTATAGTAAGAACTATGTTCTTGAAAGGTATTAGAGATGACTGCATAAAAGTTTTAAACTTGTTGAGTTTAGGAGATGTACACCAAAATCCTTTTGCAGAGATTGCAGATTACTGTAGAAGATACTTAAGAGAACAAGCTAAAACAGGCAAAGGACCAAGAGATTCTTTTAGAAGAAATACAAAACAAAGCTCAGGGACTCTCACCAGAACTGAGTTAGGAAACTTATTGGAGAACTTTAAAACAAACATCTTGAGCACAATTAGTAACCAGTTAGATACTCTAAAACTGAAAAAGAAACAAGAAGAAGAGGTTGCTTTAGCAATATTTTGTCATAGATGTCGAAAGAAGCACAGTGAGAAAGAATGTCCATTAAATGTTATAGAAATATGTGGCCTGTGTACACTAGAACACCCCACATATGAGTGTCCGACTTTGCTTGAGCTACAAGCCATGTATAGGGGAGGAGGAGTCTCACAAGAACAACCATACCCTTCTAGAAGACCTTGGAGAGCCCAAAACCCCAATACATTTTATGACCCTAATGCATAGTATCAACAACAAAAATGGGGTCCTTCCCCAATGAGCTATCCATAATGGACACCTCACCAAGCTCAAACTCAACCTTGGAAACAAGGTTGGAGGGGACCTGTGTATGGAAATCCCTCTTACCCTACATATCCACAGTATCCTGCAAACATTTCCCAATTAATACCTGGATTCAACCCACCACAGATGCAAGCTTTACTCCCACCTTCTATACAACAACAATTTACAACCCCCTTGAACCCTAACCAGTAGCAGTAAGCACCTATAAATGCCAATCAACAACCACAAAACCAAGCTACCCACAACCATCCGAAACCAATAGCAATCCCTGCCCAGCCAATCCCTAACCCCAATAATCGAACCACCCACCCAGTGCAAAATACAGAAGTTCAAACCTTTCCCACCTATGAAATTCAACTACGGTCGGGGAAAGTTGTACACTAATCAAATCCTGCAGTAATAATTCAGGAAGAAAATGATAATCATTATGAGGAAGAAAACACTCAAACCACCCCTACAGAAGAAGAGACTTCCCCTCCTATTCCAATCACTTCTCAGTCTATACGAGTACCTCAACAAGTTAATCTTCCACCCTACCCTGAAATACTATTAGTGAAGAAACCTGACCTACCCTTGCACAGAGATATAGAGGATGAATTACGAAATGTATGTATAAAAATACCTCTGTTGCAAGCCATTAAGGATATCCCCATATATGCCAAAATCATAAGGGATCTTTGCATTAAGAAGCCAGGAAGGAAGAAGAAGCCAAAATCATAAGGGATATTTGCATTAAGAAACTAGGAAGGAAGAAGAAGGAACCTCCCCTTGTTCAGGTAGTGAGACAATTATCTGAATTTATTTCTGAAATGCCATACAAATATAATGACCCTGGAAACCTAGTAGTCATTGTTGAAATTAATGGTATTTATTTACCAAACACACTCATTGATTTGGGTGGAGCAATTAATATAATACCTTTTGACACTATACAAAATCTCCAAATCAACCAGTTAAGACCAACTCAAACCATGATAGAGTTGGCAGATAAGTCAGTCATTAGCCCTGCAGGAAGTCTAGATGATGTCACAGTCACTCTAGCTTCTTGGGAATATCCAGTAGACTTTTTAGTCATCTATTCTAAATCATCCTCCAAACCAGGACACTCTGTGGTTCTCGGCCACCCTTGGCTGGCCACAACAGATTCCTTTATCAGCTATTGGTCTGGTGAGATGACTATATCCAATGGCACACATAGCCAAAAACTTTTTCTCTTCCCTCCTGCCCAACCGGCACAGGAAATACCTATTTGGTTAGAAAACCCTTATGGAGAGAAAGATTGCATCAGACCCTTGTTAACACTTGAACAAGTAAGAGGAATGCAAGAACAATCGGATGAACAAGTCTTAAGTTTATTTTTGGCTGATACAAATTGCATTGAATACCCAAGGTCTTTTGCAGAATTGTCACACATTTTCAGTTCTGAATTTCAACAAACTTGGCACCCTGATATCACTCAATTATATACTTTATCACCAGCTTCCTCAGAGAAGGAAGAAACTACTGAACTTGTTGAGATTAGCCCAGGAAAACCTTTGTATATCAACTCTAGTTTGGAACCAGAACAAAAGACGCAAGTAATTGAAATGCTCCAAAGACAATTTGATGCCTTTGCATGGGATTATGAAGACATGAAAGTCATTCACCCTGACACATGCACACATCATATTTACACTAATGACCAAATTAGACCAGTTAGATAGCCTCAGCGAAGGATGAATCCAACCCTTAAAGATAGTGTAAAAGAGGAATTGCAAAAACTCCTTCAAGCCAATCTCATATACCCCATTTCATATAGTCAATGGGTGTCTCCACTTGTCATAGTTCCCAAGAAAAATGGTAAGTGGATAATATGTGTAGACTTCCGAGAGTTGAACAAAGCCACCCATAGGGATTATTTTCCCTTACCATTTATTGATCAGGTGTTGGATACCTTGTCCAGAAAGAAGTATTTTTCATTCCTGGATGGGTTTAGTGGTTATAACCAAATACAAATAGCACCCGAAGACCAACAAAAGACCACTTTCACCTGCCGATGGGGAACCTATGCTTATAGGGTGATTCCTTTTGGACTTTGCAATGTCCCAGCCACTTTTCAAAGGGCTGTCCTAGCCATTTTCTCTGACTTGACCAATGATTGTGTGGAAGTCTATATGGATGACTTTATAGTCCAAGGAAAAGACTTCCAAGAAGCTTTGACCAGTCTAGAAAAAGTCTCGATTAGGTGTAAGGAAACTGATCTTTCCTTAAGTAATGAAAAGTAAAAAATGATGCTCACTGAAGGTATTGTTTTGGGACATCACATCTCTAGTTCTGGAATGAGAGTTGATCCAACAAAGATTTATATTATCACACAAATCATAATACTTTCCTTACAAAATGAAGTTCGCAACTTTTTAGGGCATGCTGGCTACTATAGAAGATTCATTCCGAATTTTACAAGCCTAGCTACCCCTTTATTCAAGTTATTATCTAAAGAAGCCGAATTTAAGTGGGATGATGAATGCCATATATCTTTTGATATTCTAAAACAAAAATTATCAACTACCCCTGTATTAAGAGGACCAAATTGATCCCTTCCTTTTCATATTTGTACCGATGCCTCAGACACAGCCCTTGGGGCAGTTCTTGGACAAAGGGAAAATCAAATGCCCTATGGTATTTACTTTGTCAATAAAAATCTGTCTCCAGCTAAAGTTAATTATACGGTCACAGAAAAAGAATTGCTAGTTGTAGTCCATGCTATCAATAAATTTAGACACTATATTATAGCATATCAAGCTTTTGTACACACTGATCATTCAACCATCAAATTCTTAATGAACAAACCTATAACAAATCATAGAGTTACAAGATGGTTGTTATTATTACAAGAGTTTAATATCAACATTATTGATAGACCTGGTAAGGATAATCTTGTGGCTGATTTCTTATCTAGAATGATTCATCTGGGAGATAATGCATTAGTAGAAGATAACTTTCCTGATGAAAATTTGTTTTTTATTTCTACATTCACTCCTTGGTATGTAGATGTAGCTAACTATCTTGTGATAGGGAAGATGCCTCAGAAATTGTCTCCTAGAGAAAAATAGAAAGTAATTCAGCTAAGTGCAAACTACATGTGGCACGATGATTACCTCTACAAAACAGGACCAGATTTGGTAATCAAAAGATGTGTAAGGGAAGATGAAATTCATGATATTTTGCAAGCCTTCCATGATGGTCCTTGTGGAGGACACTTCGCAAACAAGAGGACCACTTACAAAGTTCTACAATCTGGTTACCACTGGCCTCATATTTTCAGAGATGCTAAAACCTATGTATCAAATTGTGATGAATGCCAACGAATGGGTAAGCCTACTGCACGAGACCAAATGCCACTTCAAGCCCAAGTAGTTATTGAGCCTTTCAAGAAATGGGCATTAGATTTTGTAGGGCCCATTAACCCTGCATCTAAAAAGAAAAAGTATATACTTGTATGCACTGACTATGTGACTAAGTGGGTTGAAACAAAAGATTTACCAGGTGCAAGTGAACAATCAGTGGTAGATTTCCTTTTTAACGACATCTTTACTAGATTTGGTGTACCTCAAGAAATTGTGACTGATCAGGGAATTCAATTCACCTCTCATCTAGTCAAAGCTGTTACAGAACAATACCAAAACAAACACAGGAAATCTACACCCTACCATCCACAGGCAAATGGACAAGTAGAATCTACCAACAAAGTTATTGAGTCCATTCTTACCAAAACAGTACAGCTACACCACAAGAATTGGGCTGACAGATTACTAGAAGCCTTATGGGCTTATAGAATCACCTGGAGGAATACAACAGGACATACACCCTACGAGTTGGTGTATGGGAAGCATGTGCTTCTTCCCATAGAATTCCATATCAAAACCTTCAGGACTACAGTACAAGTTGGCATGAACTTGGATGAAGCCCAGCAACAAAGACTCTTGTAGCTTAATGAGTTGGACGAAATCAAGCAGGAAGCACTTCAAATAACCACCCTCATTCAAGAGCAGAGAACAAAATGGCATGAAAAGTATCTCAAAAAGAAAAAATTTCAACAAGGAGATTGGGCCTTGTTGTATGACAACAGATTCAAGAACTTCAAAGGTAAGTTAACTACTCGTTGGATGGGACCTTACGAAATTAACACTATCTATGATAATGGTTCAATCAAGATAAATACAATTGACGAACAACATACACCACTACTTGTGAATGGTCACCGGTTGAGAATTTATAACAAACCCCTGTCAAAAGAGGAATTTCTGACTCGTATACTACAAAATTCAGATATGCAGGTGATCAGTAATGAAGGAGACTTTCCTACTGATCCACATTGATTTATTGGTTTATTAGAAACTTTTGTACATAGGTGTGGATTGAGTTTTGTTAATAAGCTGAAGGTAACAAGAGATTCTTACCTCCTTTTGTTTTACTTTCGCAATTTTTTTGTAAGTAGATTTCTATAATTTATTTGATCCTTCACGAACTTGTTAAACATTAGTTTGTAGGCATCAACAATACTCTGTTCTGATCCGGTACCAACAATACTGCTTCGGTACCAACAATCCTTTTCTGGTCCGGTACCAACAATCCTGTGCTAGTCCGGTACCAAAAGTTTATCCTTATACGGTACTATCAGGACACATTACCTAATTGACAAGGCATGCTACGCATATTTCAAAATCTTATGTCAATTAATATGAAGTATGAAGCCATGCAACAACCACTTAAAATGGAACCGAGAAGCCGAATGCAACATCAAATGGCAACCCTTATGAAGCAATAATTTATTTTGGTTATGTTGCTGACTAGAGGGAAGTATCTTTAATTTCTTTTGCTAGCTAAAATGAATTATTTTAATTTCTTTTGGTTCTGTTGCTTGACAAAAAAAAGACACAATCTTTACCTATGATTGTTCAAAGAACCATAATCTGCTTCAAAGACTAGAAGTTACCCTTATCCGGTATTTCATCATGATTAAAGGGACAAAAAATATATTAGCCTACAAGTAACTATCTCACCCTAACTAGACTTCAATAGTATTCATTGGATTATCTTTACTAAAGAGTAACATATGAGTATATGAACACTATCTATCATGGGCACACTAGGAAAACTTTTATGGAAGAGGACGTATCAGTACCCTAAGGAAACTTTAGGTCATTCTCTTATGGACAAACTCAGACAAATTATACATCTGGATTACTCTAAAGAAAAAATGTGCATAAAAAGTTTATTTTTCCTTCAGACAAATATTTAAAAGACATTCAAAGAAGAGAATATACCTTCCAACCCAATACCATCCCAGCCTACAAAAGGTTTTCAGACAAGCCTCCCCTGTCACCGTGCAAAGCACTCTTTAATAAAAACCAAAATAGGTGACTATGGACAAGAAGCATCTAATGGAAAAAGGGTTTAAGAGACTAACCCGCCGATATACTAAACAGGGTTGCTGGCAGCGGGTACAGGTATGTGGTATGACTAGGTAAACCCATCAGGGTACTGAACAGGCCTATTGTCAATGGGGCATTCTGCCCGGGGAAGGAATCTCTCACTAATTATCACAACTACCCCACCGGAGTACTGAACAGGCTTGCTGGCAGTGGGTTCTGGTTGATAAATGTCTCATCTATACTTGTCTGATTGAAAAATTCACTTTTGTCATATAAAAAATGAACACTATAAGAAAAGGTCACTATTGGCATTTATGAGATACAAACTCCAGATTAAAAAACAACATAATCACTACAAGAAAATGTCCATTTGAGAATTACCCTAAGTCAACTTTACTGGTCTGGCATCTAAAGCCTACATTACCTAAGAAGGAAACTTCTTAAGAGTGGAGCCCCAACTAGGGAGTCTAATCTACTTATACTGTGAAATTTATCTATAACATCTAATGATAGTAAATCTATGAAGCAAGTTAGGTTGGATCTGTTCTTCTAGCAAACATATAAAAACCTCCATGTTTTCACTGCTGAATGCTACCTTTGTCAATAAGTCATTAAAAGAAAGGCAATTTCAATTTTTAGGCATGTGATCATATGCTAGGTGATAAATGTACTTCTGGAATTTGATTTTGTTTCTTCCTCTTATCATCTTTTCTCCATTATGATATAGAGTGTTGAATCTTCTTGCATAAGGATATGCAACATCCTTGGCATAGGGGAAGGTCAAAGAGATCCTTCAGAACTCTTTTTTAGACTCACATCTCACCTTCAAAAACCAACATGATCACCCTACAATCCTGCAGAACCAAACACAAAAGAAGATAAGCACGGAATAAATAAGTATAGGAAATTCCAGTACCAAGCTTCCAAAAAACTCCAGCCTAAAAAAATGAATTTTGGCAATCTACAAGCAGTCACATATGCTATGGGTATTGATCATACAAAGGTAAAAGCAAAGGTAACATAGTATTTATTTTCCTCTGGTCATAAAACTACAATAGGTATGAAAATATATACTAGATCTTATAACCTTAGTATTAAAACCATGCACCTATCCCTCATACCCATATGCCTAAACTTAATCAATCCTCTCATAAGTGCTCGAAAATGGTTGAGGGCAAAATCACATCAAAGCATGAATATGAAGCATGTCTAGTAATGATAGGCCATGAACGTACTTCATCCTTAAGCAAATCACAAACTTATCTTGTGTCATGAACCATGATCCAACATCAAACTCACCACTCGAAAGTCCAATCACCTATCCCAAAATGATGCTTTGACACCCAACGTCTTGCCCTCGTCATTACACTAACAGGTAGAAATGAAATGGCTTATCTGGGTGGCGAAGCTATCCAGATATGCCTCATCTGGTCTTAAATTTTCCTTGCAGCATCCTTACTTAAACTTACCATTCGCATTATCAATGCCATCACCATATTTCCCTTGTCGTTACCTTTCTCCAGTTCCGAGCCTACTCCTCTCTGTGATCTCCAGTACCAAACCCTTACCCTCATCAGCTGACTAAATCCTTGCGCTACAACCCGATTCTTTTCTCACAATTTATAACGATGGTCGTAAGTAGATATGAACCGGTCTTCCAAATTTATAGAGAGACCGAGGAGTTCCAACTGTGTCGAGAGAAGTATGCTGGATCGGGATGGATGCCATTTTTGAAGAAATTCATAGGCTGGCAGGAGAAGATATCTCATGAATTTATTCAGGGTTACGATGGAGAGATTGCGCATATAGGAAATCTGCAGCTAACAATCAATGAAGCAACCTTAAGGGAGGTCATGGGATTACCTAACAGAGGAGCCAAGTACTTCAAAGGTGTAGGAATCAACAAGGAAATGTGCCAACAATTTTTTAAAAAAGACCATCAGCACCCTGATTGGAAAAAGGGGATCCCTAAGAACTATATCAAGGAAAAGTATCATCTAATGATTGCTAGTCTTCAACGATTCCTCACTTGTGAGGGCAGGTATGATGTGATTTTCATATATCATCTTAGGCTTTTATTACACTTTGAAGGAGGCCCTGAAATTGATTTCCCATATTTTTTATGGATGAGTTTGAACAAAATGGTAAGAGGTGTCAAATCCTTATCCAAAACTGAGAAGACTATAATTTACCATCAAGGTCTTATTAAGATGTTAGTTTTACATGAAATCAGGAAGCAAAGGATTAGTTGGAAAATATTTATCACTCAACACCTTCCCACAAAAAACAAACCCGCGGAGGAAGCCCAACATGCTCTAAAGAAAAATAAGGAACCTCAAAATAAAAAGGGTAAGAAAGATAAGACAACTCCATCATCATCCAGAACAGTGAGCCAACACGAAAAATCTAGTAAACAAGCAGGGCCCTCTTCCACAGTCAACAAGACTTTTAAAAGTCAAGAATCAAAAGGTAAAACCAAATTAGTAGAGGAGACTTCAACAGTAGCACTTGAGGAGAAGGGTCATAAGACAAAAACTGTAAGGAAAGGGAAGAATAGCTCAAAAAATAAAAGTGAACAGTCTATAGAACAATCCCCTATAACCATTCCACAAATAGAAAAGAAGAAAATGAAGCCTGTGAGCACCCCTGATCCAGTACCTCCTTGTAAAAGAAACACAAGGAGCATGGAAAAGAAAGGAAAAGCATTTGTTAGTCCTCATACACAGAAAGACCCAATCGATCTCACCTCCCCTTCTGAAGACTTATCAGTCCAGGATGACATCCCTAGTTTGACCGAGGAACAAGTCACTATTATTTTATGTGGGATGAGGGAGGAAGTGGAGGAAAGAGAATACATCCAACCAATAATGATGGAGTCAACAAGGACCTTAACAAAAGAACAAATGAAGAAAAAGAATGGGGAATTGCAAAAACAAAATCAAGAAATCAAACAAGAAGTGAAGGAATACTAACTATTGGACAGGTATATCAAAAAGGAAAACGAGCAATTGAAAGCAACCAACCAACAACTTCAAGATGACCATGAAGAGACTTCTAATAAGCTCAAGAAGGTACTACGACTCCTACAATACATTAGGGTCATAAAAAGGGAGATGAAAGAAGAAGCCTTAGCCATCAACATCACTGATCCACATAAGTAAAGAATGCGGTCTCAAGTTTTGAAAAATTTTGGGTTTGTTTTCAGTTGCATGAGGACATGCAATGGTTATGGCATGGGGGAATGTTGAGCCTCTAAATTGACATCCCCACTACCCTATTATACTCCTCATATATACCTTTTTGGCTTACCTAAGCTTGGATAAATGACAAAGAACACTACCATTAGCCATTGATAAGGTCATAAGGTAACGTATAATTAATTCATGCATTTTTGTGGTTTATTGAGCTAGGAGATTAAATGTTTCATGTACCAATGCTTCAATTTTCCATGTATAACCTTTGATCTTTAGATAATTCCAACCTTCCTGTACCAGCTCAGCTATTCGGTACTTATGCGCCAGATTGCCACTGTCCGAATCTGGTACCAAGCGCACCTTCTATTCAAATCTGGTACCGAATCTCACCTGTCGTGATCCGGTACCAACAGCCGTAGACTGTTGTGATATGGTACCAACCATTTGTGCACTTTTTAGATCCTGTACCATCTACCTATCACGATCTGGTACCAATACAGGAAGCCGAATGTACCAAGTTTAGCTCCAGATCGTGCCCAAGACAATTGTTGGATGTTTATTGAATCATAAATGTTTTAGCAAGGCTATGTTAGGATAGTTTGTTATTGCCTCATCCTCATGCACTTCGTGTCATGAGGATGAAGCTTAAAATATGTAACCGAATAATTAAATTTGACAATTGACTAATTTGCAAAAGATTTCACCTCCTTGTGTTTCATGACTAATACTGTTTAAATAGTCATGGCGAGGATGGTGGAGGTAGTAGAGAGTTAGCATAACACAGCATATGAAGCAGCGTTACATATTGTAGAACATATTCTGGGTGAAGATTAATAGAAGGACGTCATTTATCTCCATGTCTTGATTGTCTATGATTGAATGCGAGTTGAGTTGTTTGCATATTTTGATTCTATGTTTTGAAGTTTGAGTAAGAGTAATGTGTGGGTTGAAAGCAAGCTTACTGTAGACTCCAGTCACTGACCTGTTGAAGCGGCAAGGGCCAACTGCCCAACAAAGGTCAGCATCTTCGTAGATTAGTATTAGCATTTGATTTCAATAGGGTAAATGTTAGATTAGCTGAAGCTTTAATTCTTTTGGATGATAGCAGTATAGTTTAGACTAGGATTTCGATTATATGATTGCTCAGAGATCTTTACTCACTCTGTTTTGCATATGCTCTGTTTCTGTTTTTTTATGAATTTGATTTTGTTTCATGGACATGAATGTTGGCAGCAGTGGTCAGACATATTTGAAGGAGAACTAGTGAAGTTCACAACAACACATTGTGAACCACAACATGCTCAGTATATTGACTGTTAAACTACCCATGCTATGTCCTGATGATTGATGTGTGATTTCCTTTTCAGAAGTGTGATTGCATAGTTAGTTTTCTGGGTCAGATAGTAGAGTTGATCTGTCAAAAAAACTCCATCTCATACTTGCATGTGCCATAATGGAGTAGATAGTCTCTTTGTGAAAGACAACCAAAGTGTGTTTCAGTTTGCTAGTTTGCTTTGTTTCCAGCATACATAATCTAGAATAGTTCTATACTCATAATATTAGAATTACCTTTCTTACTAGTGTCTTGTAACTCTGTTGATTACGAATCCCGGATTGATAATTAATGAGTGCATTATACTAAACATATAAGCAACACAATAATGTACTTGCTTGAATGAATCTTTTATTGATTTGATTTACTTGTCATGATGTATTTGACTTGAGATCCTTGGAGGGCGCATTCATTGTCTTTGCAGGACCTAGGTGGACAGATTTGGAAAAACAAGCCTAGCTTGGGCTTCCTTGGCACTTGAAGCCCATGGGTTGGCTACCATGTCCCACACACCAAACAATTATGCTATCCTTTGGAGGCCTGAGAAAATACCATGGATGACATAACCCAGCCCTTGGCCAGCCCAACAATTTACTCTTGAGGCTAAAACGTCACTTTTGAGGAGGTTGACATCACCCTAGGGCTAGGGTTGTGGTGGTGGTGTTGTTGTTGCTTGACACTTGGCACGTTTTGATGACAGAAGGCATGGCTTAGAGGAGGAAGACCTAGCGCTTGAAAGGGATGCCCTAGAAATCCCAACGACTTCCATATTCTACTCCAACGACTTGCAAAAAGTTCCAAAAAGTTTCCCTAGGAGGGTGACGTCTTACTTTTAGGGTTTCTTTCATGTGCAAATTATGAATTAAATATTATTATTGTGTTAAAGGGGAAAAGTAAGGGTTGTTGTCCCCTTACTTTGTGTTCTACCCTAAAGATAAGTGGACAAACACTTTTAGTAGGACTTGTATAAATAGATATCACTTCTATTTCATTTTTGACATAACTCTCCCTCTTGTGAGAGGATATTGGCTGAAATTTGCACCCTTCTTAGGAAATTATCTTCATCTATTTTGGTTACATTCTCTTGCTATGGTTAATATTTGCTATTGGTGGAAGAAGTGATGTGCTATCTCTCTTGGAGTACTTTTCTTGCTTTATGGTGGATATTTTATTGGTTAGAGAAGGAGTTTATCTTGTTTACGCTTGCACTAGGTAAGGAATCCATTTTGTTGCTTATTTCTTGGTTACAAGTTTGATTTTCTATGCTTCTTGGGGAGTATAAGTGCATACAACCCCACCAAGGCCATCATTTTGTCTTGAAATAAATTGTTGCACAAAGGAATACTAGGAGGAGTAAAAGGGTTTACACCCTCCTAGGGTTTTCCTTAGCTAGTTTTGCTTTTCTTGGAGAGTAAAAAAGCTTACACCCTCAAGGAGGTAGCACAACTAGCTCTTTCGCTTTTAAAGACTCCATAACCCAATAGTTAAAGGCACTAACCTCTTGTATTGGAAAAATAAATAATTGATTTGGGATACGTAGAACTACGAGATATTGGAATTGTTCAAGTTGGAATTTCTTCTACAGGTTATAAGCATTCTTGTGACCTAAGGGAGTCCTCTTTTAGCCAACCAATATTTTGTTGTAATAAGTTTGATGCTACAGACATTAGGGCTGCAACAAACCCTAAACACTTTCTTGGATAACTCACAATTCAACCGTCAAAAGTTGCTAATAATTTACCCCTACAGTCTACTAGGCCTAACACATATTTTTGGGGGATTACTTGTGATTTTTGGTGGCTAATTTATTTGTTGTAACAAGTTGTTTTCTACATCCATAAGGATGCAAAAGTATCTCTGCAATACTATCTATAACAATCTTACATTGATGCTAAAGTCTTATGCTTTTACACTTGAGTTGTTTAGACTTTTAGCATCTTTATTTGCAACTCTTACTATCTTTTTGTTGTTGATATATATCATTGTTTACTGCTGCAATTAGGGACAACAATCTTAACTTTATTTTCCACCTAACATTATACGCATATACTTGCCTTGTTCTTGTGTCTCAGACAGGTACATCACTCTTTACAGGTACTCTTATATCTTGGAAACCTTTGGCTACCACCAAGACCTTTCATCAAACACTTCCATACTTAGTATCTTGACCTATAGGGGCTACACTTCCATCATACCACTTTTTGTCTCATTTCCCCTAGCACCACTGAGATTCCCCCCTTGAGGTGATTCTTTCATCTCTAAAGTGACGAGAATACCTGCCTAAGGTGACAGTGGGTAAGTGTTCTCTAAGTTGTCACCATTTGGTGGTTGGGTCGGGCTTTTCCCAACCTACAACTTATGCGATAACAAATAGCATCATATGGGCATGGTCACCAAAGACAATATGGACATGAGATAAAATTAAAAAAAACTAAGAATGTATTTGCAGCAATCAACACACAACAAGAATATATAGATCATAATGGACACAGAGAGAGTGATGTTGATGAATAAAACTTTATTTGAAATAAGAATTATTGTCATTTTTTAACCATTTTTATGATGTCATAACTTATAAACGAGTAGTCGATGTCATTTATCTATTACTTCAATTAAAACTATTGAAGGTCAATTGCTCTCTTCTCTTGCACGAGGATGTGGGTTTTGTGAATATTTGTGTATTAATCTAGTTATAGTATTTACATATAAGGTGACAAAGTTGATAGGGAGCACTAACTCATGGTCCTCATTTTGTATATATGGTTCCTATGTGTTCACATCAATGGTGATGGTAGACATCCTTATTGTACATTTCTTTTACTAATTATGAAAATGTATAATTCTCGAATGCAATGACAACACTTATTTATATTTTGCTTCTATTTATTATTGATATATTTAGCAAGATATGTCACAGTGATATATATGTACATATGTATATAAAATGTTGAAAAATAATATTCAAATTCAATATATACACATTAGAATAGAAATTCACAATATTGAATCCAATTACAGTGCTACAAATAGACAACTCTTCAAATATCACAGGTAAAAACAAGCTTCAACCTAACTTTTATGGGCCCTATAAAATGCATGCAAAAATAGGTTATGTTGCTTGCACACTATTCATTCTTAACATTGAAAGACTCCTTCTGCCTTTTATGCCTCTTGTTTAAAAATAAATTAGGCAGTGAGGCAGTTACTCAAACAAAGATCCCTCTAAACAACAACGAGGGAAGGTCGATATTGGAACTAGATGGAATCCTTGAGGTAGATGTGAAGAATATTTGCCAAAGGTAAATCACAAAGTAAAAAAATAGATGGTGGGGTCTATCGAAAGAGGAAGTCATTTGAGATGAAAAATCATTCTACATATATGCTTAAATTTGCAAATGTTGTAGGCTACCTGCCCCACTAGGGTAGCTAATCTTAAATTGGATTGACTAGAAGAAGACCATAGAAACTAGAGGTGGGATCCACTAAGGAAGTTGATTGAACCAAGTCCATTGATTGATAGAGAATAACCAACTAAAAGAAGATCAAAGATGAAGCCAACTAGTGTATTGACTAAACTAGGGTCCTCTATTGTGGATATGTTGAGGACTAGGATGGAAATTTAGACAAACAACATGGATTGAAGGATTAGTAGGGAGCCTTGTCAACAATATTGTGTTATTTAGGTTGGTATCAATGAGGAGAGGTGGTCTATGTGGTATTTGATGACCAAGACATGTCGACTAGTAAAACATTGTCAAATTACCAAAAGAGGAGTCAAATCGTTTGATAATTGAAGAGACACAAGAGAAGATGAAATGTCATAGCCCATAAAAAGGTGGGCTACATGTTGAAGAGAAGTTTAGAAAGTTGATATTGGATAGATGGAACCCTTAAGGTAGATGTGAAGAATCTTTGCCAAAGGTAAACCACAAAGTACAAAAATAGATGGTGGGGTCTATCGAAAGAGGAAGTCATTTGGGAGGCAAAAACTTTCTGCATATATACCTAAATTTGCAAATGTTGTAGGCTACATGCCCCATTAGGGAAGCTAATCTTAAATTGGATTGACTAGAAGAAAACTAGAGAAACTAGAGGTGGGATCCACTAAGGAAGTTGATTGAACCAAGTCCATTTATTGATAGAGAATAACTAACTAAAAGAAGATCAAAGATGAAGCCCACTAGTGTATTTACTAAACTAGGGTCCATTATTGTGGATATGTTGAGGACCAGGAAGGAGATTTAGACAAACAACATGGATTGAAGGATTAGTAGGGAGCCTTTCCAACAATATTGTGTTAGTTAGGTTAGTATCAATGGGGAGGGGGTGTTTATGTGGTATTTGATGACCAAGACATGTTGACTAGTAAAACATTGCCAAAATACCAAAAGGGGAGTCAAATCATTTGATAATTGAAGAGACACAAGAGAAGATGAAATGTCACAACCAATTGTTGGAGATGGCCCATAAAAAGGTGGACTACGTGTTGAAGAGAAGTTTAGAAAGTACCAAG
>ML776921.1:7275-20493 GCA_009831015.1 Picea engelmannii | reverse complement strand
TGCAATACTATCTATAACAATCTTACATTGATGCTAAAGTCTTATGCTTTTACACTTGAGTTGTTTAGACTTTTAGCATCTTTATTTGCAACTCTTACTATCTTTTTGTTGTTGATATATATCATTGTTTACTGCTGCAATTAGGGACAACAATCTTAACTTTATTTTCCACCTAACATTATACGCATATACTTGCCTTGTTCTTGTGTCTCAGACAGGTACATCACTCTTTACAGGTACTCTTATATCTTGGAAACCTTTGGCTACCACCAAGACCTTTCATCAAACACTTCCATACTTAGTATCTTGACCTATAGGGGCTACACTTCCATCATACCACTTTTTGTCTCATTTCCCCTAGCACCACTGAGATTCCCCCCTTGAGGTGATTCTTTCATCTCTAAAGTGACGAGAATACCTGCCTAAGGTGACAGTGGGTAAGTGTTCTCTAAGTTGTCACCATTTGGTGGTTGGGTCGGGCTTTTCCCAACCTACAACTTATGCGATAACAAATAGCATCATATGGGCATGGTCACCAAAGACAATATGGACATGAGATAAAATTAAAAAAAACTAAGAATGTATTTGCAGCAATCAACACACAACAAGAATATATAGATCATAATGGACACAGAGAGAGTGATGTTGATGAATAAAACTTTATTTGAAATAAGAATTATTGTCATTTTTTAACCATTTTTATGATGTCATAACTTATAAACGAGTAGTCGATGTCATTTATCTATTACTTCAATTAAAACTATTGAAGGTCAATTGCTCTCTTCTCTTGCACGAGGATGTGGGTTTTGTGAATATTTGTGTATTAATCTAGTTATAGTATTTACATATAAGGTGACAAAGTTGATAGGGAGCACTAACTCATGGTCCTCATTTTGTATATATGGTTCCTATGTGTTCACATCAATGGTGATGGTAGACATCCTTATTGTACATTTCTTTTACTAATTATGAAAATGTATAATTCTCGAATGCAATGACAACACTTATTTATATTTTGCTTCTATTTATTATTGATATATTTAGCAAGATATGTCACAGTGATATATATGTACATATGTATATAAAATGTTGAAAAATAATATTCAAATTCAATATATACACATTAGAATAGAAATTCACAATATTGAATCCAATTACAGTGCTACAAATAGACAACTCTTCAAATATCACAGGTAAAAACAAGCTTCAACCTAACTTTTATGGGCCCTATAAAATGCATGCAAAAATAGGTTATGTTGCTTGCACACTATTCATTCTTAACATTGAAAGACTCCTTCTGCCTTTTATGCCTCTTGTTTAAAAATAAATTAGGCAGTGAGGCAGTTACTCAAACAAAGATCCCTCTAAACAACAACGAGGGAAGGTCGATATTGGAACTAGATGGAATCCTTGAGGTAGATGTGAAGAATATTTGCCAAAGGTAAATCACAAAGTAAAAAAATAGATGGTGGGGTCTATCGAAAGAGGAAGTCATTTGAGATGAAAAATCATTCTACATATATGCTTAAATTTGCAAATGTTGTAGGCTACCTGCCCCACTAGGGTAGCTAATCTTAAATTGGATTGACTAGAAGAAGACCATAGAAACTAGAGGTGGGATCCACTAAGGAAGTTGATTGAACCAAGTCCATTGATTGATAGAGAATAACCAACTAAAAGAAGATCAAAGATGAAGCCAACTAGTGTATTGACTAAACTAGGGTCCTCTATTGTGGATATGTTGAGGACTAGGATGGAAATTTAGACAAACAACATGGATTGAAGGATTAGTAGGGAGCCTTGTCAACAATATTGTGTTATTTAGGTTGGTATCAATGAGGAGAGGTGGTCTATGTGGTATTTGATGACCAAGACATGTCGACTAGTAAAACATTGTCAAATTACCAAAAGAGGAGTCAAATCGTTTGATAATTGAAGAGACACAAGAGAAGATGAAATGTCATAGCCCATAAAAAGGTGGGCTACATGTTGAAGAGAAGTTTAGAAAGTTGATATTGGATAGATGGAACCCTTAAGGTAGATGTGAAGAATCTTTGCCAAAGGTAAACCACAAAGTACAAAAATAGATGGTGGGGTCTATCGAAAGAGGAAGTCATTTGGGAGGCAAAAACTTTCTGCATATATACCTAAATTTGCAAATGTTGTAGGCTACATGCCCCATTAGGGAAGCTAATCTTAAATTGGATTGACTAGAAGAAAACTAGAGAAACTAGAGGTGGGATCCACTAAGGAAGTTGATTGAACCAAGTCCATTTATTGATAGAGAATAACTAACTAAAAGAAGATCAAAGATGAAGCCCACTAGTGTATTTACTAAACTAGGGTCCATTATTGTGGATATGTTGAGGACCAGGAAGGAGATTTAGACAAACAACATGGATTGAAGGATTAGTAGGGAGCCTTTCCAACAATATTGTGTTAGTTAGGTTAGTATCAATGGGGAGGGGGTGTTTATGTGGTATTTGATGACCAAGACATGTTGACTAGTAAAACATTGCCAAAATACCAAAAGGGGAGTCAAATCATTTGATAATTGAAGAGACACAAGAGAAGATGAAATGTCACAACCAATTGTTGGAGATGGCCCATAAAAAGGTGGACTACGTGTTGAAGAGAAGTTTAGAAAGTACCAAGACTACCTAAATTTCTTGAAGGTACTTTAAGACAAGTACTAAAATGTGCAAGATTTAGCCAAACTTTTGGTGATGTTAATCTTAATGAAAAGCAATAAGTAGTACCAAGCCCATTGCAAAAAGACTAAATTCTTTATGGAACTTATCTTAGATTAATAAGTATTGTGAAGTAGTATGCATTTTGTTTATAATAGCTAATAAAATTGTGTACTCATTTAATGTTTTGTATAACAAATTAGCATCCACAGGACCATGGCATCTCACATTTGTAATTTTACTATATTTTCTCTTTAATTAGTGGTGCCCTTTAGTGACACAACCCACAATGGAAGAGGTGTTTGTTTAGGCATACACATCCATAAGTTGGTAACACTCATGAAATATAATTGAAAAAACAATTGGAGAAACAAAAAAAGAAAAAAAAAATAAATAAATACATAAAATAAACTAGCACAAATCTGTTTTAACCCAAAATCATTAAATACCAAAAAATTGCACCTAGTTATTTTTACTCCATACTTATACATCCAACGTTACGTTAAGATAAATCTATGTTGCGTAATATCTTTTTATATATATATATCATGTGATAATTATTGGTGATTTTATCTAAACTGTATTTAAATTTGAATGTACAAAGAGTTAAGAATTATCTCCTAAAACCATAAAATTTGATTTTATCTTACAAATATTGGATTTGAGAAAACACTGTTATATTACTTCTATATATAAAAAGAACTAAACACTGTTATATTACTTCTATATATAAAAAGAACTAAACACATGCAATGGAGTTAAACCCAGGCAAATATGTTTAGTCACTAGCACAGCACAAACCTGACTGTACAGGATAAAGGTAAATTTCTTGGATAAAGGTACCTGACTGTATATATAATTTATATGTGGATGATGCTCAACACAGACTCAAAAATGCAATTGTTCTCTCTATAGACATCTTATAGAAATGCAATTGAAGGACTAGACATTGACTTGCTTTGCATGTTCCAGAAGTAACGCATCTAGTGGGCCTTTTCCTCGATTATCCTCGCTCATATACACAGTTCCATACACTCCAGCTTTAATGGCTTTGTACAGTCTGGGATGAGCTTCATCTATCAGTTCAGGAACAGCACCAATCAACACATCATCCTGTGGACTCGAAAACATGACGATCGACATGCGACTCTGATTTGTATTCGCTACTGCCCGGTGCTCGGCACTCTTATATTTCCCGTTGCTTATTATCTGCCATTACATAATCCCCGTATCATTTTACAAACCCTCTACTAAAGTTTAAGCCAAGTACCTACTCCAAATCAGACAAAGAATTGAAATGCCAAAAGGAGCTCAAAGAATTTCATTTGCCTGTAACAAATCCCCGATGTTGATAATAAGAGCTCCAGGAACAGAGGGCACAGTGAACCAATCCTCGTCTTTCCGAACCTGGAGACCGTCCACCCCATCATCGAGCAGAACAGTCAGCATATCTCCATCTGAATGGGGTTTAAGCCCATTCACCATATCTGGYTGAGGGCAAGGAGGGTAATAATTGATTCTGAGTTGGAGCAGGGGTTCCTTGTTGAGGATTTGGATATAATTTGGGTTCAACCCCAAACCCTCGGAAAGAAGACCCAGCAACTTCTCCATAAGCTCCATTACCTCTTCTCCATATTTTTCATATGTTTCCCTTCATAGTGCATACAGTAATGTATCAGAATGAATGAAAGTTCATTATCAATGTTTCAAATATCTCACACAGAGTGTGTATAGAGTTGTACCTGTATGTGGAGGGCGTTTTGGGCCAGTGCTCAACAGCTTTGGCCCACTCTGGAGAGATATAATGAACAAGGGCATCAACCCAATCCAGGACCGTGTCATCAGAGATGTCAAAGAACCGGCCATAACCTTCAAGCATGTGAATACCAGGTCTCACAGGGCACTGTTTCCGTTTCTYTTCAAGAGAAAGTTCAAAGAACTCTTGTGAAACCCGTTTCACACTCTCTAACAATGACAAAGGTATGCCATGATTTGTTATCTTCAAAACAATTGAAAACCCATGAAATCAGAAGGCCAAACGGTSAYGAAGTTGGTTGGATAATCAACAAACAAAGAAATGAGAAAGAAAGCAAAAACTGGGATCGCAATCAAACCTGAAAGAAACCCCATTCCTGGGATGCTTGGGCTAATAGTCTGACAGTCTTGGAGCGTTGATCGATGTCTTCCAGGCCTGCTAGATCGATGACAGGAAGAGACTGCTGGACTTGAAGAGGACGAGATGGCCGTTGATCGGAAGGAAGGATGTACCGTGCAGGGACTTCCTTCACTTGCCTTTCATGTAGTGTCTGCACGAGATCAATTGGTCTCTGAAGTCTTTCAAATTGCTTGAGAAGAGCGTCCATGGCAGCTGATGAAGAATCCATATTCGTAGCAGGCAGTGGAATTGGAGTTGATCCGAAATCTCGATAGGGTAGGCACGATGCACAGGAATAGGCCTATCCTGTGGTATTGACGACTATCAACATTGTCACGCAGGTATAGGTCTGTTCGAATACAAGGTACTGATTATCTACATTGTCACATCAGATGGAATGCACTGATTTGGCTTGGTTTAATTGGTGACGGATAAATATTGAAGAACACATACAAAGTTTATATGCATTGAACTTGCCCAAATTTTAAAGTGACAGATTTTCCTATACATCTTGGATACTCACAAAAATATGTCACTTCAGTTTTTCTCATAGGATTTTCAGTGATATGTAAAGCTCAATGAGCGGGTGTTTGAAACATGTCAGTATACATGGTATTTTTTTTTTTTTTTTTACTTAATTGTGATGTGAAAATGTTTTCCTATTTATATGAAAAAATATATATTTATTAAATATATATATATATATTTAAATATATAATTTGAATAGTTTTAATGGTTAAGGATATGTGTTTCTTCCTTAGAGATTATAGGTTCAAATTCTCTAGACTTTAAATTATTATTATTATTATGTGTTTCTTTGGTACATATTGGAAGAGGCCAATATATGTACATATTGGACTTTTTTATTTTTTAAATTAATTGTGATTTGAAAATTTGTGTTTATTTAACATTATGTTAGCATAGAATTTAGACAAGTTGTATAAATTATAAAAGATAGCAAAATACATTATATATAAAGATTTATGTTATTTTATCGTGATATGAAAGTTGTAGTCTAAACGTTTTATGAAATTATTCTTTTTCGACGATGTTTTCTAGGGACATTTCTCGAAATCTGGCAAGAAATTGTTAGATCCGCAGATTTGAGTGATTATTTCTGTATAATCCGAGTGCCCCAGGGGTTTTTCAACATGTTGACTCCATTTCTCATTCAAAAATGGATTTTAAACAACAAAAAATAGTGATTTCATGCATATTTATGTCGTCGGATTCCAACGAAAAACTCATTTCGTAGAACAGTTAGACAACACTGATATGAAAATGTTGTCTTATTTAGCTTCTTCTTTTTTTTCTTCAAGAGATGGTGTACAAGTTGTCTAAGCCATGATAAACATCTAAATAAATTGTATGCTACTTTTTATTTTTGTTTTTGTTTGATTGATTGTGATATGAAAATATCTATTTATTTGGATTTTTTTCCCTTTGCTTTAGAACATGTTAGGTTAGTCTTAGGGAAAGTTGTTGTAATATCTCGGTTTGATCCTCTTGAATATTGCAAGTATTTTATTTCTACAGTTATAAAAAAATGACCAAGGTCGGCGGAGCAAGAACACCTTAAGGGGCTATGATACCACAAGAAGGGAAATGTGCTCATCAAGGGGGTTTAAGTCTAAAAAACATTTACCTTATGTTACCTTTAACCTTTACTCATTTTGAAATTCGAGTTGCAAAGTTAAAAGATGTTAAGAGTGTTGAACACACAATTATATTGAGACTGAGGGGGTGAATCAGTATAAGATTTTTTTTTACTTTTTCAAGCATTAATCAACCATAAGAAAACAATCACATATTAATTATTGGACATGGAACACACGATTTACATGGAAACCCTTCCAGGAGAAAACCATGAAACTTCTCTTTATAATTCTTTGTAGGCACCAACCTACTGTTACAAATATTTATAGACACCAACCTACTAGAGACATCAATTCCCACTGGTACAAATTTTGGTAGGGACCAACCTATTCTTATAGATCTTCATAGACACCAATCTACTAGAGACACCAATCCCCACCACTAAGCACCAACTTAGAAAGAAACACCAATCTCTTACAGATCTTCGTAGACACCAATCTACCGGAGATACCAATCCCCACCGCTAAGCACCGACTTAGCAAGAGACACTAATATCTTACAAATATTTGTAGACACCAATCTAATAGAGACACCAATACCCACTTCTAAGCACCAACTTAGCAAGAGACACCAATCCCTGTACTGAACCAACCTTCACCAAGTCTGCTTGCTATTTTTGCCTTCACTAGGTTTGCTCGTTGCTTCTACTTTTACCAAGTATACTCACTCTTTCTTCCTTCGCCAAGTCTGCTCACTACTTTTGTGTTTACCAAGTCTGACCAAAATTTGAATTTCCAAATGACAACTTTCCCAAAGCTTGTTGTTTTGGGCCTCTTCCCAAGAACGAACTTATATAACATGCCACGCATTCAATTTTGTAAATCTGATTATGAAATTTTTACCTGAGGTACTTTTGTATGTCTCCTCTGTCTTTGGAAAATCTCAAGGTCTAAAACATCCTGGAAAATAAGTTATAACAGAAGTGCCAAGATGACTTGTTTGAAATTGATTTCAGGAGCATTCAAGAACCCTAACTTCCATAGAGCATATCTGTGAAAGTGTAGTAAATCAACATTTGATATTTTTACCACATGTACACTAAGATCTCTCCTCCATCTCTACAAAATATTGAGGTCTGAAATATCCCACAAAATAAGTTACATTGAAAGTTCCAAGCTGACCTGCTTGAAACTGATTTCAAGAGCATTCAAGAACCCTAAATTCCATAGAGCATATCTCCATAAGTATAGAGAACCAACATCTGATATGTTCACCACGTGTACACCAAGCACTCTCCTCTGTCTCTGCAAAATATCAAGATCTGGAACATCTTAGAAAATAATTTACAACAAAAGTGCCAAGTTGACCTGTCTGAAAATTATTTCAGGAGCATTTAGGAACCCTAACTTCCATAGAGAATATCTCGGAAAGCATGGAGAACCAACATCTAATATTTTTACCACGTGTACACCAATATCTTTACTTTGTCTCTACAAAATATTAAGGCATGAAACATCCTAGAAAATAAGATATAGTAAAAGTGTTAAGCTGGCCTGTTTGAAATTGATTTCAGGAGCATTCACAAACCCTAACTTCTACAAGGCATATCTATGAAAGTATAAAAAACCAACATCTACAATATTTACCATAGATACACCAATATATCTCCTCCATCTCTTCCAAATTGCAGGGTCTGAAACATCCTAGAAAAAAAGTGATTGCAAAAATGCCAAGATGACCTGAAACTAATTTCATAGTTCAATCTTTCTTAATCCATTTTTCACACACACACACACACACACACTTTCTCTCAATTCTTTATGTTTTTATACTTTTTCATAACCTTTCTTAAAGGGATATTTCCCTAATTAAATAATTAATTCCAAATACTATGTGAAAATTGTTGATGTTTTTGTAGCATCGAGAGGTATTCCCACATTAGCCTAGGTGTCAAGCATGTGGGAGCTATTCTTGACACTCACATTGCGATTTATCCTTGAGAAAATACTTTTTGTGAAGTGTGGAGCTTTGTGGGCTTGTTGATGGGAATTTTGGGTTTGTTGATGATTAAACAAATCTAATTTATTGTTGATTTTGTGGAGAGGGCGCCTAAGCTGATTTAGGGGCTTCTAACTCGTTACTCAACCCTTAAGTTGTATAAAAGAAGATCACAAGAAAAAGTGAAAAGTAAGGATGATGTGTGATTCATTCTTGGTGACAAGTGTTGGTAACCTCAATCGGCTATGGAGAGGGGTCGAGTAAGCCTCATTTCTATAGTTTAGAAGTGTTTTTGGTAGGTACGAAGGGTCGAGTGGGGCCTATACCCAGCCAGAGAGAATAAGATCCTAACCACTGGGCTATTCTGTTGTCCAGAGAGAGTTCGGGCAGAGAAAAGGGAAGAATCTGCAAGGAAGAGGCTAGCCACAACTTTTTGGAGGCTCAACCTACAAGGAAGAGGGTAGGTGTAGCCTATTGGAGGCTCAACCTACAAGGAAAAGGATAGCCACAACAATTAGGAGCCTCCTCTTGTAGGGAAATGAACTTCTAAGAAGCTATTTAGGGCAGATCTTAGGGATGTCACATATGTTTTGAGGTAGTTATGAAGACTGATACAATCAACATAACAACAGTTTTGGGATAGTTGTTGAGGGTTTTTACAACCAACATAGTTGCAAAGAAAGGGAAACTTTTGAGGGTTGTTACAACCAACATAGTTGCAGAGAAAGGGAAACTTCTGAGGGTTGTTATAGCCAGTCTAACCACAAAGAAAGGGTCGACCTCTGAGGGGTGTTGCAGTCAGCTTAGTTGAGCAGAGTTTGCTGCAGTGGTTTTCTGTAAGTGTTTTGGTATTTTATTTTGTGTAAGAAAGGGCCATTTTCCCTAGTACAGGAGCCCATTGTTCTAATATTCTATTGAAAGAAGAACAAGTGATTTGGGCATCAATTCTTGTGTATTGTGTATGATTCAATTGTTGATCTTATATTTCACTATGTTAATTTGTTAGACATCTTAGTGTGCTTGTGTTCACAGTTTAAATTACATAATTTTTGTGTGTAGTTTTGAGAACCTAGACCAGGTATGAGGTGTGTTTAAAATATAACATGGTAACCGAGCAGAGGCTTTGAAAAGAGTAGTTGGATCTTAGATTTACATAGGTAAAAACATTGAAAAGGAGTTGTAGCAAATTTGATAGTTGAGTATCTTGGACTTCTAGATAAAAGTCCAACAGTAAAGATGGTTTCTAGATTAATAATTGAAGATCAGTTGGATGGGATATCCAACTACAACTCATGGAAGGAAAGAATCAAGTTACTATTGTTGGTGAATGATCTGTGGGAATTTTCCGACACTCGAACCACTAAGCCTATTGATGCAATAAAATTGGCCAAGTATAACAAGTTAGATGTAAAGGCCAGGTTGATCATTCTTGATGGGTTGAAGGATAATTTGATACCTCGCCTAACTGGAAAGGCCGCAACATGGAACATGTGGGATTCTCTAAAATATTTATTTCAGAACAAGAACGAGAACTGAAACATGGTGCTGAAAGAGAAGCTCGGGGATATCAAAATGACCAGTTCATAAAAGTGACATCATATCTCACTAGAATTCAACAAGTTCGTGATAATCTCGTTATAGGGGATGACATGGTAGACACAAAGTTGGTAAGGATGAAAATCAAGGGCTTCTCAAGGCAACGAAAGTTGTTCGTCAAAGGATTTGTGTCACGTGAGAATCTCCCAGATTGGAACAGGTTGTGGGATGACTTCATTTAGGAAGAAATTCAAGATGATGATCTTGAACACAAGATTTTTCAGGAGAATGCTCTTGCTAGTCAGCTAAAGAAGAGCAAAGGGATGAAAGACTTGAGTAAAGTGAGATGCTATGCATGCAATGAATTTGGTCATTATGCCATCTAATGTCTGAATAAGAAGAAGAAGGGAGGGAAAGAGAAGCAAGTTGAGATGGATACTTTAGCCATGTCCAAGGAGGTAGAGTTGGCCAAGAAGTTCTAGGAGGAATTTCTTCCAGTCTCCCACCTTTTAGAGAGCACCATTCATAAGGGTGCTTTGTTCTTAGACAGTTGGGATACCAGAAATATGACAGGGACACAAGAGGTGATCGAGAGCTTGACTAAATGGGATTTTGATATGCATGTCAGGATTGGTGATCAGAGTCAACATGCGGTGAAAGAAGTCAAGACTGTACCATTCCGGATGGAGTTGGGTGGGGTTTTGCGATTTCAGAATGTACTTTGGGTGCCATAAGTCAGGTGCAACATGATATCAGTCTCATCAATTGAACAAACGGGGTTCGAAGTTGTGTTCTAGAAGGGAAAGACACTTCTCCGACCTAGTGGACCTAGCTTAGACCTAGGGGTGGTTCTAGGAGTTAGGGATAGAAATTTATATAGGCTAACAAGAAATCCTATACCGAGGAACAGTAGGAATAAGGTTGTGTAGACTGAGAGGGAGACAAAGTTTAGAGGGAGTCAACAGACTCAAAGGGAGCTAGACTTCAGAGAGAGTCAGTTGTCAAGAGGAAGTGAACCTTCAAGTCCACGTGGGAGAGAGGAGTCTTCAAATACTGTCAAGAAGGTGTCATGGGTTGAGGAATCCATGCAGGATGCTCAGAAGATGGAGGCTTCTAGGAGCAGGGTGTCTTTCAAGAAGGGTCCAAGTTATACAACGGGATTTGGTTTTGTGTCAGAGGGAGAAAATTTGTTAGTGGATCTAGTGTGGAAGGAAAAGCCACTTCTAGTGTGGGAGACAAAAATACTTCTAGGTGATGGAGGATGGAATACCTCCCTCGCTAAGAGGGAGTGTTGATTTTTTTGTAGCATTGAGAGGTATTCCCACATTAGCCTAGGTTTCTGACATGTGGGAGCCATTCTTGACACTTTCATTACAATTTTTATTTGAGAAAATACTTTGTGTGAAGTGTGGGGCTTTGTTGGCTTGTGAATGGGAGTTGTGAGTTTGTTGATGATTAAAAGAAATTGATTTATTGTTGAGTTTGTGGAGAGGGCACCTAAGATGATTTAGGGGCTTCTAACTCAACCCTTGAGTTCTATAAAAGGAGATCACAAGTAAAAGTGAAAAGTAAGGATGATGTGTGATTCATTCTTGGTGACAAGTTGTGGTAACCTCAACTAGCTATGGAGAGGGTTTGAGTAGGCCTTAGTTCTATAGTTTAGAAGTGTTTTTGGCAGGTAAGGAGGGTCGAGTATGGCATATACCTAGCTAGAGAGAACAAGATCCTAGTCGTTGGTCATGTTGTTGTCCAGAGAGAGTTTGGGAAGTGAAAAGGGAAGATTATCTAAGGAAGAGGGTAGTTGCAACCTTTTGAAGGCTCAACTTGCAAGGAAGAGGGTAGTCAGAACCTCTTGGAGGCTCGGCCTGCAAGGGAAAGGACATCCACAAAAATTAGGATCCTCAGCCTATAGGGAAATGAACTTCTAGGAAGGTGTTTAGGGAAGATTCTAGGGTTTTCACAACAATTTTGAGGCAGTTATGAAGGACTGATACATTCAACATAACAACAATTTTGGGATAGTCGCTGAGGGTTTTTATAGCCAGCATAGCTGCAGAGAAAGGGAAACTTTTGAAGTTTTTTGCAACCAACATAGCTGTAAAGAAAGGGAAGCTTCTAAGAGTTGTTATAACCAGTCTAACCATAAAGAAAGGGGTAGCCTATGAGGGATGTTACAGTCATCATAGTTGAGCAAATTTTGAGAAAAAAACCAAGTAGGGTTTCTGTAGTGGTTTTCTGTAAGTGTTTTGGTATTTTCTTTTGTGTAAGAAATGACCATTTTCCTTGGTACATGAGCCCATTGTTCTAAGATTGTATTGAAAGAAGAACACGTGATTTGTGCATCAATTCATGTCTACTATGTATGATTCAATTGTTGATCTTATTTTCCATTGTGCTAAGTTGTTAGGCATATCATTGTGTTTATGTTCACAGTTCAAATTGTGTGATTTTTGTGTGTATTGTTGAAAACCTAGACAAGATCTAAGGTGTGTTCAAAATCTAACAAAAATACCCCAAATAACATTACAAAGTTACCAACTTAAATCTTACCCCCCCCCCTCATTTCAAAAAATTGTGCTACCGGTAGCACCTCTTTTCTGCAGGGTGGTTAAAATTGTGACTTGCTTGAAATCATTGCCTTGACAATTAATAATATTAAAATTGCATTGCAAAAAATTGACCCTAAAATCAAAAAGTGATGTTATCGGTAGCACCCTTCTTATTTTTGGAGTTAAAATTGTGACTTAATTGAAACAGTAGCCCCGATCACTAGTACTGTCACGAATAAAGAACTTCAAATTATCTTGTAAATTGAAAAGTGGTATTTGATTTATTAATCAGTTTTATTTTTTATTTTTTTAATTTACATTAAAAACAAATAAATTGAAAAATGAAACTCCACATAAATGTTTCTTTTTTCTTTAAAGAAAAAAAAACACAATTTTCTATTTAAATTTTTTTGAACGAAAAAAATACGTTTCTAGAAAAAAAACACATTTTTCTATAAAACAATTTTTTTTTTTTGATGAAAAACGCATTTTAAAAAAAATGAAAAGTTGTCTTATTTAAAATGAAAATACACATTTTTTGAATCAAAAACTCAGTTCTTTTAATGAAAAAAAAAACACATTGTTTTTTATTAAAAAAAATGCAATTTGTTTTTGAAAAAGGTTAAAAAATCAAATAGAAACCAAAAAAATATTTAAAAAGACGAAAACAATAACATAAAACATTAAAAACAGG
>ML776920.1:3948990-3974063 GCA_009831015.1 Picea engelmannii | reverse complement strand
GGACAAAGCATTTTTAAGGGGAAGGCAATGTTATGAACATAAAATATACATAAATAGATATTCATAACATAATAACAGTTAATAAATAATAATTATTAATAATGAAAGGTCATGTCTCAAAGGACATGACTATTGGTAAAGGGTACCCCTGTGTGGGTATATAAGCAGGCCCTCATTCTCAATTGTAATCATCTTCTATATCTTATTATTCATTCTTATTACATATATATTTGTCCATATGGATTTGGTTACTATATTCCAGATATTTTGGATTATTCTTGTGTGAGCGAACTTTGTTCGTCTCACTCGGTCGCGAATGTTTACATGTTGAAAGGTGATGCTCATATAACAATCAAGACTCGATATTATGAAATGTTGGAATCTACTGAAAAGGGTAAAGAAGACACAAACCCACTAGTTCCTCTCCAGATTGAGAAGACGATGGGAGAAACAATGACATGCATCCCCAAAGGTGCGTTCAAGAAAGATTTTCATAATCTGAACATGAGGGCTGCCTAGAACTACTTTGTTTTGGAAGATTTGGTACAAACCCCTTGGACGATGTCCGCTTTGGAGGTCCTCCAAAGCTTCCCTTCATAGAGAAAGGATTTGTTATCCGCCTTGGGATCTGTAAAGACTTGTAACCCAAGAGCGATTGTTCTCGATCCAATCAACTTGAAACCTCATCTTCCTTAACACGTTGTGTTTCATATAGTAGCGGCTTACACCACAAAATATTTTACTCGGAATATGTTTTGTACAGTGGTTGATGAGGGCACCTCAACTTGCATGATTTCATTGGCGTGTTGGAAGGACATTGGCCAGCCCGTTTTGTCTATGTCTCCTACATTCCTTACTATTTTGTACGGTTGTTCATTCAAAACACATGAAATCATTCTTTCTTTCCTCGTAAATTTCGGAGGGAATACTGTGTGCATTGAAGTTGAAGTGGTTGATGCGCCTCTCGACTACAACCTTCTTTTAGGAAGGAGTTGGACCTATGAAATGCATCCAGTGGTTTCCATAGTTTTTTGGGTATTTTTGTTTCCACATGAGGGTCGAATCGTGACCATTGACCGGTTGTCCTTGTCCCATTCTGACCCTTCATCTGGGGAATCCATGGTCCCAATGATTGATAGCCCTCAACCTGACACTATTAATGTCTGGGTGTTAATGTTTAATCCATTATTATAGTTGTTTGCATTTCATTAGATAACAATAGCATAATCCAAGATCACTGAGAAATACACAATCACAAGAGACACAACATTTATCCTGAGAAACCCTCTAGGGGAAGAAAACCTAGCAAAACTTCCTTAATATAGATAGCCAATACAATTCCAAGAGATCTCTTAAACTAATATAGAAATTCCTCTCCCAAATACGCGCCACTCTCTCTCTCCTTCTTCTCCAACAATAGATCCAAAACTTGTCTCTCAATGAGCAAGTGAGTTGTATTTCTAAGTGAGGCGCTAGCCTCCTTATTTATCTTAGACTGGCACATGTGAAGTGTCTCTTCACTGGCAGGGCTAACTTCTCCCACTGGGTGGGCCTCTTTAATATCTATTGGGGCCGACTTCTTATTTTACCTATTATAATTAACATTTGACCAATCCACAAAAGGGGATTTGGTCCTATTACAATAGCTAACAAGATAAATCCACAATGGGGATTGATCCAAAGAATAATATATCAAATAATAAGAATACTCCTTATAGTTACATTATTTCAACACTCCCCCTTAACAATAAGGGTATTCTTCAGCAACATCATGCAAGAGAGAGAGGACAACATCATCAACAACATCAAGTGGGTGAGAGGACAACATCATCAATATCATCTTGGAACACCGACTGGCGTATCTATAAATCATTAGAATTTTTCTTCATCGGCAACATCATCATTCTCAAAGGAATGCCATCATCATCTACATCAATATGTATTAGTATAAAAACCGATACATCATCATCATCACAAGACAAGGATGGCTCATCATAATACAATACTAGATTTATGTCACAGCTGTCAAGCTGGAAGCTCAGTACTTGTCTCATCTCAATGTCTTGCTTTACCTCACAGCACTCAAGATGGAAGCAAGATACTAGATTGGCTTTATGTCACAACTATCAAGATGGAAGCACAATACTCGTCTCATCTCATCATCTTGCTTTACATCACAACACTCAATATGGAAGCAAGATACTAGACTGGCTTTACATCACAACTATCAAGATGGCAGCACAGTACTAGTCTCATCTCATCATCTTGCTTTACGTCACAAAACTCAAGATGGAAGCAAGATACTCATCCTTCTTTATGTCACAACCATCACGTCAGAAGCAGGATACTAGTCTGGCTTTACGTCACAGCTATCTAGATAGAAGCTCAGTGCTAGTCTCATCATATCATCTTTCTTTACGTCACAACCATCAGGTCGGAAGCAAGGTACACATCCTACTTTACGTCACAACCATCAGGTTGGAAGCAGGGAACTAGACTTTCTTTACGTTGCAGCTATACAGCCGGAAGCATAGTACTAGTCACACATCATCTTGCTTTACGTCGCAACCATCAGGTCGGAAGCAAGGTACTCATCCTGATTTACGTCACAAACATCAAGTCGGAAGTAGGATACTAGATTGGATTTACATCATAGCTATCCAGCTGGAAGCACAGTACTATTCATATCACATCATCTTGCTTTATGTCACAACCATCAGGTCGGAAGCAAGAGATGTCTCATCACAACATCTACTCCCCCTTTCGAGGAGGGTCCTTTCGGACTATACCAAGCTTATCTCGAAAGTACTCAAACTTTAAATGAGATAGTGGCTTGGTCAACACGTCAGCAACCTGTTCAACCGTGCTAATGTACTATAGCTTTAAGGCTCCTCTCTACACCATGTCACAGATGTAATGATAATAGATCTCTATGTTCTTCAACCTGTCTTGGAATACAAGATTCTCTATCATCTTTATGCAGCTTTGGTTGTCACATAGAATCAAGGTTGCTCTCATATCTAAGTCAAATAGGCCGGTCAACAACTTTTGAATCCATATAGCTTCGCAGCTGGCAGAACATGCAACAATGTATTTTTCTTCCACTGTGCTGAGAGCAATACTAGATTGCTTCCTACTCTGCCACGAGATCATAGCTGATCCCAAACTAAAACAACATCCTAAAGTGCTTATCCTATCAGAAACACTTCCTGCCCAATCTGCATCAGTATATCCACTCAATGTGAAATAATGATCTCCATCATAGATGAGACCATAATCTATTGTACCTTTAAGGTACCTCATCACATGTTTTGCAGCCATTAGGTGAACACGTCTAGGTTCTACCAGAAACTGACTCAAGGTGTTCACGGAAAAAAAAATGTTTGGTCTAGTGTTCATCAAGTACATCAATGATCCAATAATCTACCTATACAATGTGGCATCAATCAAATCTGATGAAGTATCGACCAACAGCTTCAGCTTCACTTCCATGGGTGTATTCATGGGCTTGCATTCCAACATGTCGAATCTCTTCAATATTTTGACCGTGTACTTCCCTTGGTTAAGGAAGATCCTCTCAGGACTCTGCCATACCTCAATACCTAAGAAATAATGCATGAGGCCAAGGTTTTTCATTTCAAATTCCAAGGCAAGTCTCTTTTTACATTCAATGATGAGATTTTCTTCTCCAGTTAAGAATAAGTCATCCACATATAGAAGTAAGATTGCTGGCTCATTGTTCATGATTTTGAAGTAGAGGTTAGAGTCTTCTTTACTCTTGGTAAAGCCTAAGCTCGTCAAGAAACTGTCTATACGGCCATAGCAAGCTCTAGGAGCTTACTTCAATCTGTATAGGGCTTTCTTCAATCTGCAGACATGAGACTTCCTATATTCAACCTCAAATCCTTGAGGTTTCTCTATATACACTTCCTCTTCGATGACACCATTTGGTAAAGATGTCTTCACGTCCATCTGGTGTAGCTTCCACTTCATCTTAGCTACAAAAGATATGATGGTTCTGATCGAAGTGTATCTGGCCATAGGAGTGAATGTCTCTTCATAGTCAATGCCTTCCTTCTGGGAAAATCCATGAGCAAAAAATCTTGCTTTATACTTCTTAATACTTCCATTATTATCATGTTTTATTTTGAGGATCCTTCTGGAGGATACCACATCTTCATTGTTTGGTCTGGGAACTATTTCCCATACTTTGTTCTTCATTATGGATTGGTATTCCTCTATCATGGCATATTCCCATTCTTTCCTCTGAATGGCTTATTCAAAGCAGGTAGGCTCCTCTTCTAGGAGATCACACATCAAATCCATATAACTGGAGAATGGCTTTGGTCTTTTCACATGTCTCGTAGTTCCTTGGGGAACACCGTACTTCTCTCCATCTTGAATAAGCTCTCTAGCCCAAGCTAGATTTCTTTTATGGAGGCTCGTTATCTGAGGAGGTTCTTGCACTTCTACTATATCATGGTCTTCTAGGAGTTCCTCATCACTCAAAGTTGCGACTTCCCTCACTAGTTCTGCAGCTCTGGGAACCTTCCTCATTGTAGTACTGGGGATTATGGGTTCCTCTTCATATACTTCTTCAAGCTGGCATAGTTTATATTTCTTGAGTCCTGCATCTTCATCAAAGGTCATATCCCTGTTGATCTCAATGTGATGTTGACCTAGTATATAGATTTTGAAGGCCTTGGAGACCTCATAGTATCCCACAAATATTCCCTTCTTTCCTGAAGGGTCTAGCTTGTTTCTCTTTTCTTTAGGTATATAAATAAACACGGGACAGCCAAATATTTTGAGATGGCTTACCTCTGGCTTCTTTCTGGTGAAAATCTCTTCCAGTGTCTTGAGCCCAAGTACACTATGGGACAATCAGTTCTGCACATATATAGCTACCATTGATGCTTCTGCCCATAAGCACATAGGAAGATCTTGATCATGGATCATAGTCTTCACAGCTTCCAGTATGGTTCTGTTCTTTCATTCAACTACACCGTTTTGTTGAGGATTATAGGGAGTGGTGAGTTCCCTCTTGATCCCTGTTATCGCACAGTTTGTAGCTGGGTCAAATGGCTATAAGATAGATTTTCAAGCTGGCATAACAGGAACATATCCCATCTAATGTCACCTCGATGGGAAGGTTCTTTCTCTTTAGGGAGGTGAGGCCCAGGGGAGACATCCCCGGTGACCTGGGACTTTGAAGAGGCAAAGGTTAAAAGGACAATGGTAAAGTTCCCCCTTCACAGGTCACCACCAAAACAGATAATCTAGCTAAACAACCAATAATAAAGTGAATCCCCAATGAAGAACACCTATCTGGAATAGACCAACATCAAACTAATATATGCAAGCTATATTTCAATGGGTTAGTACTTCATAAGACTATCTGGTAAATATATATGAGCAATATGGAAATAAATGTTGACAAAGTCAATGTTTATCAATAGCAATAAAAGATATGACACTCCACCAATAAATATTGGAACAATCTGGCATTCAAGGTAACCAATTAACACTTTATTCAATTAATGCCTAAACCACCATTCAATTGCTCTTAAAACAGGACGTTGTTGTAGTAAAGATGAAATATTCAAGTGTGACATAAACAACTTAGGGTTAGTAGGTTAGGGTTAGTGTAGTTAGGGTTTCAATTCAAAAGGTTTGATAGTGTTTTAGATTCAATTCTACGTCAACGATGAAGGTCTAAGATCAGTGCCTTGGGGTTAATGGAGTCAATTTAGCAGAGGACACAAGGGTTGAAGGAGGATGGATAAGGACTATAGGGAAGAGTTCTGAAGTGTTGTTATGGCAGGGCCTTAGAATCAAAACCCTAGGGGAGAGAGGTTCACTCTGGTGTTGCTAAATAAAGGCCTCGTGCTCTCTCCTCCTTCCTTAGGTTGACCTGGAAAATATGACTAGCATAAAAGATAAATCAAGACAAGAGAGCGCAATGAGGGAGAGTGTTGCTATAACAAGGCTCTATCATCAAAACCTAAAAGAAAAACGGCCCTAGGTGTAGGTAACCTAGTCCTGGGATGTCTCCTCCTTATTGACCTCTGGAAAGTATGGCTAGCTCAGGGAGAAGAAGAAATGAGAGTGTAGCTATGGCTAGGCTCTTTCTTCCTTCTTCAATGGCTGAAAATTTCTCTATTAGGGGACATGAGACAAGGACCTACTTGTGTTCTTGTCACCTAGGGTTTTGATTCAACAAACTATAAATACATGTAAGAAAATAAGACTACAACCATTCAATCAAGAAGTTTTGCATAAAAATACTTACAACTCATCAAGAAATAAACATGCAAACCCTAGTTGTAACACCTTCCTTCAAGAGAAACACCATAAAATGCCAAGAAATGCCTTCCTTCAACAAGTGTGCCTCACTAAACCAACAAAAATACCCAAGTAGGGCACTAAAAAATAGACCTCACTAATGAGTGAGTGATGAATCATGATAAAATGAGGCTAAAATTCCTCAATATATAGTGTATCAATGACCTAATTTACTTTTTAGGTCATAAAATGGCCGACAAGGCCAGAATATCAAAGTAATATTGTTTTTACATTAAATGTTCATTTAAAAACCCTTGACTGAGAAAAAGTAAGATGTCGAGCCACACTGAGGGAGACATTAGACCTTTTTAGGGAAAATGCAACACCAAATGCCAAAACGTTGGCCCTGTTTGGGCCTCCCAATCATGCCACACGTGTCAACTACCTTGTCAAATTGTCACACGTTCAAGGTGAATGTCATGAGATCCTATGTGACATCTTGGGCCATCCAGGGAAAATGTTTCACTAGAAGTGGGTCAACCCCCCTAGGCTAGGCTCTACCAAAGTGCCTCTGATGAAATGTCCTCTTCTTCTCCGGTGCAAAACCCTAATCAAATACCATCCTGTCTTTGCCCCATGATGGGGTCCCAACATCCATATGGTGGGCTCTTCAGCCCCATGGAGGTCCGAATTGATCATCTCCCCATGTGTACTGGTCCAAATGGTACCTGTCTGTCGAGCATGGTCTTGCACATCAAAATCTACACCCTCCATGGGCTCATTAGTCATGGATCATAGAAATGTCAATCACATATCATCATTAATATTATTAAACATATGCATAAAAACATTGATACACTGGTCAATAGCTCAAATACATTACAAAAACCTACAATACAAGATCAAAGAAAGACAAGACATCCTGTTGAGCTAGTATCCACAAGAAAAGGGAAGTCTCCAAGAAATTTTCATCCAAGACATGTAAGTGAGGTGATGTGGCTAGGGGATGTCTAGTCATGTGGGTGAAGTGAGAGCCAAGGATGCATGATGTTATTTGTAGGTGCCTTTGTAGAAGGTGAGATGTACCTATCATGGATGTAATTTTTCCAAGCCCGTTCTTGCCTTTATTCTTTTCTTTTTCTTCTTCTTTTTCTTTTTATTCAAGGGCTAACCAGAGGACATTGCCTTGGCATGGTGACCAGAACTGACAGTGTTACCCACAAGTACTTTCACAGAGATGAGAAGGCTAGATCGTGATGAGACCCCCTTTCCCTTGGCCATGCAACCAAAGGTCACTGCCCTGGCATGGTAACCAAATGGTGTCAATGTCATACTATTAGGCACCCATGAACCTAATAGGATAGCTCGTGATGAAACCCCCTATCCTCTTGATTAGGTCTTGTTTGTTATTTTTTGGGTCCCTCTTGTTTCTTGCTGAGAGGATTTTTATTGCCTTCTCAGGGATCCCTGGGAGAAACATCTCGAGGTTTTATTTCTAGGCTTTTATCTTTTACCAATTGCTTTTACCTTCTGGGCCTTTAGCCCCTTCTTCCCATGAGATAAGGTGCAATCCTATAAATAGGTCAACACAATGCCCTGGACAAGGGAATGGGAAAAATGAGCGGGAGATAAGATGAAATAGTGGTGCTGTGATGGGAGAAGACGATGGATTTTTAGAAATCCCCCCAATGGCAAACCAAGAACTATGGGCACATGCTTGCTAGGGCACCCTGTCAATCTCCCCAATCATGGTCAAGTGGGATAATGTAATATCCAAGCAGTTATTAGAGGTAAAAGGAATCAGATGCATATATTTAAAGGTTTCAATGATCAAAAGTGACACATACCATGATACCTGGACCAATTACCTCATGAGTGAGTGATGAATCATGACAAAATGAGGATAAAATTCCTCAATATATAGTGTATCAATGACCTAATTTACTTTTTAGGTCATAAAATGGTCGACAAGTCCAAAATATCAAAGTAATATTGTTTTTACATTAAATATTCATTTTAAAACCCTTAACTGAGAAAAAGTAAGATGTCAAGCCCCACAGAGAGAGACATTATCCCTTTCTAGGGAAAATACAACACCAAAGGGAAAAACATTGGCCCTCTTTGGGCCTCCCAATCATGCCACATGTGCCAACTACCCTGTCAAACTGTCACACACTCAAGGTGAATGTCATGAGCTTCTATGTGACGTCTTGGGCCATCCAGGGAAAATGTTTCACTGGAAGTGGGTCAACCTCCCTAGGCCGGGCTCTGCCAAAGTGCCTCTGATGAAACATCTTCTTCTTCTCCGATGAAAAACCCTGATCAACCATTGTCCTATCTCTGCCCCCTGATGGGGTCCTAGAATCCATCTGGTGGGCTCTTCTACCCCATGGAGGTTTGAATTGATCATCTCCCCATGTCTAATGGTCCAAATGGTACCTGTCCATCGAGCATGGTCCTGCACATCAAAAGATACGCCCTCCATGGGCTCATTAGTCAAAGGGATCATAGAAATCTCAATCACATATCATCATTAATATTATTAAACATATGCATAAAAGCTCTGATACACTGGTCAATAGCTCAAAGACATTACAAAAACCTACAATAGAAGATTGAGAAAAAGACACAATGTCCTATTGGGCTAGTATCCACAAGAAAATGGAAGTCTCTAGGAAAGTTTCATCCAAGACATGTAAGTGAGGTGATGTGGCTAGGGGACGTCTAGTCATGTGGGTGAAGTGAGAGCCAAGAGTGCATTCTGTTATCTATGGGTGCCTTTGTAGAAGGTGAGATGTACCTATCATGGATGTAATTTTTTCAATCCCATTCTTGCCTTTATTATTTTCATTTTATTCAAGAGATAACCAGAGGACACTACATTGGCATGGTGACTAGAGTTGATAGTGTTACCCAAAAGTAATTTCATAGATATGAGAAGGTTGGCTTGTGATGAGACCCCCTTTCCCTTGGCCATGCAACCAAAGGTCACTGCCTGGCGTGGTAACTAGATGGTGGCAATGTCATACTTTTAGGCACCCATGAACCTAATAGGCTAGCTCATGATGAGACCCCCTATCCTCTTGATTAGGTCTTGTTTGTTATTTTTTGGGTCCCTCTTGTTTCTTACTGAGAGGCCTTTTATTGCCTTCTCAGGGATCCCTGGGAGAAACATCTCGAGGTTTTATTTCTAGGATTTTATCTTTTACCAGCTGCTTTTACCTTCTGGGCCTTTAGCCCCTTCTTCCCATCAGATAAGGTGCAATCCTACAAACAGGTCAACCTAATGCCCTGGACAAGGGAATGGGAAAAATGACTAGGAGATAAGATGAAACAGTGGTGTTGTGATGGGAGCAGACGATGGCTTTTCAGAAACCCCCCCAGTCGCAAACCAAGAACTATGGGCACAGGCTTGCTAGGGCACCCTGTCAATCTCCCCAATCATGGTCAAGTGGGATAATGTAATATCCAAGCAGTTGTTAGAGGTAAAAGGAATCAAATGCATATATTTAAAGGTTTCAATGATTAAAAGTGGCACATGCCATGATACCTGGACCAATTACCTCATGAGTGAGCGATGAATCATGATAAAATGAGGCTAAATTCCTCAATATATAGTGTATCAATGACCTAATTTACTTTTTAGGTCATAAAATGGTTGACAAGGCTAGAATATCAAAGTAATATTGTTTTTACATTAAATTTTCATGTTAAAACCCTTAATTAAGAAAAAGTAAGACGTCAAGCCCCACTGACGGATACATTAGCCCTTTTTAGGGAAAATGCAGCACCAAAGGGTAAAACACTGGCCCTCTTCGGGCCTCCCAATCATGCCACATGTGTCGAATACCCTGTCAAACTATCACACGCTCAAGGTGAATGTCATGAGCTCCTATGTGACGTCTTGGGCCATCCAAGGAAAACATTTCACTGGAAGTGGTTCAAACTCCCTAGGCCCAGCTCTGCCAAAGTGCCTCTAATGAAACGTCCTCTTCTTCTCTGGTGCAAAACCCTGATCAACCACCATCCTATCTTTGCCCCCTGATGGGGTCCCAACATCCATCTGGTGGGATCTTCAGCCCCATGGAGGTTTGAATTGATCATCTCCCGATGTGTACCAGTCCAAATGGTACATGTTCGTTGGGCATGGTCCTGCACATCAAAAGCTACGCCCTCCATGGGCTCATTAGTCACAGGGATCATAGAAATATCAATCACATATCATCATTAATATTATTAAACATATGCATAAAAATCCTGATACATCGGTCAATAGCTCAAAGACATTACAAAAACCTACAATACAAGATCATAGAAAAAGACAAGACATCTTGTTGGGCTAGTATTCATAAGAAAAGGGAAGTCTCTAGGAAAGTTTCATCCAAGCCATGTAAGTGAGGTGATGTGGCTAGGGGATGTCTAGTCATGTGGGTGAAGTGAGAGCCAGGGATGCATGCTGTTATCTGTGGGTGCCTTTGTAGAAGGCGAGTTGTGCCTGTCATGGATGTAATTTTTGCAATCCTGTTCTTTCCTTTATTCTTTGCTTTTTCTTCTTCTTTTTCTTTTTATTCAAGGGATAACCAGAGGACACTACCTTGGTATGGTAACCAGAGCTGACATTGTTGCCCACAAGTACTTTCAGAGAGATCAGAAGGTTGTCTTGTGATGAGACACCCTTTCCCTTAGCCATGCAACCAAAGGTCATTGCCCTGGCATGGTAACTATATGGTAGCAATGTCATACTGTTAGGCATCCATGAACCAATAAATGTTTATCAATAGCAATAAAAGATATGAAACTCCACCAATATATATTGGAACAATGTGGCATTCAAGGTAACCAATTAACACTTTATTCAATTAATTCCTAAACCACCATTCAATTGCTCTTAGAACAACACCTTGTCGCAGTAAATATGAAATATTCATGTGTGATGTCAACAACTTAGGGTTAGTAGGTTAGGGTTAGTGTAGTTAGGGTTTCAATTCAAAAGGTTTGAGAGTGTTCTAGATTCAATTCTACTTCAACGCTGGAGGTCTAAGATCAGTGCCTTGGCGTTAATGGATTCAATTTAGCAGAGGATGCAAGGGTTGACAGAGGATGGCTAAGGACTAGAGGGAAGATTTCTAAAGTGCTGCTATGGCAGGGCCTCAAAATCAAAACCCTAGGGGAGAGAGGCTCACTCTGGTGTTGCTAAAGCAAGGCCTCATGCTCTCTCCTCCTTCCTTAGGTTGACTTGGAAAAAAAGGCTAGCATAAAAGATAAATCAAGACAAGAGAGTGCAATGAGGGAGAGTGTTTCTACATCAAGGCTATATAATCAAACCCTAGAAGAAAAATAGCCCTAGGTGTAGATAACCTAGGCCTGGGACGTCTCCTCCTTCTTGAACTCTGGAAAGTACGACTAGCTCAGGGAGAAGAAGAAATGAGAGTGTATCTATGGCTAGGATCTTTCTTCCTTCTTCAATGGCTGAAAATTTCTCTATCAGGGGACATGAGACAAGGACCTACTTGTGTGCTTGTCACCTAGGGTTTTGATTCAACAAATTATAAATACATGTAAGAAAATAAGACTAGAACCATTCAATCAAGAAGTTTTGTAGAAAAATACTTACAATTCATCAAGAAATAAACATGCAAACCCTAGTTGTAACACCTTCCTTCAAGAGAAGCACCATAAAATGCTAAGAAATGCCCTCCTTCAACAAGTGTGCATCACTAAACCATCAAAAGTACCCAAGTAGGGCGCTAAAAATCAGACCTCACTAATGAGTGAGTGATGAATCATGATAAAATGGGGCTAAAACTCCTCAATATATAGTGTATCAATGACCTAATTTACTTTTTAGGTCATAAAACGTCCAACAAGGCCAGCATATCAAAGTAATACTATTTTTACATTAAATGTTCATTTTAAAACCCTTAACTGAGAAAAAGTAAGACGTCAATCCCCACTGAGGGAGACGTTAGCCCTTTTTAGGGCAAATGCAAAACCAAAGGGAAAAACATTGGCCCTCTTTGGGCCTCCCAATCATGCCACATGTGCCAACTACCCTGTCAAACTGTCACACACTTAAGGTGACATCATGAGCTCATATGTGACATCCTAGGCCATCTAGGGAAAATGTTTCACTGGAAGTGGGTCAACCCGCCTTGTCCGGGCTCTGCCAAAGTGCCTCTGATGAAACGTCCTCTTCTTCTCTGGTGAAAAACCCTGATCAACCATCGTCCTATATCTGCCCTCTAATGGGGTCCCAACATCCATCTAGTGGGCTCTTTAGCCCCACGAAGGTGTGAACTGATCATCTCCCCATGTGTACCAGACCAAATGGTACCTACCCATCGGGCATGGTCCTTCACATCAAAAGCTACGCCCTCCATGGGATCATTAGTCACAGGCATCATAGCAATGTCAATCATATATCATCATTAATATTATTAAACATATGCATAAAAACCACAATACATCGGTCGATAGCTCAAAGACATTACAAAAACCTACAATACAAGATTAGAGAAAAAGACAAGATGTCTTGTTGGGCTAGTATCCATAAGAAAAGGGAAGTCTCCAGGAAAGTTTCATCCAAGCCATGTAAGTGAGGTGATGTGGCTAGGGGATGTCCAATCATGTGGGTGAAGTGAGATCCAGGGATGCATGATGTTATCTATGGGTGCCTTTGTAGAAGGCGATTTGTACCTGTCATGGATGTAATTTTTCCAAGCCTGTTCTTGCCTTTATTCTTTGCTTTTTCTACTTTTTTTTTTTTTTATTCAAGGGCTAACAAGAGGAAACTACCTTGGCATGGTGACCAGAGCTAACATTGTTACCCACAAGTACTTTCATAGAGATGAGAAGGTTGGCTCATGATGAGACCCCCTTTCCCTTGGCCATGCAACCAAAGGTCACTGCCCTGGCATGGTAACCAGATGATGGAAATGTCATATTGTTAGGCACCCATGAACCTAATAGGATGGCTCGTGATGAGACCCCCTATCCTCTTGATTAAGTCTTTTTTTTTACTTTCTAGGTCCCTCTTGTTTCTTGCTCAGAGACTTTTTATTGCCTTCTCAGGGATCCCTGGGTGAAACATCTTGAGGTTTTATTTCTAGGCTTTTATCTTTTACCAGCTACTTTTACCTTCTGGGCCTTTAGCCCCTTCTTCCCATGAGATAAGGTGAAATCCTACAAATAGGTCACCCAATTCCCTGGACAAGGGAATGGGACAAATGAGCAGGAGATAAGATGAAGCAGTGGTACTGTGATGGGAGTGAACGATGACTTTTCAGAAATCCCCCTAGTGGCAAACAAATACCTATGGGCATAGGCTTGCTAGGGCACACTGTCAATCTCCCCAATCATGGTCAACTATGCTAATGTAAGATCCAAGCAGTTTTTAGAGGTAAAAGGAATCAGATACATATATTTAAATGTTTTAATGATCAAAAGTGACACATAACATGATACCTGGACCAATTACCTTGTTGGCCAATATTTAACTGACAGCGAATGGAAAATATTTAACAGACATCGAATGCTTGTCATTGATGGCAAGTAGCATAAGTACAGGAAGAATGTACAGAGGATTGATGGCATGAGTACAGAAAGTTTGTAACAGACAGGCAAATAGAAGATACGTTCAGGAAGATCGAATGATCGAAGGCAACGCAACCAGGAAAGAACGAGGGCAGTCAGATAAGAATATAGACAAGAAGAGCACTGAAGAGGGGGACAGATCTCAGATGTTAGATCCAAATGCAGGACCCAACCATCCTTGGATAAAGGATAACCTGCATGCCTTTAAAGTATAACAAGGAGAAGTGGGCGCACAAAACGCCAAAATCCCGACAACCATCCATCTCAGGGGATTATGTGGACCATTGATCTGGCTCCCTTTCAGAGTTTCATGGATCGGGAGTTGGATGCATTGAGAACATTCACTTCAAGAATTGCGAAATTGCGATATGCAAAATCGCGACTTAATCTGAGCCGTCAACTCAAGGTTGAATCCGGACCGTTGATTCCAGTCCATGTCGGAGTTTCGAGGATCGCGTGTTGGAGATGTCAAAGAAACAATGCAACAGGAATCCCGATATCGCGATATGCAAAATCGCGATTCAATCTGAGCCATCAGATCAAGATTGAATATGGACCGTTGATCCCAGTCAATTCCAGTGTTTCATAGATCGAGTATTGGACATGTCAAAGATTATTAACATCAGGAATCTCGATATCGTGATATGCAAAATCACGATTTAATCACAGCCATTGAATTGAGATCAGATCTGGACCGTTGATCCGACCCCATGTCGGAGTTTTGTGAATCGGGACTTTGAAGTGACAAAAACACTGGACATCAAGGATGTCAAAATCACGATATGTGAAATCGTGATTTAATCATAGACGTTGAATAGAGATCAGATCTGGACCATTGATCTAACTCAATATCAGAGTTTCGCGAATAACGACATGGAGAGGCAAAGAACCCAATGCAACAAGAATGCCGAAATCATGAAATCGTGATTCAATCATAGCCATTGAATCAAGATCACATCTGGACCATCGAATCATAGGACATGTGGCAAGTGATCGAAATTTTGCTAACTTGGGGTCAACGGAGCATAATGTCGAAAATCACGAAATGAGAAATCGCGAAAGCAATTCTTGCATACGCGCTTGGTTGTGACTATAGTCATATTGGGGAAGGAGCTAGTACAAAAAATTTCTGTATCGAAGATCGTGAAATGAAGTGTCGAGACACTCTGCACAGGATTGCCAAAATGCCGAAACCCAATTTAAAGGAAATGAATGCAAGATCTCATGAAGCCAATCCAGCGGTGCGAGTGAACTTGGAATATGATCGGAAGGTTGTTGTTCTCTCTCACAGTTAAACCCTCAGTTACGAATCTGTTATTGAAATGAATTCATGATTGTGAATCTTTTGGAGTTTTAGTTTCTCAGACAGTTGTCTTTATTTTGCCTAAGGAAATGCGAAGTGCAACCACCGTGGAGACGTGTATAAAAGAAAATGAGACAGACTGTGGATGGTTGGTTGTTCTGTATGAGAAAAGAATAAAACTGTAAGAAAGGGAAAATCAGAAGGTCCAGAGTGAGATGGAGAATATGCACAGCGTGAGATGAAACTCAGAGAAGAGTAAAAGATAATGAAAAGAAGTTGAAGCAGAGAATAATGACAGAACGAGTTAAAGTAGAGCAGACCTGTTGAACAGATAGAGGAAGAGGAGAATAAAAGAACAGTTTGTAGAAGACTAGTTTTATAGAACAAAGAAAGATTGGTAAGAATTGATTTATCTGCATAGTTGAATGCTTATTTATTCATCTAACATATAGGGAGGTCGGGAGGTGCTCGGGAGGACTGTTTTCCTCAGAGGTTCAAGTGGGAGCTTCAACACAGGAAGTTGTAGCTTCCATCTGGTTGCAGCCAGAGAAACCAGGGTGGCAGGGTGGTGCAAGGGAGAACAAGTGTTCTCTGTTATACAGGTTGGAGCCTGTGTAAATGGAAGTTGGTGCTTCCATCTAGTTGGTGCTGGAACATATAGGGAGTTGGTGCTTCTTTCTAGTGGGTGCTAGAGAAACCAGGGAGTTGGTGCTTCCTTCTAGTGGGTGCTAGAGAAACCAGAGAGTTGGTGCTCTCAAACAAGTTGCAGCTTGTAAAAACAGAGGTAGCAGCCTCACATTGAGTTGGTGCTCAGTTAAAGATGATGTACAAAACTTAAAAGACTGCTTATCATTTCGAAGAAGAAGAGGTTTTCTCCCTTTATGGGTTTCCTCGTGAAAATCTATCTCTATGTATACCTTATGTGTTATTGATGCTTTTTACTTTTACTGTCCATATGTTGTATAATGTTGATGATCACTTGAAGGAAGATTAAGAATGTTTTAACAGAATTAAATTGTTTAAGCTCAAAGACAATTGATTCACCCCCCCTCTCAGTTGTATTAGTAATTTCAAAAATTGGTATCAGAGCGGGTTCCTTTTATTTAAAGGTAGATCTGTAAGCTTAAACATGACAAGTCATGAATGGACTTCAGCCTCTAAGCCCCCTCTATTTGATGGAACAAATTTTTCCTTCTGGAAGATTAGAATGAGAACATATTTAATGGCCTTGGGTGTTGATGTTTGGGATGTAGTAGATACTGGATATACAAAGCCTGTTGTGCTAGCCTCCAAGGATGATAAGTTAGAGTTTAGTTTTAATGCTAAAGGGATGAATGCTATCTTGAATGGACTTGCTGAAGCTGAGTTTGTAAAGGTGATGCATATTGATACTGCCAAAGCAATGTGGGATAAACTTATTAACAGCTATGAAGGAAATGAGAAAGTAAAAGATGCCAAACTTCAAACATACAGATTGAAATTTGAATAACTAAAGATGAATGAAGATGAAACAATTAGCAAGTATTTTTTAAGAGTTGAAGAACTTGTAAATGCCATGAAGGGTCTTGGTGAGAAGTTTGATGACTCACCCTTAGTTCAGAAGATTTTAAGATCTTTGCCTGATAAATTTAATCCAAAAGTCTCTGCAATAGAAGAATTAAATGATCTTAAAACTCTGTCCATTGATCAACTTCTAGGAAATCTAACTGCATATGAAATGAGAATTAACAAAGCTAAATCCAGTACTAGAGAAGCGTCTTTTAAAGAAGACAAGAATACTGATTTAGAATTAGATGATATTGAGGAAAAATTTGTGAGAAGGTTAAAGAAAGGGTCAGGAAAATATCAAGGGAAATTGCCCTTTAAATGCTTTAACTGTGGTAAGATAGGTCATTTTGCATTTAAGTGTCCCCATCAGAAAAAGGACCAGAACTCTGATGATGAAAAGAAGTACAAATACAAGAAATATAATAAGAAGAAAATTTTGGTTGCAAATAATGAAAATTCCTCAGAAGACATCGATAGTGACTCATCCTGTGAAGATAAGGCAAATGACTTCATGCTTATGGCCAAGGAGGATTATGATAATAAAAGCACAGATAATGATGATAATGATGAAGAAGCTGTGGTTGATTTGGAAGGAGATCTGATCAGTGCACTGGAAGAAATTGATAGACTCATAACTAAGAACAGAAAGAAAAAACAATTGTTGACACAGTTCGAGAAAGATAGTAAAAAACCTGATGAAGACTTTGCTCTTCTAAAAGTGGAATTAGAAGAGGCAAAGAAAATAGAAGACATACTGAAACAACAATTGTCAGAGAAGAAAGTCAGATGTGAAGCCTTAGAAGAAGAGATAGTAAAAACTAGAAAAGAAATGGAGAAATTTAAAGGATTGTATCATCAAAATCTACCAAGTATTAAAGCATCAGAAGAATTAACTTCCATTCTAAATCAGCAAAGAAATTCAAAGTTGAAAGCTGGATTGGGATATGCAGAAGGATCAAGTAGTGATCATCCAAGCAATACAGAATCTATCAAGTTTGTCAAATCCTCAAACAATGACAACAGTCACTCTGCAGAAACAAAGAAGGAAAATCACCCACCAAGAAGAAATGAAAGAAAAAGCCCCAGAACCGAATTTGTAGACCAGAAAGATTATTGGCATGACAAAAGTCGACCTCCTCAAAGAAGATAGATTTTTTCAAGGTAGAAAGATTTTTTCTATGGTTATTGTTTTCTCTGCTCTAATTTTGGTCACAAATCTATAAACTGTTCTTTAAGATTTAGATATGAACAATCAAGATATTCAATGAATAATTATCTTCCACAACAAAGATTGAGACAACCAAGAAACAAACAATCATAGATTATAAATCGTGTGATGACTGGGAGAAGGACACAGGTGAAACACAACAATAGATATGTGCATAACAATTGTTATGATCTTTTATTCAGTGAACCAGAATGTTACAACTCTCATAATTATGGTCATAAAGCTGCAGACTTTCGCTTAAGGAAATACAATTCATATTTGATCCCCACTACTGAAAATGTCAAAGTCTAGAAGAAGAAAGTAGATGACAAGTGTGGACTAGTGCTATCAGCCCAAAAGAAAAAGAATCCCTAGTATATTGACAGTGGATGCTCCAAACACATGACTGGAGACAAAAGTAAGTTTCTAACTCTAAGTGATAGCAAATCAAGGAATGCAACTTTTGGAAATGATGCACCTGGAAAGATAAAAGGTAAGGGAATTGTAAATTTGTGTAATGGAAAAAGAAAAGCTCAAGATGTGTTGCTTGTAGAATATTTGAAACATAATCTACTTAGTGTCAGTCAAGTCTGTGACCAAGGGTGTGAAGTTGTTTTTACCTCTAAAGACTGTAGAATAAAAACTATGGATTCAGGTCAGCTAGTTGCAAAAGGTATAAGAAAAGAAAACAATGTCTATGTTTTAAAAGAAGAAGAAGAAGATTGCAACTTAAGAAAATATGATGAAATTTGGTTGTGTCATAGGAGACTTGGTCACCTAAATTTTGATCACATAATCAAACTCAGAAACAATGGGGTAGTAAAAGATCTTCCGAAGATATCAAAGCCATATGAATCTGTTTGTAAATCCTGTCAGAAAGGAAAGCTTACTCGCACTCAGTTCAAATCTAAAAACTTTCCTTCAATAGAAAAACCTCTCCATTTAGTACATATGGATCTATGTGGACCATCAATGAAAGAAGGTACAGGAAAAGAAAATTACTTTATGTTGATTGTTGATGATTATTCTAGACTAACTTGGGTTGCCTTCTTGAAATAAAAATCTGAAGAATTTGAAAAATTCAAAGTATTTAAGGCTCTGACTGAGAATCAAACAGGAAAAAGATTAAAGGCAGTAAGGTTTGATAGAGGAGGAGAGTTTAGTTCTAGGAACTTCAAAGAGTTTTGTGATAAACATGGAATCAAAAGAGAGTACACAATTCCAGGGACTCCACAACAGAATGGAGTTGTTGAGAGGCAGAATAGGTCAGTACAACAAATGGCAAGATCAATGATGAATGAAAGGAACATACCTCAGACATATTGGGTGGAAGCAATTCATATAGCTGTTCATATTCTTAACAAATCTCATCTCGGACCACACAGTGACAAGACCCCTTATGAACTTTGGTTTGGAAGACCTGCTTTAATCAAGCATTTTAAAGTTTTCGAGAGTACATGTTATATCAAGAACAATGATGAAAATATTGGAAAATATGATGATAGGGCTGATGAAGGTATCTTCTTGGGTTATGCTACAAATAGTAAAGGGTACAGATGCTACAATAAGAGACTGCACAAACTAGTTGATTGTATAGATATAAAATTTGATGAAGAAATCCCAGTCAGAAATGTAAGCAGTGCTAAACCAAGAACATAAGATATAGTTGAAGATGAAGATGAACAGGTCCAAGGATCAAAAAGAGAAGAGTCTGGATCAGATGAAGATATGAATATTCAAACTGACACAAATAAGCAGAAAGAAGCAAAATCACCTCTCAAAATTATTAGAAAGAATCATCCTGAAAATCAGGTAATCGGAGATATAAATGAAGGAGTTCAGACAAGAAGGAAATTGATTAAAGACTCAGAACAATCTCATGTTGCCTTTTTATCTATGACTGAACCTAAAATTTTTGAGGAAGCTAACCAGGAAGATAATTGGATTAGAGCAATGAATGAAGAGCTTGATCAGATTGAGAAGAACAATACTTGGGAGCTTGTCCCTAGACCCAAAGATAAGAATGTAATAGGTTCCAAATGAGTGTTCAAGAATAAAATGAATGAAAAAGGAAAAGTTTTTAGAAATAAAGAAAGATTGGTCTGTAAGGGATATGCACAAATTGAAGGTCAAGACTTTGATGAAACTTTTGCACCAGTGGCAAGATTGGAAGCTATCAGAATATTTCTTACTTATTCATGTCATAAGAACTTCAAAGTTTATCAGATGGATGTTAAGTCAACATTTATTAATGGAGATCTAGAGGAAGAAGTATATATGGAGAAACCTGAAGGATTCTCTTTGACATATAATCCTAATTATGTTTGTAAGATGAAGAAGGCCTTATATGGACTAAAACAAGCACCACGAGCTTGGTATCAAAGACTGGACAAATTCCTACAAGAAAAAGGGTTCAAAAAAGTTACTGTTGACAGTAACCTTTACATTAAGTCTGAAGGTGATAATTTACTAGTTGTTTTGGTTTATGTAGATGATATTATTTTTGGTTGTACTAATGAATCATCTATCTAGTGGTTTGCTAATTCTATGAAAACAGAATTTGAAATGTCCATGATAGGAGAACTGTCATACTTTCTTGGCCTACACATAAAACAAAGTTCTGAAGGAATTTTTATTTCTCAAGAAAAATATTTGAAGGAGATGCTGAAGAAATTTCAGATGGAAGATTCCTCAACTGTTAGCACACCTATGGTGGTCGGTTGCAAGCTGAGTAAAGATAATATCTCACATGATGTTGATCAAAGGACATATTGCTCCATGATAGCCAGTCTTCTGTACATCACAGCATCCCGTCCTGATATAATGCAAGATGTTGGAATGGTAGGTTGTTTTCAGTCTACTCCTAAACAAAGTCATTTGGTAGCTGTAAAAAGGATATTTAAATACTTGAAGGGAACAATGACTTATGGTATATGGTATCCTAGAAATCAGAATTTCTAGTTAACTACTTATTCAGATGCAGACTGGGCAAATTGTGTTGATGAGAGAAAAATCACTGGTGGAGGAGCATTCTTTCTGGGTGACTCATTAGTTGCATGGCTTAGTAAAAAGCAAGGATCCATTTCATTATCCACTACAGAGGCAGAATACATTGTTGTTGCTACTTGTTGCACACAAATTTTATGGATGGTACAAACTCTTGCAGATCTGAAGGTAAATTACACTGATCCCATTCCAATTCATTGTGATAACACCAGTGCCATAAGTGTCTCCAAGAATCCTGTTCTTCATTCCAAGACTAAGCATATTCCAATCAAGTACCATTTTCTCAGAGAACAAGTTACAAACATAATTGTTCAACTGAATTATATACCTTCTACAAAATAGATTGCTGATATCTTTACTAAACCATTAGCAGCGACCCCATTCTAATATCTTCGTCAAAAGTTGGGGGTTATAATCTCTTGTGACTAATCTGTTCACTTGGTCAGGGGGAGTACTTATTGAATATATGGTGTATTTCCAAAATGCTTACAGTCGATAGGGGGAGTATGTTTTGCAACAGATCAGGGGAAGAGTGTTTCTTCTTTGACATTGATGTCAAAGGGGGAGAAAAGAGTTCGGGAGGAGAGTCGAGTCCGAATGCATGTGGGTGCGCATGTGGGTGCTTGTGCTGCCATCAATGCCAAAGGGGGAGATTGTTGGCCAATATTTAACTGACAACGAATGGAAAATATTTAACAGACATCGAATGCTTGTCATTGACGACAAGTAGCATAAGTACAGGAAGAATGTACAGAGGATTGATGGCATAAGTACAGGAATTTTGTATCAGACAAGAAAACAAAAGATATGTTCAGGAAGATAGAATGATCGAAGGCAATGCAACCAGGCAAACAGAAGATAAGTTCAGGTTGATCGAATGATCGAAAGCCCGTAAATATTGAGAAGCATTTATGATCATTGGATTCATTCAAAATTCTCGAAAGAATGAGGGCAGTCAGATCAGAATATAGACAAGAAGAGCGCTGAAGAGGACATATCTCAGATGTTAAATCCAAATGCAGGACTCGACCATCGTTGGATAAAGGATAACTTGCATGCCTTTTAAAGTATAACAAGGAGAAGCAGACGCACAAAACACTGAAATCCCGACAACCGTCCATCTTAAGGGATTATGTGGACCGTTGATCTGATTCCCTTTCATAATTTCACGGATCGGGAGTTAGAGGCATCGAGAAAATTCACTTCAATAATTGCGAAATCATGATATGTGAAATCACGACTTAATCTGAGCCATCAGATCAAGGTTGAATCTGGACCATTGATTCCAATCCATGTCGGAGTTTCGAGGATCACGTGTTGGAGATGTCAAAGAAACAATGCAACAGGAATCCCGATATCGCAATATGTGAAATCGCGATTCAATCTGAGCCATCAGATCAAGATTGAATCTGGACCATTGATCCCAGTCAATTCCGATGTTTCCCAGATCGAGTATTGGACATGTCAAATATTATTAACATTAGGAATCCCGATATCGCGATATGCGAAATCATGATTTAATTGCAACCATTGAATCGAAATCAGATCTGGACCATTGATCCAACCCCATGTCGTAGTTTCGTTAATCGGGACTTTGAAGTGACAAAACCACTGGACATAGGATGTCAAAATCGTGATATGCGAAATCGCGATTTAATCGCAGCCATTGAATAGAGATCAGATCTGGACCGTTGATCTAACTCAATATCAGAGTTTCACAAATCGTGATATGGAGAGGCAAAGAACCCAATGCAACAAGAATGCCGAAATTGCAAAATTGTGATTCAATCATAGCCATTGAATCAAGATCACATCTGGACCATCGAATCACATGACATGTGGCAAGTGATCGAAATTTCGTTGACTTGGGGTCGACGGAGCATAGTGTTGAAAATCACGAAATGAGAAATCGCGAAAGCAATTCTTGCATAGGTGCTTGGTTATGACTATAGTCATATTGGGGAAGGAGCTAGTACAGAAAAGTTCTGTATTGGAACTTCGGAGATCGCGAAAAGTGTCGAGACACTCAACACAAGATTGTCGAAATGTCGAAACTCGATTTAAATGAAATGAATGCAAGATCTCATGAAGCCAATCCAATGGTGCAGGTGAACTTGGAATATGATCGGAAGGTTACTGTTCTCTCTCACAGTTAATCCCTCAGTTACAAATCTATTAGTGAAATGAATTCATGACTGTGAATCTGTTGGCGTTTCAGTTTTTCAGACAAGTGTCTTTCTTTTGCTTAAGGAAATGCGAAGTGCAACCGCCGTGGAGATGTGTATAAAAGAAAATGATACAGACTGTGGATGGTTGGTTGTTCCGTATGAGAAAAGAATAAAAGTGTAAGAAAGGGAAAATCAGAAGGTGTAGAGTGAGATGGAGAATATGCACAGCGTGAGATGAAACTCAGAGAAGAGTAAAAGATAATGAAGAGAAGTTGAAGCAGAGCAGAATGACAGAACGAGTTAATGCAGAGAAGACCTGTTGAACAGACAGAGGAAGAGAAGAATAGAAGAACAGTTTGTAGAAGACCAGTTTTATAGGACAAAGAAAGATTGGTAAGAATTGATTTATCTACATAGTTGACTGCTTATTTATTCATCTAACATATAGGGAGGTTGGGGGGTGCTCGGGAGGATTGTTTTCCTCAGAGGTTCAAGTGGGTGCTTGAACACAGGAAGTTGTAGCTTCCATCTGGTTGCAACCAGAGAAACCAGGGTGGTAGGGTGGTGCAAGGGAGAACAAGTGTTCTCTACTATACAGGTTGGAGTCTGTGTAACTGGAAGTTGGTGCTTCCATCCAGTTGGTGTTGGAACATATAGGGAATTGGTGCTTCCTTCTAGTGGGTGATAAAGAAACCAGGGAGTTGGTGCTTCCTTCTAGTGGGTGCTAGAGAAACCAGAGAGTTGGTGCTCTCAAACAAGTTGCAGCTTGTAAAAATAGAGGTAGCAGCCTCACATTGAGTTGGTGCTCAATTAAAGATGATGTACAAAACTTAAAATACTACCTATCATTTCGAAGAAGAAGAGGTTTTCTCCCTTTATGGGTTTCCTCGTGAAAATCTATCTCTGTGTATACCTTATGTGCAATTGATGCTTTTTACTTTTATTGTCCATATGATGTATAATGTTGATGATCACTTGAAGAAAGATTAAGAATGTTTTAACAAACTTAAATTGTTTAATCTCAAAGACAACTGATTCACCCCCCCCCCCTCAGTTGTATTAGTAATTTCAACATCATGGAGCAAGAACCTCTTCTTATACAGGACCAAGCTGATGGTGATGGATGCTACTGCTAATGAGAATATAAAGTTGATTGAAGAAGAAGAGGATGGGCCCTCTAGGGCCATGCTCAGGTACTCCATGTCTAGGACCCGTGGGCCTTGAGACATGATCTCCTAGTTATCCCTAAAAATTAGGGATAAAAATCCCAACATCTTTGGAGAAGTTCACAAACTCTTTTGAGGTATATTATCCTCCATTATCTGACCTAAGTATCTTAATACCAAGATGCAGAAAGGAGAAATGATTCAAGAGTATTTCTCCCAAATCTCAGAAATAAAAGAACAGTTGAAAGCGATTGGAGACACCATTGACGAAGACGAATTCGTAATGACAGCCCTAAATGGTCTCACAAGACCTTGGGATTCCTTCATCCAGTCTGTATGTGGCAGAAAGGAGAAACTACAGTTTGAAAGCCTATGGGAAGAATGCATCCAAGAAGAGACAAGGGTAACCAACCGTGAAGCACTACTAGCAAGGGACGATGATCAAGCCCTAGCTACTCATACAAAAGGAGGAAGGAAGAAACCTTATTTCAAAAGGGAATCTCATAGAGACACACAACCATCAAACAAATTCAACAATCAAGAATCTCATTCAAGAAACTTTCAGAAGAAAGGACAACAAAAGGGACGAGATCTCTCATCTATACAATGCTATCATTGTGATAAGATGGGACATAAGGCGAACAATTGTCCAGTAAGAAAAGAAGAGTACAAAAGGAAGCACAAAAGACAACATGTTCATATTGCCGAAGATAAAGAACCACCTATGAGGATGATTAAGGACCATGTCTTGATCTCAGCCCTCTCAGGATCTGTATCACCTGGAGAGGACACATGGC
>ML776920.1:3900820-3937899 GCA_009831015.1 Picea engelmannii | reverse complement strand
ACTTAAGTACATCACCCTAAGTTTTACAAGTGTTGTAAAAGTGTCACATACACTGGCACCATGAAAGAACATTCGTCACAATCCCTAGTCAACGTGGAGGATAAATATATTATATGAAAGTCAAAATACTATGTGCACATGAATTAATTATTAATATTCATAAAAAGGAAATAAATTTAGTGTGAGAATCCACCTCACATTTGGTTTCCTATTTTCAAGGAGAGGTTGTGAATCTCATGGATGGTTGAGATATTTTCTCAAACCAAAACCCTAATTTGGTGGATCTGGAGAGATATTTCCTACTTAAAATCCCTGAGAGATATTTTCTCCCTAAAAATCCTTGAAGAGATATTTTCTCCCCAAAAATATTGGAAATCCCATTTTAGTGGATCTAATGAGTGATATTCTCCATGGTGGTTAAACATCCAAATGCTATATAATGAGGGTTTTCCATGGAAAAGAAGAGGAAGATTTTGGATATCAAACTTATGATCTTGGTAACATCATGCAAGGGTTGGAAGAGGAGGACTTGGGAAAGCTGTTGCAACAACATCCATGATTGTAAGTATCTCTTTAAAGTTATCATCAATATTACTGGGCATATTCCCTTAAAGATTGTGTATTGTTTCATATGATTTTTGATCATGATAGATACATTGGATTAGTCTAATCTTGTAGAGTAGATTAGGAGTTGTTTGTCTTTTCATTTTCCATTGCATTGCATGTATCAAGTAGACGGGAAGAGTTTGGAGATCAAGCTCAGATTGGAGGCAGGAAGGATGAACCATAGAATAAGGTGCATCACACTTTCTTCCTTCTTTTTCTCTTTATGATTATATAATTGAATTCAAGGGGATGTTAGTGTCCATTTGTATGCTTTTGTCTTGGTATTAGGGGTCTACAATCCAAGGTAGAATTCACCTTTTTCATGGGAATTATTCCATAACAGAAATTGGCGACTCCACCAGGGAAGGACATTGAATTTTATTTCCTTGGATCGTCTATACCTTTTTCCCACCTTTAAATAATTTTTGTAGTTTTTTTCTGATCTATTTCCCTTTATCCCTTCTACATTGAAAATTTCACAAAGTTTTGGGTAAAATTTTCTGAGTTGTAAGCCTCTTTTCTGAGTTTCTGGGCCTCCCTTGTAGTGTATATCAGAGCATCAATCTAAAATAATATCTCCCATGCAGTGTATATCAGCGCACTACAATGATCTGTTCCCCTGGAAATAAGAGCGTTGGTCTCCTTTTCTGGTGATTTCTTCCCTTTTCTGCTCAGTTTTTCTCAGTCTAATCTTGCAAAGATTTTTTCTCAATGAACTTGTAACACCCATGAATTTTTTTTTCTTAGAGTTAGCCATCTAGAATTCATTTTTGTTTATCCCTTGATTTTGAAAATTTTATCTTAGTTGTGGTCCCCTGGGGTTAACAAGATCCCTTGGTTATTTTTGCCTTTTGAGTTTATCTGATATTCATCTCGTAAAGATTTCAAATTGCTTGACTGTTTAGGATTGTTCATCAACTATGGTTTGCAAAGGTTGATTGTTTTTTAGCCTTCTTCTCTTCATTTGAAACATCTCTCTTTTCGGATGATTAGGACTCTTATGACAACCTAGCTTGATTTATGTTTTCTTTCTACTCATCATTTGAGGATTTTCATGAGTGTTTGTCTTTTTTCTCTTTTACATAATTGAGTTCTTGATTGAACAAGTTATATCCTACTTTTTTTATTTCAGTTCTCATCACTTTGAGTGCGCTTTGTTTGATTTATTTTTGCTTCATAGTTCTTTGCATCAAACATAGATATCTTTTCAACTGAAAGTTAAAGAAGCAAAAATTTTTCATATCTCCTTGCATAGTTAATCAAACGAAGAAATTTTGCATGTATTAGGAAGTTTTCTTTGGTTTATGTTTGGAAAAAGAGTTAGTTTTTCATGTGCATTTCAGTTTTCATAAACATGTGCTTGGTATTTTGGCATCAGATTGATCCCATAAATTGAAAGTTTCATTGTTTTGAGTGCTTTCTTGTGATTAAGAAGAATAAACCTCTTCTCCTTACCATATGTAGAATTCATCGAAAGAAAGAACTGCATAGCATTATTTTTTATTATTGTGGAGTCTAGTCTCTTACATGTCATCAGTTTCATATCCATGATCGTTTTGAGTTAAAATCCATTAAAAGAAACTATGCGGTAATAAAATCAACTCGAATATTTTTTTGTTTTAGCATACCAACAATAGCTTAGGATTAGGGTCTTTGGACTAGGTGAAGTGAGTAAATTGTCCAAGACTACTAAAGATAATGTAGAACACTAAAGAGCGTTTAAATACAACTTTTATATAAGCATATCCGGGAACCCCCTCTCACACAAGAGCTAAACGTTAGGTCGCATGCGGGAGAGTAGCGGAGATTACCCCTCCAAATCTTAACCAATCATAGTGGAAAGATTGTATATTGGGAGCTATTCTTCATAAATCACTGGTTTCATTTGGTATCGGTTCTTTGTGAACTCCAAATCCATTCGGGGTCCTCTAGATTCCTACCAGTCCACTTGTCTTCAGTTCTCTTGAAGCACTTCAAAATTTGATATCCTACCCATACGTTTGGTCCCGACTGTCGACTGTACACCTCGGAGGTTGACTGGGAGTTGGTAACAATAGTGGCCTTTCATAGGTATCTACAAAGGTGACTGTGGGGGGATTCCCATGGTACCTGGGGTAGATGTCGTATCACACTCTCAGTACCCTTGGAGGGTGGTCCTGTGAAAGTGAGGGTTTCTTGCACCGAGAAGGGATGTTATGTAGAGGTCGGGGTAATTACTTCTCATTTCTTCGTTGGTGGCTTGATATCCGATCTTTGGAAGATCCTTAAATATGTTGTTGCTTGGTTGATTTCTTTTAGTTTTCATAGGAGTGTGTTTCTTTGTTTTTCATAGTCAGTGTTAAGATTGGATTTTTCACAGTATACAAGGTATGGAACATGATACTTAGGAACCACAATATAATGTTTCTTATGAAGTAGTGATTGTAGATTACACTTTTGAAACTAGGAACGTCACTCCTAGAAGTGGTCGTCACGTTGAAGAATCAATCCCAACCTTTGTAGAAAGCTTGGAATTTTTGTGAATCCTCCATTTATTGATACGCTTGGACAACCACTCTCTGATCCATCATCCACGAGATACATTGATTCATTTTCTTCTTATTATTTACCGCCCGGTTCAACCACTACACCATCCCTTGGCATGAACCCACTGATTTTTTATTTTCCTAAAGGACTTGGGAAATCATATTTTTCCACAACTCCCTAATGCTCCCTATCTGTCGAATGATCCTTAAAGACCTACTCCAGAATATAATTCCATTCCAAACATCACAACCACTTCCACTCCTGCTCAAATATCCGAGGTGATAATGGTCCAATCGATTTCATCTCAGCAAAGAAGAGGTAAAAAGGAACACAAGGGAAAATCCCAAAAATATTCTACCGAACAGAATAATCCTAAGTCTGTTGATACTCAACCGATGATCCAGATGGATATCGGTGGCCACCCACCTTTTCCAACTGGCTCAAAACAATTTTTTGACATTTTTTGCAATTTACTATTTTTAGCAGTTTTTACTTCCGGGGCCATTTTGAGGGCCTAAATGAAGGTTTTTCAGTATAGAGATCCTCAATGATAGGAAAAGGCATTATTGAGGCCCCAAAATTAATCTCCTTGATGATACCTTTCTAATGGGCTATCACATGCCTAAAACAGAGATCGTATGCAAAAGTTACGACCCTGGGAAGTTGATGTACTAGCTTACCCAAACGGGGCCCACATGACTTTTGGCGTTTCATCTCCTAGGGTTAGGGTTTTGGATATCTAGGGTTTTTGGAATTCTTTATTATTTTAAAAAGGCCTTCAGACCCTCATTGTAACCTTCTTCTTGTGAATGCGCATTGCCGTCATATCTCTTCTCAGAGATAAGTCACCACCATTCCAACAAGCTTGTTTCCGCTGCATTTTACAGTTTCATCTTATTTCGTTATTGAATAGAAAACCAATTTTACTGTATCTCTGTTATTTTTTGTTAAGAATCTTTTAATAATCTGTATTCATTTCGTTCTACTCATAAAATCTAGATCAACCGAAACCTAAATCTCCTTGTATTATTTGTGGAGAATACCACTACATGAAATACTTCCCTCATTTTGTGGTTGTCATGATATATATGAAGGGTACCTCCCAATCAGTTCAGCAACAAATTTTGTTTGCAAAAGTCCCTATTCCTCTGCAAGGAGATGACCCAGATCATTCCCACCATGGGAATGCTTCCATAAGAACCTCTAAGGTGTATATGTTTAAGACGGTTAATTTCAGAACTCGTGCAAATACCTATGAAAATCCACCAATTCATCAGACTAAAGGGAAGATTGTCGACCAAACTTCTAACTCTACTCCTCCTCCATATTCCAATCCTCTATATATTTAGAATACGATTTTTGATGCAACGTTGCGCCTTCCCAAGAGCATAATTTGAAAAGCAACATTTAATCCAAATGCACATGTTTCCCAAAACTACAAAACTGTTGAAGATTTGGCGCTAGCGCCTTGCACTATGTCAACCCTCGAAGTTCTACAAAACTATCCAAGTCAATGTAGAACCTTGTTGTCATCCATTGGAGCCATGGATCCTAGGTATTCAAACCTGATTGTTTTAAGGAGAGATTCTCCCATCACTTAGCATTCCAAATTCAAGTTTTGGTTAGTGGACACACCATCCATTGTACTATTTTGGATGAGGGAACCTCCACCTGTTTCGTGTCTTTTCCTTGTTGGAGAGCCCTTGGTTCTCATGCACTTACCCCATCCCCTACGAACTTGTAATCGTTTGATGGACATGGTTTCAAACCTCACGGACTCTTGAAATATTTCACTGTGACTTTGAAGGGTAAAATTGTTTCGATTGATATCAAACTCATCAACGCACCCCTGGATTACAATTTGTTACTTGGTCATAGTTATTTATATTCAATGATTATCATCACATCTTATATGTTTCGTATCTTATTATTTATCCATCAAGTAAATATTATAACTATTGACCAACTCGAGTATACAACTATAGATCTCAACATTGTCGCAACAAATCATGTCCCTTTTCTAGAAAAAAATAATTTTGAGAGTGTAGGTGTAGGTTCTCTCAAGGATTCCTTGCTCATGGGGGTTTTTCCATTGCCTACTCCTCCCAATGCACAGATTTCCACCTTAAATATGATTTTGACTCACGTGCATCAATCCTTAGATTCATTTCATATTCCTGGTATCAACGAGGATAGTTCATTGTCTTTGTCAAGCTCGTTAAAAAATTAAATAGAACCCCCTCCATTACAATCGATTCTCACTCTAGATCAAGTACTTGAACCTTCTTTTCCTCCACCTAGTGAAAATGTTTCCATTAGTAACCAAAAACCTAAACAAGGAAAGAAGAAGATTCGTTGGAGGAAACGATGCCTGGGGGGAATATCTCCAGCTTATGGACATCACACTGGAGAAAAACTGCCAACTTCTACCAAATAAGCTGGGGGAAAACCACCTTTAGAGAGACACACTGCTCGGATTGATCCTTGTTTGAAGGTCATTCCCATTGTAACTTAGTAGTCTTTTTCTAGAACAAATTTAGTTTTTGTTTTTCTGGTGCTCATAAATACATGAGAATGTGACCGAGAATACATTTATCACTTTTTCGGACTCGTAAACGTTAAATGAAAAAGGAACCCCTTGGAGTCATCTTTAAGCTCTTTTTAGACTCTCTAAATATGAAAAGATCAATGAGTGATACTGCTTCCTTTCACGCTCATTAAAAGGTCTCGAAAGGGCGTCTTTTGAGTAACAATTTATCTCTTTTTTGGACCTCGGGGACTAAAATTATGAAAAAGGAAAACCCTAGAGTCTCCTTTAAGTTCTTTCCAGAATCTCTAAACATGAAAAACCACTGATTTTTCCTTCTTTGGACTCACTAAAATTACACATTGAAGGTCCCATATGGGAACAAACCCTTACTTATTCCAGTTCATTAAACAAAGGAAGTGGACCTTACTGAAAGTGAGTTATATTGAGCATGTGTTATCCTCCTCAAACTCATTAAATTAAAAATAGATACTCATCTATCTGGATGGGGGGGGGAATTGAGGGAAGTGGGTCAAGTTTCTGGAGAACTTTTGTAAAAAATTCTTGCATTTGCCCCTGAACATGAAATTTGTTTTTAAACTTCGGCTTGAACACTTGTTTAATACAATAAACCTCTGCACTGAACCAATCCTATGAGTCTTTCCACTCCTTTGAGTCATCTAAAGAATGTCACAACACCCACTGCATTATGTTTTGGTCCACTCTATGTTTATGCTGCCAATTCTCATGTTTTTTGTCATTATCATTGTTGTAAATACATGAAAATGTGACTGAGTATACTTTTATCACTTTTTCAGAATCGTAACGGTTATACGAAAAAATGAATCCCCTGGAGTCATCTTTAAGATCTTTTCAGACTCTTTAAATATGAAAATATTGTCGAGTGATATTTCTTCTGTAAATGTGTTGAACCTGCACAAAATATATCTAGATAAACAATAATACAATACACACATTTGCAGAGAGAATTGGAGAAGGAAGAAGAAGGAGAGAAAGAATGGAAGAATTCTCATTAACCGTTGTGAATAATGAATAATTTACACATGATATACTCTGTATAATTCAATGAGTTCAACTTGAGGTGAACCAATGAGACATAGTGGTGGAATAGAGTGATCTGGACACACACCAACAGTTGTGGGAGTGAACTGCCACCTATTCTAGTCTCTCAGGTAGTTATGGGAGTGAACTGCCACATAGTTGAGTTAACTAGTCAACTAGTCTTCAGTTAACTGACTGAAAAGAGAGTAGTGGGGAGTTAAATCAGGGAATCAAGGCTAATGTACCACTCTAGTGATGATACCAATGCAAGTTTGAATTAGTATGGTGATGATCCCAATGCAACATCTAAACTCAACTCAACTAGTCAAACTGAAGTGTCAATTAAAAGAGAGTATTCTTTAGGTGGAATTTTCTCTCCTAAAATATAGGAGACTAGATAATGACTAATTATGACTAATAAAAAAATAAAAACCTTAGGAAAAATAAATCCTAGGTGTGTGAAGTAACTCCAACACCCCCCTTCAACATCACTATGGTGAGAATAAAGATTGGGTCCCAGAAACGAGGCCATGTTAGGTACCCAAGTACAAAACATACACTAAAATTAAAGTGAGGAAAGAGGGAAAACCTCATGGGAACCCCCCCCACCCCGCTCAAGGTACAATGTATGTAAAAAGAAGAACTGCAGTTCCTAGGCAACTGTGTCCTTCACTCCAAGACGACTTTGTAGAGAATGGAATTTCTGCTTAGTGAAGGTCTTGGTGAAGATGTTTGTTTTCTGTTTTGCTGAAGGATATAAATGTAAGTCAATGATCCCCTCATGTACTAAGTCTCGAATGTAGTGCATGTGAATCTCGATGTTCTTCATCCGCTGCCTTTGAACTGGATCTCTACAGAACTTCAGAGTGCTTTGATTGTCACACCAAATGATGATCGAATGCTGAAACTAAATGGCCAACTTAGTGAGAAAACGTTGTAGCCACATAGCCTGAATGGTTGTGTTAACTACCCCTTTGTACTCTACCTTGGCTGAAGATAGAGCAATGGAAACTTGCGTCTTTCGTGACCAACAGATAGGCCCGAAACCAAGACCAAGTGAGTAACCATATGTGGACTTGCGATCAGAATCAATAAACCCAATGTGATCTAATGTAGAGTCTATTGCATAATGAATCCCAAAGGTGATGGTGCCCTATATGTATCGAAGGATATGCTTTGCATCTTTCCAATGAAGCTCATGCGGCTCCTGCATGAACCTAGAAACTGCGCCAACTGCATATGAGAGGTCCGGTCTAGAGTGTGTGAGATACAAAAATATCCCCACTAGCTGTATGTACAGTGTGTTGTCAACTAGTGGAGTCTCCCCTACATCCTCAAGTTTGACTCCTAATAGGAAAGAAGTCGTAGCAAACTTGTAGTCTATCATGTGAAATCTCGTGCATACTTGGCTTGAGACAATTTGATGTCTGATGCATCCTAATTGATCTCAAGTCCAAGGAAGAAGTGTAGTGGACCCATGTCCATCATCAAAAACCTGTCATGAAGAATCCTCTTGACTACAGTAATCGCTGAAGCCGAGCAACCGGTGATCAACAAATAATCGACATACAGAACTAAAAGTAGAAGTGAATCAACCATCCTGAGCATGTATACAATTGGGTCTGATTTACAATGTACAAACTTCTATGACAATAGGTAGGACTCCATCTTGGAATACCATGCCCTCGGAGCCTACTTGAGGCCTATTATCACTTATTTTCTAGTCTAGGTCAAAAAGCTAGAAGGTATGGACCAAACTGGCATAACATGAGCTTCCCCACCCACTGTCACCTCGATGGGGGGCTCTTTCTATTCAGGGTGGCTAATCCCTAGGGAGACGTCCCTAGTAATATGGGGTATTGAAGGAAAAGGACAAAGGGGTTAAGCCTCAAAGGTTAAGGTTAAGCTTTCCCTTCAGAGATTACTGCCAAGAAAATAGTCAAAGAGAAAGTATTCCACTGAAAAGGCACCTATTTGCGAGACAAGGCAATAATAAAGCTAAAATATGCCACAGTGGTCAGTACTTCAATAAATTAATGACTATCTTTAATATGTATGAGCATAAATAAATGTAATTATTGATGAAGTCAATGATTGCAATAAAGGCTATGGCTTGTGTTACTTCTTCAATAAGTACTAAATGATAGAGCATTCAATGTACAATATCAATCCTTGAATTATCACAATGCATTAAATATCATAAATATGCTCACATATAATGTTGTTGCATCAAGCCTACTAAGGGTGACATCATCCCTATTCTAGGTTAGTTTTGATAGACTATGAGATGGATGTTTTGATAATTAGGCTAATGAAAATAACCAATACTTCAAAGTCTATTGCTAGATGACAAAGCCACAAAATTTTATACCAAACAAGAGTTCAAGAGAGGCATGACGTCATCACAGAGTTAGGGTTAGTAAGTCGCTAGGGTTAGTTAGGGTTTCAATTTAGGAGTTTTATGAAGGTTGTTTTAACACAATAGACTCAACGTTGCATTATTAGACTAGTGCCTTTGGGTAAATGGAGTCAAAGAGTAAGGCTAAAGGCTTGGAAGGATCTAAATTTAAGGACGAGAAGGTTAGAATTTCTAGTGTTGCAATCCCAGGGCCACAAAGTCAAAACCCTAAGGGGGGGGAGGCTCATTCCGGTGTTGCTTAAGAAAGGCCTCATGCTCCTCCCTCTTTCCTTAAAACTCTTTGGCAAAATGGCTAGCTTCAAAACACAAATCTAGGGCTGAAAAGTGTTGTAGGGCCAAGGCTTTTCAAACCCTAAGGTCAAAACCCTAGGTGTAAACTTAATTAGGCCTAGGACATCTTCCTTATTCAATTTATGTCAAGAAACTAACTTAGAAAAAGGGGAACTAGTGTAGCAACGGCTAGGCTAGGTTCTCCTTAATCAATGGCTAAACAAGTTTTTATCATGGGGACATGAAGCAAGGACCTACTTGTGTGCTTTCTCCCTAGGGTTTCAATGATTAAGCAAAATAACAACAATGTAACCATAAAAGTAAGATATTTAACCTACAACCATTCAATCAAGAAGTTTTGCATGAAAAGTATACTCACAAATCAATGAAGAGCTAATCAAACCCTAGTTGTAAACCTTCCAATGATAAAAACACCATAAGCATGCCAAAAATGATCCTCCTCAAGTGTAGCGCCTCAACTCCAAGAGCCAAATACTAAGACAAAAGACTAAAAGCAATACTCTCACAAGAGAGTGAGTTGTGATCCCTTCAAAATGAGGCTCAACGTCCTCTACTTATATCATCCAAATGACCTTTAATTATAAAAATAGGTAATTAAAACAACCGACAAGGCTGACTTAACAATATTACATTATTTGTCACATTAAATGCTAAAATGTCAAAATTATGAGCTAAAAAGGAGACGTCAGGCCCCTCTGAGGGAGACATTGGCCCTTTTTGGGCAAGATCAACATCCAAGAGGTAAAATGTTGTCCCCTCGGGGGCTCCTACAAGCTGCCACATGTGCCAAATGGTCCAAGCACACTGCCACATCCTCCAGAAAACGTCCAGCCTGCCCTGGGTGGTGTCTTGTCTATCAAATCCATCATCTCATCTGCAGTGGGTGATCCCCCCTAAGGTCGATCTCTGCCAAAGTGTCCTGGTAAGGCCATCCTTCTGTCTTCTTCATGCAATGGCTCATCCCGAAGTTTTCCTGCCTCTGCCATCCCAACAACCATCTGATGGGCTCTTCAGCTCCATGGAGGTCCGAGCTGATCATCTCCCCATGTGTACCGGTCCACTGGTACCTGTCCGTCGGGTATGATCTTACACATCAAAGACTACGCCCTCCATGGGCTCATCAGTCCTCCGGATCATAGCAATGCAAATCATATCTCATCATTAAAGTTATCAAATACATGCATGAAATCCCTAACACATCATCTAAATGCTCAAATATATTACACAGATCTACTATATAAAGCTGAAGGAATCGACAGGACAACCTATTGGGCTAATACCCACAAGAGATGGAAATTTTCCTCAGAAGATTATTCAAGCCATGTTTTATGAGGTGATATGGTTTTAGGGATGTCCAGTCATAGTAAGACCAAGGGCATGTGTTGTCTGTGGGTGCCTTTGTAGAAGGCGAGTTGTACCCATCATGGATGCATTTTTTCCAAACCCTCTATTGCCTTTATCTTTTTATTTATTGCTTTTCTTTCTTTTTTACTTCAAGGTCTAACCAGAGGACATTGCCTTGGATTGGTGACCAGAGCTAATAGTGTTACCCACTGGTATCTTCGCAGAGATGATAAGGATGGCTCGTGATGAGACCCCCTTTCCTTTGGCCATGCAACCAAAGGTCACTGCCCTGGTGTGGTGACCAGATGATGGCAATGTCATACTGCTGGATACCTATGAACATAATGGGTCGGCTCGTGATGAGACCTCCCATCCTCTTGGTTAGGTCTTGTTTTATTATTTTTCTTAGGGTCCCTTTAGTTTTTTATCGAGAGGCCTTTTATTGCCTTTTCGGGGATCCCCTAGGTGAAGCATCTCTAGGTTTTATTTCCTATGGCTTTTATCTTTTACCAGCTACTTTTACCCCCTGGGCCTTTAGCCCCTTCTTCCCACAAGACAAAGTGTAGCCCTCAAAGGTCATCCTAATGGCTAGACTAGGGGAATGGGATAAATGTACGGGGTATAAGATGTAAAATGATAAAAATGGTGGGAGAGGACGATGGCTCTGCAAATCCCCCTTGGTGGCTAATCAAAGCCCATGAATATCAACTTTCTAGGTCACCCCATCAATCACCCGAACAATGGTCAAGTGGATTAGTGTAAGATCCAAGCAGTCATCAGAAATGAAAGGAACCTAATGCATATATAAGAGGGTTATAATGATCAAATAGGACACATACCATGATACCTTGGACCAATTACCTCATGGAGCAAGAGTCCTCTCCGATGCAAGACCAAGCTGGTGGTGATGGAAACTGCTGCTACTGACAGGACAAATCTGAATAAGAAGAAGATGGGCCCTCAAGGGCCACGATCAGGTCAATCCTACTCTCGGTACTCCATGTCTAGGACCTATGGGCCTCGAGACATGATCTCCTAGTTATCCCTAGATATCGGGGATAACATCTGGCTCCAACTCGGGGACATGTGCTAACTGAAGAGCGCATGAGAACCTCAACAATCTCTGGCATAAACCTATAGACCTGCTCACACTTGACAAGAAAGCATCAGCAACAAAAGGTGGGGTGGTATTGCCACCCCGCAAAACAATATAAGCATACATATGAGATAAAACAATCAAGATGCATACATAAAGGAAACAAACAATAATGTATACGGTATAATACATGGAAGTGCCTACCTATTCCTACTTACCTGCACTGTCATGTGTATGGAGGATAATAACACTTGATATGTAAAGCATTCACTGGTAATTTCAGGATTTCTCCTTCCATTGTCTCCAGGTTGAAGGAATTCGTACCTGCACAACTTTTTATCTTGTAAGGGCCTCCCCATAAGCTGTAAAATTTCTTGTGCATGCCAGGCTTCTCTTTTCTTTTATCCCATAATAGGACAAGATCTCCTTCAGCGAAACTTCTATCCCTGGATTTGTGGTCAAAAGTGTTCTTTACTTTCTCTTGGTTCTTTATCATTTGACCCAAGGCATTTCTTCGAGTTTCATCTAATTCTATCAGCTGATTTATTCTCCGTTGGATTGCTTTTGCATCTGTGTTGTATTGTTGTGCAAATCAGAGGATGGGAATCTGGAGGTTCATAGGAAGTTGTGCTTCAAGTCCATATACCAGCTTAAAAGGGGTTTTCCCTGTGGACATCTTTGTTGTTATTCGATCTGCCCATACTGCATACTTTAATCTGCTATTCCATGATTTCTTATTTTATTCAACAACCTTCTTCAGAATATTCATGAGATTCTTGTTGGTTGATTCTGCTAGTCCATTCCCTTGTGGCTAATAGTTCAAGGAATGGGATAGGGTAATGCCATATTTGAAACAAAACTCTACCATGGCATATGAACTGAAAGCTTTGGCATTATCTGTAGTGATCTTGGAAGGTATCCCAAACCTTGTTATGATTCGATCTTCTAAGAATTTCATAACAACCTCTTCAGTGGATTTCTTTGTAGGGATTGATTCAACCCATATGGTGAAATATTCTGTGGCCGTCAAGATCCATCGATATCCATTACTCGAATTGTCTTTGAACTTGCCAATAAAATCTAGGCCCCACTGCTGAAAAGATGATTCCACTACTACTAGCTTCAAAGGCTGGGCTGGGAGCTTTGGTTTGCCAGTGAAGTATTGGCAAGGTTGGCAAGACCGAACGTGTTGATAATCATCTGAGAAAAGGGTTGACCAATAATAACCAGCCCTCAAAATTTTGTGGGCAATGGTACGTGCAACAAAATGTCCACCGCAGTAACCAGAGTGTAGTTCCTTCAAGATATTCTTTGCCTCATATTTGTTCATGCATCGAAGTATAATGCCATCAGGGTTCTTCCATCCAAGTCCGTTTTCTATTAGGTAGTATTTCATGGCTTTCAACCTCAAATCTCTCCTCTTGTGATCTACCAGGTGATCAGGACAAGACAAATTCTTCAGATAATAAATTATGTCAGAATACCACCCATCATGTTTCAATTCACTAACTATTACATTCACCTATTCATTCTCACCAATTTGTATGGCTTCTTGATTGCTTTCAGTCAGCATTTGGGCTAAACCTTGTCCCTTTATTATCTTGGTGGGTTTTATCTCTAAGTCATACTCTTGGATTTTCGAAACCCATTTCCCTTGGGTGCCCATACAGTCTTGTTGTGACAAAACATCCTTTACGGATGGATATGGGACATAAGCCTTGATTTTGTTATAACCGACATAATTTTTGAAGTGCTGGAGGGATTTAACCAAAGCGTAAGCCTGTTTTTCTGTGATGGTGTAGCTCAATTCTGAATCTCTCAGGACTTTTCTCATAAAGGCCACGGGATGTTCAAAGTTGTCAGCATCCTACTGCATCAATACGCCTGTAATGGTGTCCTGGGATGCAAATGAGAAAATTATAAAATCTCGTGAAAAATCAGGACTGATCAAAACTGGGGCTTGAGAGATGGCATTTTTGATATCTTCAAAAGATCTACTAGCCTCATTTCCCCATCTGAAAGAAACATCCTTCTTTAGCAGAGCACTTAAAGGTTTTATCCTTTCAGCGAAGTTAGGCAGAAATCTGCGGATGAAGTTGATTTTTCCAAGAAAAGATTGCAGGGCCTTTTTGTTGACTGGAGGACGAACATCTTTTATGGATTAGATTCTTTCAGGGTCAATGGAAACCCCTCCTGGTGAGGCCACGTGTCCCAATAGTTTTCCTTTGTTAATCCCCAAAACAGACTTCTTTGGGTTTAATGAGATGCCATACATCCTACATCGTTCAAAAACAATCTTGAGGTGGGAGAGATGGTCTTTCCTTTCTTTAGACACAACTGTGAGGTCATCTTGATAAATTTCTATGATTTTTTGTATGAGGTCTCTAAAGGCAAAGTATATTTCTCTTTGAAAGGTGGCACCTGCATTCATAAGACCAAATGGCATTCTCAAGTACGTAAAAGTTCCCCAGGGCGTAGTAAATGTAGTCTTGAGTTGATCCTCCCTTTTGAGTAAAACTTGGTTGTATCCCGAGAATCCATCCAGCATCGACATCATTCCTGCTCCTGTGACTCATTGAAGTAGATGTTCCATGTTTGGGAGAGGATAATTATCCTTTAATGACATTTGGTTGAGGTTACGGAAATCAACACATAGGCAGATGTCACCATTTTTCTTCCGAACAACTACTAGATTTGACATCCAAGAAGAATACCTGATCGGGGCTATGATACCGGCGTCAACCATATTTTGGAGTTCCTTTTGTATTTGCCCAGCTAACTTCGGGTTAATGTGCCTTAACTTTTTTCGAAAAGGTTTGGCTCCCTCCACCAAAGGTATAGCATGTTGGATAACGTCTCCTCTATAGGCCTTTAATTCATCGTAGTTCCAGGCAAAGGTATCTCTGAATTCCCTGATGAGCTCCAGTATTTCCTTCCTCTCTTTCTCGGTAGTCCCCTTTCCTATCTTGACTATTCTTGGATCCATCTCAGTACCAATGTTGAACCCCAGGGCTTCCTTAGCTTGCTTGTTGGTTATTTTCCCTTTGAAAACATCATGTCTGTCAAAAAGATTCTCCAGAGGAGTACAACCTTTTGGAAAAGTATTGTTTTGTAGGTTGATGATTTCCAGGTCCATAGAATCAGCCACGAAATTGATCTGTGTATCTGTGAATTCTTTGCTATTCTCCATGAATCTGATAATTTGGTCATCATCTTCAAAAACTTGCCAGTGCTCCAAATTGTCGAGAATAGAAGGTTTGAAAAGAACTTCCATTTTTCACTAGTCATGAAGAGGTCCTTTGCACGATTGCAAAGTGGATGCTGAGACGACCAGAGCATCTACCACATGGTTTTCTTCTCGAGGAACGACTTCAATTGATATGTTTTTGAAGGATTTTGAAAGGGTCTGAGCTACATCTCGATACTTCTTTAACTTCTCATTCTTAGTTGCAAACCTCATTAAAACTTGTGAAACAGTGAGGTTTGAATCACCCTTTACTTCCAGGATTGTGGCTCCCTTGTCAATGGCTAGGTTGAGTCCCAAAATCAAAGCTTCGTATTCAGAAACATTGTTAGTGCAATGGAATTCCAATCTATAAGAATGATAGAAAATCTCACCTGATGGAGCTGTTAAGACTATCCCGGCACCTGATCCAGAACTCGAGTGTGATCCATCAAATTCTAACGTCTAGATTCCTTCTGTTTCCTTGACCCTGTCCATATCCAATTTTCCTTCTTGAATGAACCAATCATTCAGACCACTATTGATGCATAAAAGTTGATCATCTATCTCATCGGGATTTTCAACCGGTGAACCAACAAAGGGTTCACTGTAAATGGTATAACGTCCTCCTTCCAGATGAGGGATGATGGCTTTAGACTGCTCCCTGTGAATGCTTCCATTTAGGTTTTCAATAAGGCTATTACAAATGATAATCCCAAAATGATTAATATCGTCCACAACAACCACATTTATCTAAAAAGGAGCATCAGGGCAAGACTCGAAGGCTATCTCAAGGTTGTCAATGGCTCCCTTCACAAAATCGTTTTTGGTGTTAGCTTATGAAATTTTTAGGCCCAATTGTCACATAACCTCTTCTGTCATTATATTGGCCTTGGATTTCGGGTGTAGTATACAATTGTGGAGGAGAAAATCATTGACTCGGAGGGAGACGTAAAAAGGTTTGAACTCACAATTTTTAGGAATTGGGTCTCCCACTTGATGAATAACAAGGGAGAAATCTTGAACGGGACTTGGCTCCAAGATTTTGTGTGATGCATCCCTATCTTTGGCCTTTGGATGGGCCTTCTTCAACGGAGGTTCTTGGGAAGATATATCATTCTTAGGAGGAAGGATCCATTTCGTTTTGGCAGGAGCTAGTTCAATTTGGAGGACACTTGGAGGCTCAGGTCCTGGCATTGGTTCATTGCTTGGATCCCATGGTTCACAATTCATGTTTCTTTCTTCAATAAAGTCATCAAAATCAAGGTTTCTCTCAATCTGAAAGGCCATATCTTGTGCTTCTTCCAAAGTTGTTGGTGATCGGTCCCTGACTCTGAATTGCAAAGTTACTTCTAAAGAAGATAGGTACCGATCGATGATAGCTTGTTCTGAAACAATCTCTGATCGGATCTTTTTGAGGGCAATATTAAACCTATCAGTGAACTCTCCTAGACTTTCACAAGATCCCTTGCAAATGTTGGAGTACTGAAGAAAAAGACCCTGTGAATTTCTTTATCACACCACCTTACTTTGAAAGCTTTTTGCAACTCTTCAATGTTTTTTATGCTTCCTTTGGGACATCCATCAATCCAGCCCTTAGCATATCCTGTAAGAGAACTTGCAAAGAGTTTCATAAAAACATCAAAATGATCTTGACCATCTAGATGAAAATCAAGACTGTCACAAAGGGGTTAAGCCTCAAAGGTTAACTTTAAGCTTTCCCTTCACAGATTACTTCCAAGAAAATAGTCAAAGAGAAATTATTCCACTAAAAAGGCACCTGTTTGCGAGACAAGGCAATAATAAAGCTAAAATATGCCAAATGGTCAGTACTTCAATAAATTAATGACTATCTTTAATATGTATGAGCATAAATAAATGTAATTATTGACGAAGTCAATGATTGCAATAAAGGTTATGGCTTGTGTTACTTCTTCAATAAATACTAAATGATAGAGCATTCAATGTACAATATCAATCCTTGAATTACCACAATGCATTAAATATCATAAATATGCTCACATATAATGTTGCTTCATTAAGCCTACTAAGGGTGACGTCAGCCCTATTCTAGGTTAGTTTTGATAGACTATGAGATGGACGTTTTGATAATTAGGCTAATGAAAATAACCAATACTTCAAAGTTTATTGCTAGATGACAAAGCCACAACGTTTTATACCAAACAAGAGTTCAAGAGAGGCATGACATCATCATAGAGTTAGGGTTAATAAGTCGCTAGGGTTAGTTAGGGTTTCAATTTAGGAGTTTTATGAAGGTTGTTTTAACACAATAGACTCAACGCTGCATTATTAGACTAGTGCCTTTGGGTAAATGGAGTCAAAGAGTAAGGCTAAAGGCTTGGAAGGATCTAAATTTAAGGATGAGAAGGTTAGGCTTTCTAGTGTTGCAATGGCAGGGCCACAAAGTCAAAACCCTAAGGGGAGGAGGCTCATTCCGATGTTTCTTAAGAAAAGCCTCATGCTCCTCCCTCTTTCCTTAAAACTCTTTGGCAAAATGGCTAGCTTCAAAACACAAATCTAGGGCTGAAAAGTGTTGTAGGGCCAAGGCTTTTCAAACCCTAAGGTCAAAACCCTAGGTGTAAACTTAATTAGGCCTAGGACGTCTTCCTTATTCAATTTATGTCAAGAAACTAACTCAGAAAAAGGGGAACTAGTGTAGCAACAACTAGGCTAGGTTCTCCTTAATCAATGGCTAAACAAGTTTTTATCATGGGGACATGAAGCAAGGACCTACTTGTGTGCTTTCTCCCTAGGGTTTCAATGATTAAGCAAAATAACAACAATGTAACCATAAAAGTAAGATATTTAACCTACAACCATTCAATCAAGAAGTTTTGCATGAAAAATATACTTACAAATCAATGAAGAGCTAATCAAACCCTAGTTGTAAACCTTCCAATGATAAAAACACCATAAGCATGCAAAAAATGATCCTCCTCAAGTGTAGCACCTCAAATCCAAGAGCCAAATACAAAGACAAAAGACTAAAAGTAATACTCTCACAAGAGAGTGAGTTGTGTTCCCTTCAAAATAAGGCTCAACGTCCTCTACTTATATCTTCCAAATGACCTTTAATTATAAAAATAGGTCATTAAAACAGTCGACAAGGATGACTTAACAATATTACATTATTTGTCACATTAAATGCTAAAATGTCAAAATTATGAGCTAAAAAGGAGACGTCAAGCCCCTCTGAGGGAGACGTTGGCCCTTTTTGGGCAAGATCAGCATCTAAGAGGCAAAATGTTGGCCCCTCTGGGGCTCCTGCAAGCTTCCACACGTGCCAAATGGTCCAAGCACACTGCCACATCCTCCAGAAAACGTCCAGCCTACCCTGGGTGGCATCCTGTCTATCAAAGCCATCATCTCATCTGCAGTGGGTGATCCCCCCTAAGGTCGATCTCTGCCAAAGTTTCTTGGTAAGGCCGTCCTTATGTCTTCTTCATGCAATGGTTCATCCCGAAGTTGTCCTGCCTCTACCATCCCAACAACCATATGATGGGCTCTTCAGCCCCATGGAGGTCCGAGCTGATCATCTCCCCATGTGTACCAGTCCACTCGTACCTGTCCGCCGGGTATGGTCCTGCACATCAAATACTACGCCCTCCCCAGGCTCATCAGTCCTTGGGATCATAGCAATGCAAATCATATCTCATCATTAAAATTATCAAATACATGCATGAAATCCCTAACACATCATCTAAATGCTCAAAGATATTACACAGATCTACTATATAAAGCTGAAGGAATCGACAGAACAACCTATTGGGCTAATACCCACAAGAGATGGAAATTTTCCTCAGAAGATTATTCAAACCATGTTTTATGAGGTGATATGGTTTTAGGGATGTCTAGTCATAGTAAGACCAAGGGCAGGTGTTGTCTGTGGGTGCCTTTGTAGGAGGCGAGTTGTACCCGTCATGGATGCATTTTTTCCAAACCCTCTATTGCCTTTATCTTTTTATTTATTTCTTTTCTTTCTTTTTTACTTCAAGGTCTGACCAGAGGACACTGCCTTGGCTTGGTGACCAGAGCTGACAGTGTTACCCACTAGTATCTTCACAGAGATGATAAGGCTGGCTCATGATGAGACCCCCTTTCCTTTGGCCATGCAACCAAAGGTCACTTCCCTGGCATGGTGACCAGATGATGGCAATGTCATACTACTGGACACCTATGAACATAATGGGTCGGCTCGTGATGAGACCTCCCATCCTCTTGGTTAGGTATTGTTTTATTATTTTTCTTAGGGTCCCTTTAGTTTCTTATCGAGAGGCCTTTTATTGCCTTCTCGGGGATCCCCTGGGCGAAGCATCTCTAGGTTTTATTTCCTATGGATTTTATCTTTTACCAGCTGCTTTTACCCCCTGGGCCTTTAGCCCCTTCTTCCCACAAGAAAAAGTGTAGCCCTCAAAGGTCATCCTAATGGATGAACTAGGGGAATGGGATAGATGTACAGGGTATAAGATGTAAAATGATAAAAATGGTGGGAGCGGATGATGGCTCTGCAAACCCCCCTTGGTGGCTAACCAAAACCCATGAATATCAACTTGCTAGGTCACCCCATCAATCACCCCAACAATGGTCAAGTGGATTAGTGTAATATCCAAGTAGTCATCAGAAATGAAAGGAACCTAATGCATATATAAGAGGGTTATAATGATCAAATACGACACATACCATGATACCTTGGACCAATTACCTCATGGAGAAAGAGTTCTCTCCGATGCAAGCCCAAGCCGGTGGTGATGGAAATTGCTACTGCTGATAGGAAAAATCTGAAGAAGAAGAAGATGGGCCCTCAAGGGCCATGCTCAGGTCAATCCTGCTCTCGGTACTCCATGTCTAGGACCCGTGGGCCTCGAGACATGATCTCCTAGTTATCGCTAGATATCGGGGATAACAAAGCCATAAAGTGACTTCTTCAGTCGACAGACCAAAGATGAGTCCTGCATAAATCCATGGGGATGCTCAATGTAGATCTCCTCAGAGATATCACCATGAAGAAATGCATTCTTCATGACCATCTAATGGACTTCCCATCCCTTGGTTGTTGTAATGGCAAGGGCCAATCGAATGGAATCGATCTTCTCTACTGGAGCGAAGGTCTCATCATAGTCAATACCATGAACTTGCTGAAAGCCTTTGGTGACAAGCCTAGCTTTGTATCTGCTAATCTGTCCATCTGCTACACTATTGGTCATGTAGACCCATTTGTGTCTGATAAGTTTCCTCCCAAAAGAAAGGGGAACCAGATCCCAAGTCTGGTTCTCCAAGAGGGAGTTGTACGCCTCCTGCATCGAAGATTCCGAAAAGGGATTTCCAGTAGCCTCGCCATAAGATTGTGGATCTGAGGACTGAACCAAAAAAATATGCCTCGAAGGCAATGGTTCAGTGGCAGTGAGTGCAATAGGAGGATCCTTGAAATCAGTTCGATTCCTCCTAGTATCAGTTGGATCACCGACGAGATCCCCTGCATCCTAAAGATTAGTCAGTGCCCACTTGGGCCTCTTCTCTGGCTCTACAACTACATCTGGATTCTCTGAATCTGCATCTAACTGTACTAACTCTGAATCTGAATATGAATCCTTTGAATCCTTTGAATCATAACTCTCATCTGAGGAAGAGTTGGCATGTCCATGCTCATCATCTCAGACAGGTGGAAGAGTAAATGTGTCTACATGTGGCTACTGAGTTACATGCGAGACACTTTCCTTGAATTGGACACTACACTCAATGATGATTCGATCCAAGGAAAGATCAATAAGCTGATATGCTTTCACACCATTAAGGTATCCAAAAAAAATGTAGTCAGTGCTCTGTGGATCAAGTGCCTTTGTCTTTTCAGAGAAAATCCTGGCCCATGCACGTGAACCAAAAATATGAAAGTGGGTCACTTCCAGTTTGAGGCCGCTCCAAGCCTCGTAGGGGGTCTTATCCTTGATAGATCTATGGGGAGATCTATTTTGGATGTATGTTACACAGTTAAGTTCTTTTCCCCATAGTCTCTGTGGTAGTGACTTTGCATGCAACATGCAAGATGCCATCTCCTTTAGAGATCGGTTTTTCCACTCATCAACTCCATTTTGCTATGGAGTGTAGGGAACTGTATGCTGCAACTGAATCCCTGCCTCATGGAAAATATTGTGGATCCCATGATTCACTTACTCTCCCCTGTTATCATTTTGGAGGACTTTCATCTTATTTCCGAAATGTGTCTCAACCAAATCTTTGAAATTTTTGAGGTGTTGAAAGACCTCGGATTTTTCCCTAAGAAAGTAGATACATGTAAAACATGATAAATCATCAACAAAAATTATAACAAACCTCGCTTTTCTGATCACTGGATGTGTAAAAGGACCCATGAGGTCATTTTGGTTCATATCTAAAGGTGCAGAAGCTTGTTGATACTTTCCCTTGTCGAATTTCTCTTGAGGGTGTTTTCCGAGAACACATCCCTCACATACTCCCTTGGAGAAATAGATGTCTGGTAGACCATCAACTAATTTGTTCTTGCTAAGTTGTTGTATGTATCTAAAATTTAAATGTCCAAACCTTTCGTGCCATATCCTACTACTTTCATTAGCATGAGTAAGCAGTAAAGCAGAATCAGGTTCAATGAATTCATAAAATGTATACAATCTAGACTGATGATTTACCTCACTGGTAGAAACCCTAGAGTTGGTTTGCATGTCGTAGATGTCAATGGAATTTCATGTGAAGATGACTTTCTTTCCTCTGACAGAATTCATCATCTTATACACAGAGAGAAGTTTGAAAGAAAGCTTGGGAACATGCTACACGTTCTTGAAGCTTCCGTTGGTGAGTTCAATCCTTCCTTTCCCAGTGACTTCGACATAAATTTTGTTCCCCATTAGAATGGGAGGACCTTTGCATGCATCCAAAGAATAATATACTACTTTTTAGGCAGCCATGTGATGTGATGCTCCCAAATCTACGATCCAAGCATCGAGAGAGGAGTTGATGGCAATCAAGGCATTGCTAGAATTGCCTTTCTTGGAATTCAGATCTTTTGGCTTCTTCTTCTTTGCACCCTCGGGGATGCAATATCCAAGGTTGTTTTTCTGAAGTATCTGAGACATCAAATCTATTTTTTTTTTCATTCATGCAGATTTCGATTGGAATCCTTTGTGACAATATGTGCATTTCTCTCCTTTTCTTCCCTTTTCTCCTTTGGATTCGAAGGCATCAATGAAGGATTTTGTGTACCCTTCCTTCTTCATTTGTGCATGAGATTTTTGCTTATATTTATATTTATCTTTTTGATATTTTTGGATACCATCATGCACAGTGAGTGCATGCACCCTTGGGCCTTTGATTGCAACCATGTTGATGAGCTTGGTTTTCTCTTGTGTCGGGGATTCGATAAAGTCCTCAAGAGAAGGCATCTTCCAGGTGGCGCTAGAGGCAAATTTGATAGTATGGAATGTGGATATGAATACAGATAATTCAATACCAATATTGGAGAGAATGGTGAGAACCATTTGTTTCTCCTCTGTTGATTTATCAACCCCGCAAGCTTTGAGTTGCAACAGTAAATCCTTGAATTTTGTAAAGAAATCTTGTATATTTTCAAAGATTTTTGGATCCAATGTGAGTAGCTCCACCTACAGCATGTGTACCCTCATCTCATCCTATTTTCCAAATATCCCTTCAAATATTTTCTAGGCTTTATTGGGAGTCTTACAGGAAGATATGTGAAAAAGGAGATGGGAAGAAATAAGACTGCAAATTGTTCTGAGGGCCTCATCCATGCAATTTAAGTACTTGTATTTTTCTATGGCTAATGTTGGATCTGTATCTATATTCATGGTTAACCTATACAACCCTCTGGATCATATATGTATGGCTATTTTCTCCTTCCATGCAAAATAATTGTAAGGTGTAAGAATGAATTCTTTTTGGAATTCGATATTTTCGTTGTCTTCAATCTTTTGTACCTGCAAAAATTTTGGTGTAGCTTTTCTTAGCAGTCTGTCGGCTCTAATACCATGTAAATGTGTTGAAACTACATAGAATAGATCTATCTAAACAATAATACACACATTTGCAGAGAGAACTGGAGAAGGAAGAAGAAGGAGAGAAAGAATGGAAGACTTCTCATTAACCGTTGTGAATAATGAATAACTTACACATGATATACTCTATATAAATCAATGAGTTCGACTTGAGCTGAACCAATGAGCCATATTGGTGTTCTATAGTGATTTGGGCACACACTAGCAGTTACGGGAGTGAAATTCCACCTATTTTAGTTTCTCAGGCAGTTACGGGAGTGAACTGCCACCTAGTTGAGTTAACTAGTCAACTAGTATTCAGTTAACTGAATGAACAGAGAGTAGTGAGGAGTTAAATTAGGGAATCAAGGCTAATGAGCCACTCTAGTGATGATACCAAGGCAAGGTCTAATTATCATGGTGATGATCCCAATGCAACATCTAAACTCAACTCAACTAGTGAAACTGAAATGTCAACTGAAAGAGAATATTTTCCAAGTGGAATATTCTCTCCTAAAATATAGGAGTCTGGATAATGACCAATTATGACTAATAAACAAATAAAAACCTTAGTAAAAATAAATCCCAGGCTTGTGTGAAGTAACTCCAACATCTTCCTTTCATGCTCGTTAAAAGGTCTCGAAAGGGAATCTTCCAAGTAACAATTTATCTCTTTTCTGGGACTAAAATTATGAAAAAGGAAAACCCTAGAGTCGCCTTTATGTTCTTTTTAGAATATCTAAACATGAAAAACCACCAATGTTTCCTTCTTTGGACTCGCTAAAATTACACATTGAAGGGCCCATAAGGGAATGAACCCTTAGTTCTTCCAGTTCGTTAAACAAAGGAAGAGGGGATTACCAAAGGTGAGTTATATCGAGCATGTCTTATCCTCCTCAAGCTCGTTAAATTAAAAAGAGGTACTCATATATCTGGATTGGGGGGGGGGGGAATTGAGGGAAGTGGGTCAATTGTCTTGAGAACTTTTGTAAACAAATGTTGTAGTCTCCCTTGAACATGACATTTGTTTTTAACCTTCTCCCTGAAAACTTGGATAATCCGCTAAATCTATGCATTGAACCAATCCTATGAGTCTTTCCACCTCTTTGAGTCATCCAAAGAATGTCACAACACCCACTGCATTATGTTTTGGTCCACTTTGTGTTTATGTTTCCAAGTCTCATTTCAATCCTCAGTGTTCAATGGAAGAATCCACATAAAGATTCAACCATCTTCAAAATTACCAGTTTCCATACCCATGTCAGTCTATAATTCGTTCATTATATATCATTCATTCTTGTGTCAGTTTCGTGTCGATGATGGGGGATACATCAAGGCCCTCCTTCGACGAGTATTTTACTGTCGATGTCAACACATGATTTGGGAATCAGGATTAGAAACCAGTTAGTACCTTGGGACCTACATGACTCAATGTAAGGCCTCCTCGCTTCCAACAATGGGTTTACATCATTGACCTCTGACTAGATGATTCCATGAATTTTCGACCTCAACTCATTTATTCACATTTTTTGGAATGTACTAGGATACCTTGTGAATCATTGACATAATTGGTGATATGCCTCACACTTGTTAATAGTATACATCAATGACCGGTAATCAAGTGGTTTATACCATGTTTGACATCAACTCCTTTATTCACAAGGATAGATTCGTATCACATTGGAATTGGGATGAAGACCTTGGGTCGATCATCCACTCTGTCATCTTCTTTACCTATTCTATGAAGGAGATCGTTTGAATACAATGATATACATATGTTTCCACATAGATCCATGTTGTATTGGTCCATGGCTATATATTATCGTCTCATAGCTCCATTGTGTATTTTGCGTGGCTATGATCAATCCATGTCATGGAAGTATGGATCCACATTAGATCACGGGTGGCCATACTCTTAGTCAATATCATCATGGATCTGCAATATATTTATTGATGGCCATACTTTCAGTCATTTATACTTTGAACATAGGTATGCTTGCCTCGGGAATGGAACATATATTAATACTCTTTGATGGTTGTTGGAAGCTTCTTCTAGGTTCTCCAACTCCACTCCCTTGCATTGAATAATTGCAAAGCATTTTGGCCATTAGTTTCTCTTATGACCTCACACTTTAGGGGGAAATCTGTTACACACCAAAATTCCACACTTAAGTACCTCACTCTAAGTGTCAAAAATGTTGTAAAAGTGTCACATACACTCACACCATGAAAGAACATTTATCACAATCCCTAGTCAATGTGGAGGAGAAATATATTATATGAGAGTCAAAATAGTATGTGCACATAAATTAATTATTAATATTCATAAAAAGGGAATTAATTTAGTGTGAGAATCCACATCACATTTAGTTCCCTATTTTCAATGAGAGGTTGAGAATATCATGGATGGTTGATATATTTTCTCAAACCAAAATCCTAATTTGGTGGATCTTGAGAGATATTTCCTCCTTAAAATCCTTTAGATATATTTTCTCCCTAAAATCCTTGAAGAGATATTTTCTCCCTAAAAATCTTGGAGACCCCATTTTAGTGGATCTAATGAGTGATATTCTCCATGGTGGTTACGCATCCAAGTCCTATATAATGAGGTATTTCCATGGAGAAGAACATGAAGCTTTTGGATATCAAACTTATGAACTTGGGAGCATCGAGCAAGGGTTGGATGAGGAGGACTTGGGGAAGTTGTTGCAACACCATTCATGATTGTAAGTATCTCTTTAAAGTTCACATCAATATTACTTGGCCTATTCCCTTCAAGATTGTGTATTGTTGCATATGATTTTTGATATTGATAGATGAATTTGATTAGTCTAATCTTGTAGAGTAGAGTAGGAGTTCTTTGTCTTTTTTTTTCCATTGCATTTCAGGTATCGAGTAGATGAGAAGACTTTGGAGATCAAGATCAGATTGGAAGAAGTGAGGACAAACCACAAAATAAGGTGCATCATGATTTCTTCCTTCTCTTTCTCTTTATGAATAGGTAATTGGATTCAAAGGGATGTTAGTGTCCATTTGTATGTTTTTGTCTTGTGATGTAGGAGCATCTCCCACGTCAAGCAAGCCAACGCAGAAGACAATGGACAGATGGACAAGCACCAGCACAAATTTTGAAAATCCCTTGGATTGATGCGCCATCTTAAATGAAGTCATTTAAGAAGAGACACACTTGTGTAATGTAATCGGGCCTTGAGCCATACGTTCTTGTCCTTAGTAGGTAGGAGGCATTTAAGATAGTTAATGCAGGTAGATAGAATTTAATTCTAGATTAGACTGTTTGAGAGAGCAAGAGGGAAACGGGATATAGACACCCTCATTGTGCATTGTAACATAATTCTGAGGAAGAAGGAAGAGCAAGAGCAAGTAGAGAACTGTGTAAGAACACCCATGTACAGACATTTGGATTAATATAAAGCTTTGATTCAAATTCATGGTTTGTGTTGTTCTCTGTGTATTGATGTTATGTTCATGAATGTTTTCTTCCTGTCATACATTTGCTTTGGTATGTTGTGCATATGATTTCATGTTCTAAGTGAAGTCTGAAAGGAAGAGGGAATGAGTTTCAATTGTTTCTCTATCTGAGCAAGAATTCCTGCAAGGAGTGGAGTCAAAGTGTTCGCAAGGAGTGCGTTGATAGAGGGTTCAGATAAGTAGCATTTTTTCTCATCTCCGTAGAAGTGTAGTTGGGCACAAAAGTCGTGCAAGGAGTGTACAGGCAAAGAAAAGTCTCAGGGTTGTGAACCTGAGTAAGGTGTGAGAGACAGCTGCTGCAGGAGTGTGCAGAGTCAAAGGTATTCATCACTTGGAAGCGTCTGAGATTTTTCGCAAGGAGTGCACGCAAGAATCTTGTCTAAGACTCAGATTCGTGAGAAAGTTCAGGAGGGATAAAGTCTTTGAAGCTATTGAGGGTAGCATAAGGAGTTGGTGCATATCGAGTGACTCAAGGCATCAGAGTTTTGTGTCACATGTGATTAAGTTCGGGAAGGAGTCCTTGGTTCACTTTGTGAAAGTATCAAAGAGGGAAAAGACAGACGGTCAGGATCTTGTGGAGAGGATTTGCAAAATCTCGCCAGCCATCTGATCTGGTAAAGAAGTGGAGAGGTTACGGCTGCGTTCGGAGTTCAAGCTCCAGAAATCGAGAGCTGTCGGTATATCAGCGATTTGGTCATCGGGGATCATATAAGTGAGTGGTTAGACTTTGCGTTTGGCGAAGTCTAAGGTTCGATCTGAACCGTCCATCATTTGGAACGCGTGTCGAAAGATCTGACAAAGTCAAGGTTTGGCATATCGGAGGTCTTGAGGACAGGATACTCTTGCAATTTGAAATCTCGAAGTCCGAAATCCTGATGAGGAGGTAAGTTATGTACGGGGCCCAGCTGACGTCGTCTCATCGTAACAGGGGAATCAGGAATTTCCAAGGTGAAAAACCCAAAGCATACGAGAGTCGTCCATCTTTGAGGACGCGTGGCAATAATCTCAACCTTCGGAGAAAGTCTCGAAAAAAGAGTCATATAGAGAAATCAGCATTCGTGAGATCGGAGGAATCGAAGGGTCGAAACATATGCATTAGGATTCACGATCTTGCAAATTCTGAAATGCCGATGGAGTGAAGGGACCATTGAAAATTCAACTCGCGAGTGCATTAGAGTTTCTACATATCGGGACTCGGGAGTCAGAGAACCGAGTTGCTCGACACCGTAAGTGCTGAAATCATGATAAGAAAAGTTCCGACAGGGTAAAGGAAAAGGTCAACGTTGACTTGAATCGGGATTCGGGGATTCGAGAGTCCTATGCTCGACCACTGACCTCATGAAGTCACGAAGTCTGATCCCTCGATAAGTAAAGAGAGGGGATCATGCGAAGAGTTCTGTGGGTGCAGACTTCCCGATAGGGAAATATAAGGACATTAGAGTTCTTCGAGCCATGGTAAAGAGAAGATCCGGTGAGCATATGTGCTTGCGAGTGTGCCTGCACCAAGTGGTATCAGAGAAGAGAAAAAATTCTTTTCTTTCTGTAGCAAGGAAAAGGAAGATTCACCATGCCGCCAAGGAGAAGAGATAGACAATCACCCGATCCAGAGGAGGAAAGGGAAATGTCTAGAGGAAGGGGTAGACAGGTACAGAATCCAAAAGTAGAAAGAGATCTGCATAACCTACACGCCAGACTTGTGGACATGGAGATAAGACAAAAATGCACAGCTGCTGTAGGAGATATCAGCGAGTCCAAAAGTGAAGATGATGCTATATGTGGAGAAGAAGAAGTCACAACAGAAGATGCAACAAATGAGCGCTTACTTAAAGTTGTTGCAAGAATGGGTACAAAGGCGAAGATGGACATTCCAGTTTATGAGGGAAATCTGGATGTAGAAGAGCTTCTAGACTGGATTAGAGCTCTGGACACCTACTTTGACTATGAAGATGTCAAAGAGGACAAGAAGGTCAAGCATGCCATCATGAGATTAAAAGGACATTCAGCCTTGTGGTGGGATGAAATACAAGCGGATAGGCGTTGCCAAGGCAAGCAGAAAATTAAGAGCTGGGATAGGATGATTGCAAAAATGAAGGCAAAATTCATTCCCAGGGACTATCAAATTTCTTTGTTCAGGAGGATGCAGAACCTGATACAGAAGCTAATGTCAGTGAAGGAATATACTGAAGAGTTTTACAGGTTGAATATCAGGGCAGGTCATCGTGAAAGAAATGACAAAAAAGTAGCTAGGTATATGAATGGCCTGCGATATGAGATTTAGGATGAAATGAGTATGGTGACCATCTGAACGGTGGAAGATTCTTATCAGATGGCTCTGAAAGCTGAAGAGAAGCTAAGCCGAAAGAAGAGTCAGAGGGGCAGAGGCAGAAGTCAGCCGAGAGGAAAATTAGTTGCCCAGGAATGAACCCAGAAGCCCAAGGATGACTGGAAGAAACCTCAGACATGGACAAAGAGGGGTGGAAGCTCACAGCGAGGGCGATATGCTGAACAGAGAGGACAATGTACCGAGCAAAGAGGAGATTATGTTGACAACAAAACTTTTCCTTGTAATAGAGGTAGAGGAAGGGGAAGAGGTGGAGTAATAACATGCTTCACATGTGGAAAGAATGGGCACAAGTCTTACGAGTGTCCAAAGAAAAATAAAGAAACTGGAGAAACTCACATTGTCGAGGCACAAAGGCAAGATGTTGAGGCAGAAGACGCTGAAGGTGGAAGATCGTTGATGATGTGAAAAGTCCTTTTGACACCAGAGAAAGAGGTGGAAAGTTCAGTCCAAAGGAACAGACTTTTCAGGACTGCTTGCAAGACCGAGGATAGGGTATGCAAGGTCATTGTGGACAGTGGTGGCATGGACAATCTTGTTTCAACCAAGATGGTAGAGAAATTGGAGCTGGAGAAAACTGATCATCCAAGTCCATATAAAGTTTCATGGCTACAAAGGGGACATCAGGTAAATGTCACTAAACAATGTTTAGTTGAATTTAAGATAGGAGGATATAATGATAAGATATTATGTGATGTCATTCATAAGGATGTTTGTCATCTATTTCTGGGTAGACCATGGAAATATGACAGAAATGTGATTCATGATGGGTGAATGAACACATACACCCTGGAGAAGAATGGGAGGACACATATGTTGCTTCCAATAAAAGATAAGGAGGTGAAGCCAGAAGTAAGAAACATAGTACTTCTCATGAGTGGGAAGGAACTTCTTACAAAGGTTAAGAAGAAGGAGGATCCACAGTTCATTGTGGTCAGGAAGCCGAGGATTGTTCTGACTAGCACAAGAGTGGATGATTTACCAGAAGAAGTTCAGGAACTACTGGAAGAGTTCGCTGACATTGTAGTGGACAAATTACCTCGTTCGTTGCCACTGATCAAAAGTGTGAGTCATCATATTGATCTCATACCAGGAGCTAGTTTTCCAAACAAAGCCGCATACAGATTGACGCCACAGGAGAATGAAGAGGTTAAAAGGAAGTTCCAAGATTTGTTGGACAAAGGTTTAGTCAGAGAAAGCTTGAGTCCATGTGTTGTTCTGACAGTACTCAGTCTAAAGAAATACAGAGGTTGGAGGATGTGTACTGACTCGAGGGTGATTAACAGGATAACCATCAGGTACATATTTCCATTGCCAAGGATGGATGATCTGATGGACTGCTTGAGTGGAGCAAAACACTTTTCAAAAATTGATTTGAAAAGCGGTTATCACCAAATCCGCATGAGAGAGGGTGATGAATGGAAAACAACATTCAAAACAAACCAGGGGTTGTATGAATGGATTGTTATTTCGTTTGGATAAACAAATGCACCAAGTACCTTCATGAGGTTGATGAACGAAGTCCTGAAGGAGTTCATCAGGAAATTTTTCATTGTGTATTTGAATGACATACTGGTTTTCAGTAAAACAACAACAGAGCATCTTAAGAATTTGGCTACAGTGATGCATAAATTACATCAGGAGAAGTTGTTGATAAACATGAAGAAGTCCTCATTCATGAAGAAAGATCTCATTTACTTGGGGTTTGTTATTTCGGCAAATGTGTTGAGGATGGATCCAGATAAGGTGGAAGTGATCAAGAATTGGCCATCACCGAAAAATATTTTTTAGGTGAGAAGTTTTCACGGATTGGCTAGTTTCTACCGAAAATTCATCAGGAATTTTAGTGGAATTAGCGCAGCGATGATGGACACAGTGAAGAAAAGACACAAGTCTTTTCACTAGACTGAGGAAGCCGAGAAGAGCTTCAATCTTTTGAAGTGGAATATCATGGAACAACCAGTTTTGGTGTTGCTGGATTTCCAAAAGACATTTCAGGTGAAATTCGATGCAAGCGGATTTGCAATCGGGGCAGTGTTGAGTCAGGAAGACAGGCTGATAGCGTATTTTAGTGAGAATATGAATGAAGCAAAGTTGAAATATTCTACTTATGATAATGAATTTTATTCTATCATCCAAGCATTAAAGAAATGGAGGCATTACTTGATCCCGAAAGAATTTGTCTTATACAGTGACAATCATGCACTGCAGTTTGTGACTCAATAGGAAAAGTTGAATCAGAAACATGTCAAATGGGTTGAATATATGAAAAATTTCACTTTTGTGATTAAATATGTTTCTAGTACTGCTAACAAAGTTGTTGATTCTTTGAGCAGGAAGTGTTTGTTGTTGCAGGAGTTCAAAGTCAAAACGTTGGGTTTTGATGATCTCAGGGACATGTACAGAGATGATCCAGATTTTCAAGAGGCATATGAAGCAGCTGAGAATCTAGTTCTCAGAGACAGAAGCATGTGGATAGAATACATGATCCAGGAATAATTGTTGTTCAGAGGCAATCAATTGTGTATTCTGAAATGCTCCATGAGGGAGAATCTGTTAAAGGAGAAACACAGTGGAGGATTGGCAGGGCATTTTGGTCACGACAAGACGTTCGCAAAATTGAATGAGTAATATTTTTGGCCGGGAATGTGAGCAGATGTCAAGAGATTCATGGACAGATGCAGATTTTTCCATCATTCAAAGGGAGGAAATAAGAATGGAGGGTTTTATCAACCATTGCCCATACCAGAGAGGCCGTGGGATACAATCAGCATGGATTTTGTGTTGGGGTTGCCAAGAACACAAAGAGGTTATGATTCAATCTTTGTGGTGGTGGATAGATTTTCTAATATGGCACACTTCATTCAATTTCAAAAGACCAGTGACGCAACTCACATTGCGAACCTGTTTTTCAAGGAGGTCATTCGACTTCATGGGTTTCCAAGGAGTATTATTTCGGATCGAGACACAAAGTTCATAGGGCATTTTTGGAGGACCTTATGGAAGAAGATGAGAACTAAATTGGCATATAGTTCGACTTATCATCCTCAGACGGATGGACAGACGAAAGTGGTAAACATAATTCTGGGAGACTTGCTGAGAAGCTTGGTGACAAAACACCACAGCCAGTGGGACAATATATTACCACAGGCAGAGTTTGCATATAATGACTCAGTCAAAAGGAGCATAGGGAAAAGTCCATTTCAGGTTGTTTATGGTGTGCAACCGAGAGGAATTTCTAAAATGAGAGATTCAGAACAGACTACAACTAGGAGTTCTAGTGCAGAAGAATTCGCAGAGGCAATGAAGGAACTTCATAGCCAGGTGAAGGAGCGATTGCATAATTCAAGCTAGGAGTATAAGCGCAGAGCCGATCATCATAGAAGACAACTTCAGTTCAAGGTTGGTGATCTGGTTCTAGCACATTTGAGGAAAGGAAGGTTCCCGAGGAGAACATATAATAAGTTGAAGATGAAGAAAATCGGACCATGTAGGGTCTTGAGGAAATTTGGGGCGAATGCTTATGAGATTGAATTACCCGATGGGATCGGAATTTCTCCGATATTCAATATCTCAGATTTGTACCCATATAAGCCTGAGGAAGCAGGAGTAGAAAATGAACAGCCAGAGGTTCAATGGAGAAAGAAAATGCCAGTTGCAGAAAAGCCACAGATGGAGCGCATACTGGATAAAAGAATTGGTAAGAAGACCAGAAGGAAAGAATATTTGGAATATTTGGTCAAGTGGAAGGGCCATCTAGTTGAAGATGCTAGCTAGGAGAATGAAACAAAGATTAAGAAGCATGGACAAACTGTGCATGAGCTCATGGACAGGAGCCCATGAAAGTTTTTCAAGCGAGGGAGTATGATGCAGGAGCATCTCCCATGTCAAGCGAACCAGCGCGGAAGACAATGGACAGCTGGACAAGCACCAACACAAATTTTGAAAATCCCTTGGATTGATGTGCCATCTTAAATGAATTCATTTAAGAAGAGACGCACTTGTGTAATGTAATCGGGCCTTGAGACACACGTTCTTGTCCTTAGTAAGTAGGAGGCATTTAAGATAGTTAATGTAGGTAGATAGAATTTAATTTTAGACAGCTTTGATTCAAATTCATGGTTTGTGTTGTTCTCTGTGTATTGATGTTATGTTCATGAATGTTTGCTTCCTATCATACATTTGCTTTGGTATGTTGTGTATATGATTTCATGTTCTAAGTGAAGTCTGAAAGGAAGAGGGAATGAGTTTCAATTGTTTCTCTATCTGAGAAAGAATTCCTACAAGGAGTGCAGTCAAAGTGTTCACAAGGAGTGCATTGACAGAGGGTTCAGATAGGTAGCATTTGTTCTCATCTCCGCAGAAGTGCAGTTGGGCACAAGAGTCATGCAAGGAGTGTGCAGGCAAAGAAAAGTCTCAGGGTTGTGAACCTGAGTAAGGTGTGAGAGATTGCTGCTGCAGGAGCACGTGGAGTCGAAGGTATTCAACACTTGGAAGTGTCTGAGAGTTTCCGCAAGGAGTGCACACAAGAATCTTCTGTAAGACTTAGAGTAGTGAGAAAACTCAGGAGGGATAAAGTATTTGAAGCTATTGAGGGTAGCATAAGGATTTGCTACATATCAAGGGACTCAAGGCATGGGAGTTTTGTGTCACAGGTGATTAAGTCTGGGAAGGAGTCCTTGGTTCACTTCGTGAAAGTATCAAAGAGGGAAAAGACAGATGATCAGGATCTTGTGGAGAGGATTTGTGAAATCCCACCAGCCGTCTGATCTGGTAAAGAAGTGGGGAGGTTACGGCTGCGTTCAGAGTTCAATTTCTAGAAATCGAGAGCCATTGGTATATCAGGGATTTGGTCATCAGGGCTCATATAAGTGAGTGGTTAGGTTTTTCATTTGGCGAAGTACGAGGTTCGATCTGAACCATCCATCATTTGGAATGCATGTCGAAAGATCTGATGAAGTCAGGGTTCAACGTATCGGAGGTCCTGAGGACAAGATACTCTTGCAATTTGAAATCGCAAAGTACGAAATCCTGATGAGGAGGTAAGTTAGGTACGGGGCCCAACTGACGTTTTCTCGTCATAACAAGGGAATTGGAAATTTCCAAGGTGAAAACCCCGAAGCATACGAGAGACGTCCATCTTTGAGGATGCATGGAAACAATCTCAACCTTCGGAGAAAGTGTCGAAAGAAGAGTCATATCAGGAAATCGACATTCGTGAGATCGGGGGAATCGAAGGGTCGAAAGATATGCATTAGGATTCGCGATCTTGCGAATTTCAAAATGTCGATGGAGTGAAGGGACCATTGAAAAGTAAACTCGCAAGTGCATTGGATTTTCTGTGTATCGGGACTCGAGAGTCAGAGAACCAAGTTTCTCAACACCGCGAGTGCCAAAATTGTGATAAGAAAAGTTTCAACAAGGTAAAGGAAAAGGTCAGCGTTGACTTGAATCGAGATTCGGGGATTCGAGAGTCCTACGCTCGACCAATGACCTCACGAAGTCATGAAGTCCGATCCCCCGATAAGTAAAGAGAGGGGATCGTGCAAAGAGTTCTGTGGGTGTAGACTTACCGATAGGGAAATAGAAGGACATTAGAGTTCTTCGGGTCGTGGTAAAGAGAAGATCCTGTGAGTGGACGTGCTTGTGAGCGCACCTGCACTATCTTGGTATTAGGGGTATATAATCCAAGGGATAATTCATTTGTCCATAGGGGAATTATTCCATAACAGTAGTATGGCCGAGAATAATATTGTCCATGTTGTTTCAAGAGAGGCTAGAAACAAGAATTATCCATTATGATTACCATAGTTGTTTGAAGCTCACAGAGAACCCAGTATTGTTGGAGTTACTTCACAAACACCTAGGATATCTTTTTCCAAAGGTTTTTCCTTGTTTACTAGTCATAATTAGTCATTATCCAATCTCCTATATTTTAGGGGAGGATATTCCACCTGGAGAATATTCTCTTTCAGTCGACACTTCATATTGACCAGTTGAGTTGAGTTTAGATGTTGCATTGGTTTTGTCACCATGCAAAATTGGGATCATCACCATGCTAATGCACACTTGCCTTGGGCTCATCACCATACTGGCACATTACCCTTGATACAAAACCAACATCATCTATAGAAAAATCCAAGTATTTAAATCGCATGGATGAGGCAGTCGGAACAATTTGCAGACTTATTTCTCCCGATCTCCTTTTTCACATATCTTCATGTAAGAATCCCAATGAATCCTCAACCACATTGGAAGGGATCTTTGGAAAATAATATGAGTTGATGGGACACATTTTGGAGGTGGAACTGCTCACATTAGATCCAAAAAGATTCAACAATATCCAATATTTCTTTACAAAATTCAAGGATTTACTGTCGCAACTCAAATCTTGCGGGGTTGATAAATCGAAGGAGAAGAAACAAATGGTTCTCACCATTCTCTCCAAGCTTGGTCCTAAATTATCTATATTCATATCCACATTCCATTCTATCAGATTCGCCTCTAGAGCCACCTAGAAGATTCCTTCTCTTGAGGACATTATCGAATCCTTGACACAAGAGAAAACCAAGCTCATCAACATGGGCACAATCAAAGGCCCAAGGGCACATGAACTCAATATGAAATATGGAAGCAACAAATATCATAAATCTAAAGATAAATATAAAAGGAAATCTCATGCACATCCAAAGAAGGAAGGGTACACAAAACCTTTCACCAATGCCTTTGGATCCAAAGGGGAAAAGGGAAGAAAAGGGGAGAAATGCACGTACTGTCACAAAGGATTCCATCCAAAATCCACATGCATGCAAAACCAAATAGATATAATTACTAAAATTATTCATCAAAAAAACCTTGGAGATCGCATCCCCGAGGTTGCCAAGTAGAAGAAACCAAAAGATCATAATTCCAAGAAAGGCAATTCTAGCCATGCCTTGATTGCCATAAACTCCTCTCTCGATGCTTTTATTTTTTATTCAAGAGCATCACATCACATGGATACCTCAAAAGAAGTATATTATTCATTGGATGCATGCAAAGGTCTTCCTGATATGATGGGGGACAACTCTGATGTCGAAGTCACTGGAAAAGGAAGGATTGAACTCACCATTGGAAGCTTCAAGAATGTGTTGCATGTTCCCAAACTTTACGTCAACCTTCTCTCCATGTATCAGATGATGAATTCCAACACTGGAAATAAAATCATATTCACACCAAATTCCATCGACATATACAACATGCAAACAATCTCCATGGTTGCTACTGGTGAGGTAAATCATCAGTTTATATTGTATACATTTTCTGAATTCATTGAACCTGATTTTGCTTTACTGCTTACTCATGCTGATCAAAGTAGTAGGATATGGCACGAAAGGTTTGGACATTTGAATTTCATATACATGAAACAAATTAGCAAGAAAATATTGGTTGATAGTCTACCATACATCCATTTCTCCAAGGGAGTATGTGAGGGATGTGTTCTCATAAAACACCCTCAAGAGAAATTCAACAAAGGAAAGTCTCAGAGAGCTTTTGCACCTTTAGATCTAATCCAAAATGACCTTATGGGTCATTTTCCACATCCATCCATCAACAAAGCGAGTTTATTCTCATTTTTCTTGATGATTTCTCACGTTTTACATGGATCTACTTTCTCAGGAAATAATATGAGGTCTTTCATCACCTCAAAGATTTTAAATCCCTAGTTGAGACACATACCAGAAAGAAGATCAAAGTCCTGCGAACTGATAACGGGGGAGAGTATGTAAATCATGAGATCCATAATTGTTTCCTTGAGGCAGGGATTCAGTTACATCACATTGTTCCCTATACTCTACAACAAAATGAAGTTTCTAAGCGGAAAAGCAGATCTCTAAAAGAAATGGCATCTTGCATGTTGCATGCAAAGTCACTTCCAAAGAGACTATGGGCCGAACTGCTTAATTGTACAACATACATGAAAAACATATCTTCCCATATATATTTCAAATATAATATCCCCTACAAGGCTTGGAGTGTCCTCAAACTGGAGGTGACACACTTTTGCATTTTCGGTTCACGTACATGGGCCCAGATTCCCTTTGAAAAGAAGAAGGCACTTGATCCACATAGCACT
>ML776920.1:3867616-3883058 GCA_009831015.1 Picea engelmannii | reverse complement strand
GTCCCAAATTTCCTAAATGCCTTTTTCTCTTTATTAATCTTGAAGTAAAAGTACTATCTGTCATTACAAAGGGAAAATGTTCCTATTTCGTTGCAACCCTTTCTTTTATATAACATAAGAAGATGTTTTTCATATTCAATAACAATCATCATGTAAGATGACAATTAGAACACTTTGTTTCACATTTCACATTGGTACTCTACAATAATTACAAAATTTTCAAAATGAGAAGTATTTGTTACAAAAAATTAATTGGTCTTCGATTGTTGCATTTTGTTCCTGAATTATTTCCACAACTTAAAGTCTTATAATATAGTATTTTTTACCCCCTGAGCTAGAGGTAAATAAGGATATCATGTCTTGAGACCCACACGTAGCATAAATGGAGTTTCGAGAGCCATATTGAGCCATATTGACTCTAATCAATCTATGGAAATAAAGGTCTTGGAAAAATGTTTCATTTTAGATGAAGGGAAACACACCCTCTATAAAGGCACCCTTAAATGAGACAATGCTAACCCTTGTATGTCAAGGACCCCATGCCTATAAGTCTTACCCCATCCACCTTACACTCAATACATGACTTAGATAGGTTCTCTTCGGGAAATATCCTTTGCTTGGGTATTAGATAACCCAATAGGGAACCTTGACACCCCTCCCATACCTAAATTTGGAAAATTGTTGATCCGGGATCTTTTCATTGATGTGACTTATTAAAGAATTTTATTAAATGAAAATAAAATGAAGTTCACCATAAATAAGGAATAACTCAATAATTAAGAGACATGCATCATATATGAACACAAAAAAATCGATAACGAAGTCTATCCCTGGTGGACTACGTCTTTGGGTCCTGCTCTCAAATGGGTAGCCCTTTTTATTAACTCAGCAAAAGAATGTGGTAAAATACATAACTATACATCATTTTGGAGTTAATATGTAGAATCTTTTCTCATATGAGAAAAAAAACAACACCATTGGTTTTGTGGCATTGAATTACCCAAAGATTATTGTCTCCACACCTCGATCTGACTTTGGCACTTTCACGTGCATGAGAAAATTTGTCTTGGTTTCCATGCCTACACCTGCAATAAATTCATGGGAAAAATTCTTGTTTTCTGTGCCCCCATATGTACAACTGAGCACCCTGGTTAGACTCTTGTGCTCTGGAAAAAAACAATTTTTAAATAAAATTGGGGGTGAATTTACCAACGAGGCCTTTTGGCCTATTGGTTGGCAGATATATATTAAGGCCCTTTGTTGGAGGAGGTTCTGGGTTCAAGCCTATAGAACTCCATTTTAATACATTGTTGGATAATAAACATATATATATATGTTGTTCTTTGAGCCCGTGCTAACTTTGGAGTATGGTTTGGTATGGCAGATTCTGCCAGATCTGGCGGGGAAGTTTTGGCGGATTGTTAGATATTTTGCATATTTGGAGGGTTGGCGCCAACCAACCCCTTTTCCAATTTTGGATTTTGGTTGTTGGGCATCCTTGGGCATTTTCCCACTACCACGTGGAATCCTATGAATGGGCCACGTGGAAATCATTCATTGACCCATGTCACCTCTACCACATAAGCTTGCCACGTCACCTGTCAGGTGGTTGCACGATCTTCCAAGTGGTTGTATGGAATTTCACATGGCACTTTCCCATTGGTCCACGAACTGAACAGGAAAGTCCAAAATTGAGTGACACGTGGTAGCCTCTGGTACTGCAACGTCATCATGATAATGTCACCATGACATATGTCTCCCTCTGTGTGTGCCACATACCCTGTACATAGGATGATGTCATTCGTACTGATGCTAAATTTAGTAGTACAGATGTTGACTCATCTCTACTAACTGGGATAGGTTGACCAAAACTTTGACCGTGAATATCTTTTGATCTGTAACTCTGTTTGACAATATGTTTACATCATTGGAAATATTGTGACGTTCTCTTCGCGATGATGCAAATTTCACTGACTTTTGAGGACTTTGAATTTTTTCCCTTTCTCTATCTGCTGAGGCCATTCTAATCTTCCTAAGGTGCTTCTGCAAATTATGAGTTATCCTTAGTCTTCTCTGGATCCTTTTTGGATCAAGCCTTTCCACTGAGATCTTTTTGGACCACCAAAATATTTCATTAATCAATAGATAAGTGAGGGAAGAGTTCCCTCACCTTTTCCTTCTGAATCCACTTTGCCTTTCTTGGATGTGTGCCCTTTAATCCCACTCGAATATAATCAACATCACCCCTTTGTGGAGTCCTCATCCTTTTGTCCAGGATGATATCTTCCTTCAAATCATCCAAGTACTCAGGAGCAAACTCATCAATGGAAGGTATTGAAACTTACTCATCCTGATCCATAATCATGGGAGGCTCAAAAAGTTTCACATTTTCTACATTTACAACTGATTAGATCTACATATAAGGTGGAAGAAATAGATGAAAAGCATTGGTACCGCTTTTCTCTAAATTAGTGAAGAGTCCATATCAGATGGGCTTGATTTTCTTGCCTTCACCCTTCAACTGATCCTTGCTGATGTGAAGCCACACTTGGTCCCCTACCTAGAACTGATGATCAACCCTGTATTTTTCATGTCGAGATTTATACTATGCTTGAATCTTCTCCAACTATTCTCTAACTACATGATGTACATGTTGGATCGTTTGAATGAACTTGTGGGCCCTGTCTTCATTTCTTTCTTCATTGGAATCAATATCTTTCCCAAACATCAAGTCCAAAGGAACCTTGGGAAAATACCCAAAACATGTCTCGGATGACGAACTCTGAGTGGAGGAATCTAAGTATCGATTGTAATCATGTTGTACATTGGGTATCTGTTCATCCCATAACTTGGGATGCTTGTTGCAATAGCCTTGAATCAAAAGTTCCATTGTTCGGTTAACAACCTTTGTTTGTCTCTCAGTCTGTGGATGGAAAGAAATGATCTTCTTCAACTTGGTTTCCATCATTCTTCAGAAGCTTGTCCAAAAATCCCCAAGGACTAGAGTATCTTGATTCAAGATAATGGATGTTGATAACCCAAAGTGAACCCAAACATACTAAAAGAAGAGATTTGTAATGACCTCCTCGTTACGACAACCACTCTAATAACAGGTGCCAATTTTTTTTTTTTTTTAAGGTGTGTGCGCGCGTGTAGAAGTAACAAACACACTTGACTCTACGTCGCCACTCGAAAACCAACAAGACACAACCACGATGTTCATCACATGAAGACTGAAGGCACACAACGAGTAACTGCAACAATATACGACCATAGGCATAAGGTGCACAACGCAACATTTAACGACATACTGGGGATGCACAGTAAGAACACAGAGGGAAGAATCTATGGTGGTAGGGTTTACTATTTCTGCACAGGAAAGCTGGGCATTTAATCTTAGTTCTCTGCTTCGGAGAAAGAGAAGGTCAGATAGGCTCCTGGCCGACTGCTCAGGCAGAAACTAGCAACCTCCGTCAGGTGTGTCGCAAGAGTGGAAACCCTACCTTTAAAGGGCCCGAGACTCTTGATATGGCACTGGATTCTTTACACAAGAAAAATCACACACATAGAAATCCCTGCAAAAATTGGAAAATTACAACGAACCACGATCAAAAGTAAAACTGACCACCTGCCTGTCCTACCCTGCAAGGTTAGGACCTCCAAGACACATAATCAACGCTCAAGCCCAGGTTCCCATTGATTTTAACAATTTAAGGTCTCAGGGCTGGCGACTGTTCTGAGGAACATGGAGGTGTCTACATTCCCCCCGACACAACCAACCAAGAAACTAACTAATTACAATCAAGTACAACACAAATAAGAAGATCAGTTACGCCCCTTTTGGAAGGCGCGTGACAAAAGGACTCGGACAACAAAACCCAAGTTCAACCTTATTTAAATGAACAACAACCCTCATTTACTAACTTCGAGTAATTTATTGTGCGTAAATCCAAGACATTCCACCATATATGTTTTATCAATAACAATACTTTACACTAGCATTACAATAAGATAACCATATCATTACATGTCTAATTACAATAACATTGCAATAAAACATTGATCACAATTTCAAATGATATCAACTCTAACATTGCAATTTATTTATATGGCATGAACAATACAATTACATATTTCAAACAATATATTACAATTACAAAATTTATAACAATTATTCAATGACATTCCTTTACGTGTTACCGTAACAACATTTCCTAATCAATACCTTTACACCTTACTAACACAATTTATGATATCCTTAACAATAAAACCATATCATTACATTTCTACATGAGTAGAAGACCAAGGTCTAGCAACAATCATTCAACGATAAATATGTATGCCATAACATTCTCCCTTGCCTAATGTGCTTAAATCAAGGACCTTTCAATATTGAAAAATTACAATAAGATTTCATAATGATGACAGCCTTACATTGATATCATGATAGCCTTATTATATTTTATATTGCAAAAAGCCTGGCCATAAAACAACTAAACTGCAATGTCACGGCCTTAGTGACTACGTCCTCACATTCATATTATCAAGCATGGCAATTAAAACAACTAACTGCAATACTGTTACTGTACACGCTACCATCCTTGCATTGATCTTACAAGTAAATTGATATTATTTCATCAACACTAATATATTAATCAACATCCACTAAGAATTTAAATTAAGACAAAATCTGATCCAAAATTAGATAGATTGTAGACTATAGAAAGCGCAACAATTTTGAAATCAAAGGGGGTTGAAGGAAATTAATTAACCAGAATCTGGTTGTCAGGAAATCCTTACAAAAAATTTTATTTTTAGAAAAAGGGAAAGCAGGGAGAACTAAATTGCCATTAGTTCCAAAAGTCGAGGCAACAATGATCCAATTCAACCAGAAATCTACAATACTGATTAGACACATATTTCCCCACCGAACCATTCTTCAAAAGACACGTAAAACAGTAAAAGACTCTTGGTAGAGGAAGGTATGAATAAAAATCTCTTTTAATTGGACGTTCTAAAAAGGGGGATCCCTTCAATTGAGGGTTGCTAAAACTGGCCATTCCCTTAATAAGCATAACTGGAAAAAGGGGAAGGTTGCAATTTAATAAAGAAAGGTGGATTGTGCATGCCCGAAAATCCGAAATCAGTGGCTACTGTCAAGCGACCGTTAGCAACCAAGATCCAAAGTCAAATTCACCCTAAACGCGTCAACGAGCCCATTCTCTACCGTCCCAACACGTTTTGCAGAGGTGGAGGTATAGGTGTTCGCTTGCACTAATCGCAGAGGTTGGAGTGTTAGAAAGATCGAGGGGTTGTTCATCCCCAAATCGCATAGGATCTCAACACACACGCAGGGATAAGTGGGCGACTTCCAAGTGGGTTTGTCATCGACCAAACACCACACATTACCACCCAACATGCAGAGAAAAACAACGAGCAGCAACTCTGTTTAAGGGAAACACAGACAGGTGGGATGCAAGGATTTGTTTGAGAAAAACAGTGATACACCGTTCAGTTCAATCCCGAAATAAGTTTGTCTACACTCAGCGATTACGAAACTGCCAATTGCAGGGGAAGGAAAAGTAACCAGACTGAAATTAAATCGTTCTGGCAGAGCTCGTCAAGTCGCACAAGTGGGTGAGGTCGGGTCTGAGGGCGTTTTGCAAGTATCCCAGCCAGCGTTTAATATCGACCCTGCTGGAAACCGGAATACGAACTCGCCTCTACTCAAGAAATATTCCTTGGTCAACCGTTAAATACGATTGGGCCATCGATCAAATAGTTAAGGAGAAGCAAGATAAAATATGATCCGCCCTGACCAGGAATAATCAACAACCCCAGAAAAAAAAATATGGGAAACAAAAATATGTATACGTTTCCGCCGTAGAAATGAATATTAGATTTGCAAAATTCAATGCAGACGCAGAGATCACAACAAAAACGCCCGATATTACAATAGTAGAACGCAGGAATACCTACAATATGCAGAGAAGTTTAACAAGGAAAGGAATGCAGAGATAAAGAGCAATCACAGGGAATTTTCTAACAATGAACCCCAATCCTAGTTCCAATTCCAGAAATAACAGTGGTAATGACTTGCAGAGGAGAAACTTCAATTCCTGAACTAAGGTTGGGTTGTACACATTCCAGGAAGTCATTCCATAAGTAAAAAGAAAAGACATTACACAGGCCTGAGTTCGAATGGCCATAACCAAATAAATTAAAACTTACACCCTTCCAAGTAAAAATAAAAGAAGGGACACCTGGCCCGGCGGAGTACACAACCCAGGGATAAATATAAAAATAAACAGTACAACTTAAAAGGGGTAGCAAAATCATAGCCACTAAATGAAAATAAAAAAAAATGCCAAGAACATCAATAGCATGCGAGTATAAGAATTGCGATGACATTTAAACCAAAATGCCGCTGCCAGGATATGTCATAATAGGCTAATCATAAATTTTAGAACACCATTACCACGTACTTTCTGTGCAAATAACAGGTTGAAAATTTAACGCAGTAACAAAAATCAACAATGTGACCATGTAAATTCTACCAGGCATTTAAAACTGTAATACTGATTATCATTGACTGAAATTTATACAACAAAAATTTAAAGGAGAAATACCAATCCAAGCCTCCTACTCTATCAATATAACGAGCATACCTTTTTCCTTATCGACCACCCCGATTGATGACTGTGCCTCGATGGATGTTCGTGCGCTCTGTGTCGCTCCTGTCTGCTGACCGCCGAGACCTCACCGGTACCTCCCAGCCAATCGCTAGGGGTACTCTTCTTCCCCCTTAGCCCCCCGAGCCACAAAGGGGCCACACAATTCCAGAAGATAAGTCTAGCTTCTCCGCTCACCTCGCAAGGCTGAGCTACCACTCCAATCCGAGCTGAGAAAAACAAAACTCCTCACAAGCAATCAGTCAAGCCACAATCCGGCAGCGTAATGTTACGCTAACCATTCATCCCCTTCTTTCTCATCTTCCCCTTCCTTTATAGCAATTTGAGACCCACCTTCTTTCCCTAAATCACTATTAATTAAGTTTTAATGAAAAATCCCCTAAAAATTCTATGTCGTACAAGTGTCACTCATCCCCCAAGTTTCTCCAAAATTATTTTCTTTAAAAATATTAAAAGACTCATTTCGCTCACCCACCTAGATTCGCTCTTAAAATTACTCCTAGGTGTTCCTAGATCCCCTTAAATGCTTTTAATAACTTTCCCTAAAATGAAGTTGCTAAATTTAGTTCATTTTAGTAAGTCCTTAATTGTTGATTCCTTTTTCTTTTTACCCTATGTCCCCTACTTTCCTTTATTATGTTTCCTTTATTACAAGTTTCCTTATTTCTATTATTTATTCCTTTCCCCCCTTTTTTCTAAAAACCAAAAGATAAATGAACTAATTAATCTTTTCATTTTATTTTTAAAATCATAACTTTTATACTCCCATACTTTAAATAATTTTATTTCTTCTTTATAATTTATAAACCATGGGTTTCAATTAATTTATCTCCCTCATTACTTTACCCACCCCTTAAATTTAAGAAGACTAAATCATTACATAAGAGGGTTTTAGTTTACAACTTTATTTTTATTTTTATTTTTTCTTAGGGTTAATCGAAATTTATCTTAGAAAAGTTTTTAGGCTTAGGTTTAGATTTTGAACTGGGTGACAGTTGTTTAGGGGAGTTGTTTTAAGAATTTCTTCAGGCGTTTAAGGTTTTTAGGGTCATCTAGGTTTGTCTCATCATCAACATCCATGCGACGTGCCCTTCAGGACACACTACGTGCTCCAAGGGTGCCACTCGCCTCATTTGCTTCTGTTGCACGACGTGCCCTTCAGGATGCACCACGTGCTCCAAGGGTGCCACTCGCTGACTTGACTGATTGGTAGACATCTATAATCCCTGGAGTCAACACTCCACCAGGTGAACTTGTGGGAGACTAAGGGCTCTAAAGAATAAGGCCCTCGCCTTATTGCGCGCCCCTTAGAATCATCATGAGTGACTGGCGCAGTCTGCCCTCACGACATCGTGGATCCTCTCAAACTAGGTAATCGTTAACCTATAGTTCGACCCACAACGTGAGTGCTAGTAGGCTGTGGCAGGGCTGTTGTCCAAACCTCTCCCTCAACCTCTCTGGAAATCATGTGTGGCTCCTTTACTCCATATGTGAGTCTGGTCGGAAAGCTATCGTCAGCCTGCATCATCAACCATAATTTCATAACATGTCAACAACAGATCATCAAATCAATAAAATATCATGGTAAATAAATCAAATCAATTAGTACACTCCCTGACTCAATCTGGAGTCCAAGGGGCTCCTTCGATGCCTCTGCATCCTCCAGGTCAAAAACCCTGCACACTCAATAAAACTGAGTCAATAGTACCTGTTTATATCAAAGAAGTAAAACATCATGTCATCTATCATAACGCATCATCATCAAGGATAAATGTTTTATCATCATAAAAATCCAGATCACTTGTGAACAAGTGTCCTCAAAGAATAAGTTTTCTAAGTGTGCCATAGAGGGATGTTACATACACCCCTTCTTGGTCTAAACTTCGTCCTGAAGTTTCTTAGTATAAATGCCGAAATAAATGTACCACAATATCATAAGTACCACAGTATCATAAGTCTATCTATCAAACAAAAATGGAAATTATTGGCACATATCATATGCGTCCTCCCAGGTCGCCGAGTGCAGACTATAACTGTCCCACTGGACCTTGACCTGATCTACCGTTCAACGTCATAACTGTCGAACGCGATGATATAAAATGCGGACTGGCTCAGCCATGAGCGCTGTCTCGTCTGATACCTGCAAGGAACTCATGTCAATTACGTGCGTAGGATCACTAATATAATGTCTCAAAACAGATACATGAAAAACATCGTGCATACGCCTCAAAGAATCAAGAAAGGCTAGTCGATAAGCCACGGGCCCCTTTCTCTCCACAATATCGAAAGGTCCCACGAACCTAGCAGAGAGTTTAGCTCCCTTTCCAAACATGATCGAACTCTTATGCGGTTTAACCCGCAAGAAGACTCGATCGTCGATCTTGTAACTACAGTCGAATTGATGCGCATCGGCATAGCTCTTTTGTCGATCCTGTGCTTCTTTTATCCTTTGTCTTATGGTTTTCATTTGCTCTTCCATTTCTTGGATGGATTTTGGCCCCACCAGGACCCTATCCTCAAGCCGATCCCAACTCAAGGGCGTCTGGCACGGTCGCCCATAAAGGAACTCAAAAGGTGCCATCTTAATGGTGCTCTGGTAACTGTTGTTGTAAGTGAACTCTACTAGAGGCAAGAACTTCTCCCAACGCTTTTGTTGGTCCATCATGTACATGCGCAACATGTCTTCCAAGGTTTGGTTCGTTCGTTTTGTCTGTCCGTCAGTCTCTGGGTGATACGCAGTAATAAAATTAAGTTGGGTTCCCAAGGCCTCTTGGAAACTCGTCCAAAATCGTCCAGTAAACACCGATCCTCGATCGAATATAATCTTTTTAGGCAGGCCATGCAGCCTCACAATCTCACTGATGAAAAATCTCGCTATGTCAGGTGCCTGATACGTCGTACACACCGGAATAAAGTGAGCACTCTTCGTCAGAGTGTCTACTACTACAAAAATCGAGTCGTGTCTCCTTGCCGTCAGTGGCAATCCAACAATAAAATCCATCGAAATAACTTTCCATTTCGATTCCGGAATGGCATGTGGTTGAAGTAATCCTTCCGGGTGTCTATGTTTTGCCTTTACCTGCTGACACTCTAGACACCTAGCCACAAAGTTGACTATGTCGGCCTTCATTTTTTTCCAGAAGAATAAGGGTTTAAGGTCTGCCCTCATCTTTGTAACTCCTAGGTGAGCCATGTAAACTTCTCTATGAGCCTCGCTCAGGATCAACCTCCTCAACTCGTCGTTTGGCGGTACGTAAATCTAACTTCTAAACCTCAATAAACCATCGCTATCAAATGAATATCCCTCATATCGTGGTACCATCATCGTGTTTTGTCTGATAAAATCCTCGACTTCTTTGTACCAGTCATCATCACGCTGTAAGGTGAGAATCTTCTCATGTAGGTTCGTCTGAAGAGGTAACACCGAAAAGATGTGTGGCCTCCGACTCAAGGCATCTGCCACTCGGTTCACTGTTCCCTTTATGTAAGTAATCTCGAAGTCGTACTCGCTAAGAAATTCCGACCAACGTCGTTGTCACGCGTTCAGGTCGCTTTGCGTAAAAATGTGTTGTAGTCCACAATGATCAGTCCTTAATTCAAATTTTCGTCCAACGAGGTAGTGTCTCTATACCTTTAAGGCATATACGATGGCTAATAACTCCAAATCATGCCTCACATAGTTTTCCTCATGCCTTCTTAGTTTCCTTGAAATGTAAGCAATCACTCGTCCGTCTTGCATCAAGAATCCGCCTAAACCTTCCTTGGATGCGTCAGTGCATACCAAGAAGTCTGTGTCCATGTCAGGGACTTTTAGTATCGGCACTATTGTCAACAACTCTTTAAGCCTTCGAAATGCTTCCATGCATTTCTTGGTCCAAACAAACTTCTTGTTTTTCTTCTGCAATTTCATGATTGGATTTGCTATCTTCGAAAAACCCTCGACAAACCGTCGATAGTATCCGATTAAACCCATAAAACTATGCACTTCTGTGACATTCGTTGGTGCAGGCCATTCCATAATAGCCTCAACCTTTGCTGAATCCATGGCGATGCCTTCGCCGGAGATGACATGCCCTAAGTAGTGAATCCTCGATTGATAAAAGGAGCATTTGGACAACTTCCCATACAATTTATGCTCTCGCAAACACTGTAGTACCAAGTGCAAGTGCTCTTCATGCTCCTCCGTTGTCCGAGAGTAGATCAAAATATCGTCAATGAATACTTGGACGAACTTGTCCAAGTACTCGCAGAACACCCCATTCATCAAACTCATGAATACCCCTGGGGCGTTTGTCAATCCAAACGGTAAAATAGTAAACTCGTAATGTCCAAATATTGTCTTAAAGGAAGTCTTAGGGACGTCTTCCTCCTTGATCCATAGCTAGTGATACCCTGATCGCAAATCGATCTTGGAGAACACCGTCGCACCCTTCATTTGACCGAACAGATCATCAATTCTTTGTAAGGGATACTGATTCTTGATTGTAACCTTGTTCAGTTGACGGTAGTCAATGAAAAGCCTCCACGATCCATCCTTCTTTCGAATGAAAATAACCGGTGCACCCCACGGTGACACACTAGGACGTATCAGTCCCAGGTCCAACAACTTCTTCAGTTGCATTTCCAACTCTTGCAACTCCGGGGTCGAAATCCGATAAGGAGTTCTTGCTATTGGTTCGGTCCCTAGTTTCAGGTCTATAGTAAACTTCAATTCTCTTTCTGGCGGCATCCCAGGCAACTCCTCTGGAAATACGTCCGCAAACTCCTTCACCACCGGAAGGTGTTCTAGACCTTCTACTACTCCCTTTTCGTTTAGCGCAAGGATCGCATAAAGCTTGCACCCCTTGCGCATACTCTTTTGTAACTGTAAGGAAGAGACAAACCTTAGGGATACTCCTTGGTTCCATCCTACAATCACCCATCTCTATCCTTCATCATCAATCAAGCTCAACCGTTTCGTCTTGCAGTTGAGTATCACCTCATGCGATTCCAACCAATCCATACCAATCACGACGTCATAAGACCCTAAGATCGTGACGTACAAGTGGACCCTTGTGACAAAATCTCCTAGGTCAAGGGCACAGCCCGTGACCTTTCCTCCAACCTTCTGTTTGGCTCCAGAATCCATCTCTACGAAGCTAAACTCATCCTGTTCGACTGCCTTTACCTTAATCCATTTTAGCGCTGCACCAGAAATGAAACTCTCAGTAGCTCCTGGGTCTATCAAAATACTAAGGTTCTGGTCAACGACAGTACCTATCGTCTCGAGCACAGTCGACTGGTGCTCTGCCTGGTGGTTATTCACCGCTGCATGAATCCGATGGGCCTTGCCCATATCTCCCATGGTAGCGGGTCCATCTGATCTAGACACTCTGGCCCTCTCCACAGCACAGTCGCGTTGGTAGTGTGGCTCCCCACACATCCAACACCCCTTCTTTGGCCCAGTAGTCCTGGTGCCCGAAGTAGAAGAGGACGGCCCACCAGCTTGGAAACCAAGTCTGTTCTGCTGAAAAGGCCTAAACTGTTGCTGCTGCGGGCGACACTGCTGTTGGTGCTGTGGTCCTCGATAAGGTGTCCGCTGCTGAGGCGGCAGTCATCGGGGTGTAGAAAAAGTGGATCCCCTCTGGAAGCCACGATGTCCCACCGTATGTCTCACTGGTGTCTGATGTTGTGGCGTACCAGATGAACTCTGCCCCGTGGGTCTCGCTGGAGTCCTGGTCTGACCTCCACTGATAAGATCCTCCTCAGCTATGAGGGAATTTTGGACAACATCGTGCAAGGTTTGAGGCATCAAGATCCTAACCTTTGCACGCAGGTTGTCGTTAAGGCCAAACACGAACCGGTTGACCTTGAGCTTCTCTATGTTAAGGTGCAGAGCATACCAGAGCAGCTCCATAAAATGTGCCTCGTACTTGAGCACCGTACGACCTCCCTGTCATAATGCATTGAACTCATTGGGATGACGCTCAATGAATTCCTCTGAAAGGTACCTCTCTCGGAACCATTCCTCAAACAGTTCCCATGACACATCTTCAACGACCATGTTCAGCTACGACAGGAGCATCTTCCACCATAGAAGAGCGCTCCCCTTTAGTTCAAATACCGCCATGCGGAACTTCATGTTGGAGGTATAATCGGGGAGTGCAAAGCACATCACCATATTCTCCAACCATGCCTCGGCGGCTGCACCGTCCGGGGCACCAAAGAACTCAAAAATTTTTACCTTCTCAGGTTCATGGTGAATGCTACCTGTAACGGTCGATGTGCGCGACGGAACCTCAGCGGGTGCTGGAGCCCTGGCCTCGTCTCTGTCCAATCGGCTGATCAAAGCCTCGAACATGCGCTGAAAGGATCTCATCATCCCAATAACATCACCAACTACTATTTTCTCTTGTCCGAGAACCTGCTCACCTCCCTGGGGGTTAGACCCCCAGCGTCACGTCTCCTCCCCTAGCACCCTGTCGTCTGCCTCCGTGGCGTCCTCTAACCATGATTACCTGCACACATACAATCAAATCAATCAACAACAAAATAATCAAATATAATCATGTCAACAAAAGTTGTAGTGAATCCCAAGTCATGGGTCGAACCTAGCTCTGATACCATATGTAACGACCTCCTCGTTACGACAACCACTCTAATAACAGATGCCATTTTTTTTTTTGTTTAAGGTGTGTGCTTGCGTGTAGAAGTAAAAAACACACTTGACTCTACGTCGCCACTTGAAAACCAACAAGACGCAACCATGATGTTCATCACAGGAAGACTGAAGGCACACAATGAGTAACTGCAACAATATACGACCATAGGCATTGTTGTCGTCCTTATACACACTTGCTAGCATGAGCTAAGTCCAACTCACTTAGTGTGTCCTCGGAGACACAATGTCTAGGTTATCAGTCCACACTGTCACCTTGACTGGAACCTCTTCCTTCTAGGCTTACTCCTAGGGAAGCCAAGGGGGGTAGTCCCTAGTTACTAGATTAATTTTAGTTTTAATGTTCTAGGAGTTAGTTTTAATTTGTTTAAGGCTAAAGGGGAAAACTAGCCTATGATGAAAGGCAGCAAATGCAAAGTGCAAATCTATTCTATATGTGAATCAACCCTTTTGCTAAGTCAACTAAGACTAGTGCCTAAGGTTGGGCAATGGGGTCAACTAAAGTTTGAGGGTGGTTTATTATAAAATTATTACAAGTAAATCAAGTTAAACTACCCACAAACCCAAGGTTATAATTACTTACAAAAGAATACTAAGTGTTACAATGATTACACCATTTACAAAGATACACAAAATACAAAAGATACAAAGAAGTGTAAGTGATACAACAAACAGCCAAGCATGCCCCAATAGCACTTACTCTATTGGACTGCCTTCACTGGCAACCACACAAGCACTCAAGAATCAAAGAAAGTGATGCTTCCCCGAGTGGGATACTCAACACTTTCTTGATTCACACCACAACAAGCAAATTAACAAGATATTCAGTATTTAACTTAGTTGCTCACATAGACATAACACATAAACCATAAAGTTGCACTTAAGATAAAAGGAGCAATGAGATTATCACCAATGTGTGTTCCTATCAATACATCTAATTCCCCCAAGCATACAAATGTGATCTATGCAACTAAGTGTTTAAGGAGTTGTTTAAAGATTTACTAAATTTTAGTTCCCTTCCCCCTAAACTATGTTTTTGCTTTAAGCTTCCTCCTCCCTTGGCCAAATGACTGCCATGTGCTCAAGATAGTAAGGCAACGAGACCCACCCTAGCTTCCACGATCAGCCCTGACAGTAAGAGTACTTCCCGGAAAGGATCTCCCCTACGAAATCACGAGACGGTCCCCCGCCACTTCCTTTCGTTGTTTTCCTCAAACCCGTTTTAGATGGTGGAGATGGTTGAATAAAGCCCCTAAAATGTTGTCTAAGTGTTATTATGACCCGCGGGTGGGTCTTTTAATGTGTTGGGTGAATTTTAGAAGTGTTTTAGACCTTTAAAATTTGACGTTTAAGGGTATGGCCGAAATGAAAAAGCTCATAAAAATGTGTTTAGAAGCTTGAAATTAAAGAGCATTCACCACATCGAACTTAAATGGAAAAGATACAAGAGATATGCCACTTAATCATTAACCATTCCACATAAAGATTGCAAGTTAAATGTGAGATTTAAGCAAGGACAACTTGCTACATATAACAGAAAAGAAAAACTTGCTTGAAAAATTTAAGTTATGAGTGTGATAGATTAAACCATAAAACAAGTTAACTTAAATGTAGTGAGTGTTTGAATAGTAAGGCTGAAAATGAAATGTCTTTAAACCATGAGATTATGCCACATAAATGAAAAGAGCATTAAGTACATATGAGAATCGCATCATCATCATAGACATTCAACTTTTAACCAACATGAAATGGGCAAGAACAACTTGCCTTAATGAGTGCAAGATACCAGATATATAAAATATGTAGAACAGAAAAGAAATGCTAGAAATAACAGAATAACAGTAAAATATCCATCATAATCTTCACAATACACAGAAATGATTCACGAAATAGCAATAGAAATAGCACTTTGAAGCAGATAGCAATGTTCACAGGCCTCTTTGAGGGGCCAACCTCCAATCGAGCAGCGCTCTATTACAATAATATCCAAGCTAGGGTTCTCATACCCTCGACTCCTATTTATACTAAAAAGAAGCATCTAGAGGAAGATCCTTCTAGAAGTGGAAGCTTCTATTAGGTCTTCTTACATCCA
>ML776920.1:3812757-3843280 GCA_009831015.1 Picea engelmannii | reverse complement strand
GGAGGTTTCGGGGTCAAGCCCATGGAACTCCATTTTAATACAATGTTGGATACAAATATATGTTGTTGATTGAGCCCGTGCTAACTTTGGAGTATGGTTTGGTATGGCATATCCCACCATATCTGTTGGTGAACTTTGTTAATGTTTAAGCCATTATTATAGATGTTTGCATTTCATTAGATAACAATAGCATAATCCAAGATCACTGAGAAATACACAATCACAAGAGACACATCATTTATCCTGGGTAACCCTCTAGGGGAAGAAAACCCAACAAAACTTCCTTAATATAGATAGCCAATACAATGCCAAGAGATCTCTTAAACTAATATAGAAATTCCTCTCCTAAATATGCGCCACTCTCTCTCTCCTTCTTCTCCTGTAGTAGATCTGAAATTGTCTCTCAAATGAGCAAGTGAGTTGTGTTTAAGTGAGGCACTGGCCTCTTTATTTATACAAGTCTGGAACATGTGAAGTGTCTCTTCATTGGTAGGGCCAACTTCTCAAACTGGGTGGGTAAACCCACCTTTATTATATTTCTGGGCCTCTTTAATATCTGTTGGGGCCAACTTCTTATTCTGCCTATTACAATTGTATTTTGATCAATTTGCAAAAGGGGATTTGGTCCTATTACAATAACCGACATGATCAATCCACAATGGGGATTGATCCTATGAATAATATATCAATAATAATAAGAATACTCTTTGCAGTTACATTATTTCAACACTCCCCTTTAACAAGAAGGGTATTCTTCAGTAGCATCATGTGAGAGAGAGAGAGGACAACATCATCAACAACATCAAGTGGGTGAGAGGATTGCATCATCAATATCATCTTGGAACATTGACTGGCATATCTATAAATCATCAAAAGTTTTCTTCATCGGTAGCATCGCCATTCTCAAAGGAATGCCATCATCATCTACATCAATATGTATTAGTATAAAAAGTGACACATCATCATCATCACAGAAAAAGGTTGGCTCATCATAATACAAGACTGGATTTATGTCACAGCTGTCAAGATGGAAGCTCGGTACTTGTCTCATCTCAATGTCTTTCTTTACATCGCAACACTCAGGCTAGAAGCAAGATACTAGACTGGATTTACGTCACAACTATCAAGTTGGAAGCACAGTACTAGTCTCATCTCATCATCTTGCTTTACGTCACAACACTCAAGATGGAAGCAAGATACTCATCCTTCTTTACGTCACAACCATCTGGTCAGAAGAAGGATACTAGACTAGCTTTATGTCACATCTATCCAGTCATAAGCTCAGTGCTAGTCTCATCATATCATCTTGCTTTACGTCTGATAACTAGGTCAGAAGCAAGCAACATATCATCTTGCTTTACATATGACAACTAGGTCAGAAGCAAGGAACATCTCATATTGCTTTATGTCTGACAACTAGGTCAGAAGCAAGGAACATCTCATCTTTCTTTACGTCTGACAACTAGGTCAGAAGCACGGATCATCTCATCTTGCTTTACGTCTGACAACTAGGTCAGAAGCAAGGAACATCTCATCTTTCTTTACATCTGACAACTAGGTTAGAAGCAAGGTACACGTCCTTCTTTACATCACAACCACAAGGTCGAAAGCAGGGAATATCTCATCAGAACAACTACTCCCCCTTTCGAGGAAAGTCCTTTCGGACTATGCCAAGCTTATCTCGGAAGTACTCAAATTTCACATGAGATAGGGGCTTGGTCAACACATCAACAACCTGTTCATCCGTGCTAAGGTATTGTAGCTTTAAGGATCCTCTTTGTACCATGTCACAGATGTAATGATAACGGATCTCTATGTGCTTTGACCTGTCGTGGAATACAAGATTCTCTGTCATTTTTATGCAACTCTGGTTTTCACATAGAATCAAGGTTTCTCTCATATCTAAGTCAAATAGGTTGGTCAACAACTTGCGAAGCCATATAACTTCATAGATGGTAGAACATGCAACAATGTATTCTACTTATAATGTGTTGAGAGCAATACTAGATTGCTTTCTACTCTTCCACGAGATCATAGCTGATCCCAAACTGAAGCAACATCCTGAAGTGATTTTCTTGTCAGACACACTTCCTTCCCAATCTGCATCAGTATATCCAGTCAGTGTGAAATCATGATCTCCATCATAGATGAGACCATAATCTATAGTACCTTTAAGGTACCTCATCACATGTTTTGTAGCCACTAGGTGAACACGTCTGGGTTCTACCAGAAACTGACTCAAGGTGTTCACGACAAAACAAATGTTTGGTCTGGTGTTTGCCAGGTACATCAATGATCCAATAATCCGTCTGTACAGTGTGGCATCAATCAACTTTGATGAAGTATCGACTAGCAGCCTCAACTTCACTTCCATGGGTGTATTCATGGGCTTGCATTCCAACATGTCGAATCTCTTCAAGATTTCGACTGTGTACTTCCCTTGGTTAAGGAATATCTTCTTAGGACTCTGCCATACCTCAAGACCTAAGAAATAATGCATTAGGACAAGGTCTTTCACTTCAAATTCTGAGGCAAGTCTCTTTTTACATTCAGTGATGAGATTTTCTTCTCCAGTTAAGAATAAATCATCCACATATAGCAGTAAGATTACTGGCTCATTGTTCATGATTTTGAAGTAGAGGTTAGAGTCTGCTTTACTCTTTGTAAATCCTAAGCTCGTCAAGAAACTGTCTATACAACCATACCAAGCTCTAGAAGCTTGCTTCTATCTGTATAAGGCTTTCTTCAATCTGTAGACATGAGACTTCCTGTCTTCAATCTCAAATCCTTGAGGTTTCTCTATATACAGTTCCTCTTCAATAACACCATTTAGGAAAGTTGTCTTCACATCCATCTAGTGCAGCTTCCATTTCATCTTAGTTGCAAGAGATATGATGGTTCTAACTGAAGTGTATCTAGCCACAGGAGAGAATGTCTCTTCATAGTCAATGCCTTCCTTCTAGGAAAATCCACGAGGGACAAATCTTTCTTTATACTTCTCAATACTTCCATCAACAACATGTTTTATTTTGAAGAGCCATCTGGAGGATACCACATCATTATTCTTTGGTCTAGGAACTATTTCCCATACTTCGTTCCTCATTATGGATTGGTATTCCTCTATCATGGCATCTACCCATTCTTTCCTCTGAATGTCTTCTTCAAAATAGGTAGGCTCCTCTTCTAGGAGATCACACATCAAATCTGTATAACTAGAGAATGGCTTTGGTCTTTTCACCTGTCTCGTAGTTCCTTGGGGAACACCATACTTCTCTCCATCTTCAACAAGATCTCTAGCCTAAGATGGCTTTCTTTTATGGAGGATCGTCATTTGAGGAGGTTCTTGCACTTCTACTATATCATGGTATTCTAGAAGTTCCTCATCAGGGGAAGTTATGACTTCCCTCACTGGTTCTGCAGCTCTGGGAACCTCCCTCATTGCAGTATTGGAGATTACGGGTTCCTCTTCATATACCTCTTCAAGATGGCATAGTTTAGATTTCTTGAGTGCTTCATATTCATCAAAGATCACATCCCTATTGATATCAATCTGATGTTGACCTGGTATATAGATTTTGAAGGCCTTGGAGACCTCACAGTATCCCAAAAATATTCCCATCTTTCCTGAAGGGTCCAACTTGTTTCTCTTTTCTTTAGGTATATGAATAAGCAATGGACAACCAAATATTTTGATTGGCTTACCTCTGGCTTCTTTTCGGTGAACATCTCTTCCGGTGTCTTGAGCCCAAGTGCACTATGGGATAATCGGTTCTGCACATAAATAGCTGCCATTGTTGCTTCTTCCCATTAGCACATAAGAAGATCTTGATCATGGATCATAGTCTTCACAGCTTCCAGTATGGTTCTGTTCTTTCGTTCAACTACATTGTTTTGTTAGGGATTATAGGCAGTAGTGAGTTCCCTCTTGATCCCAACATCTTTACAGAAGTTCATGAACTCTTTTGAGGTATATTATCCTCCATTATCTGACCTGAGTATCTTAATCTTCCTTTTAGAAAGGTTCTCTATCAAGGATTTGAATTCCTTGAACTTGTTGAACATTTCATCTTTAGTTTTCAAGAAATATATCGAGGTTTCATAAGAGTAATCATCAATGAATGATACATAATATACATACCTGCTAATGGAGGATGATGGCATTGGGCCACATACATATGAATGAATGAGTTCTAGGACTCCTATCTTGTTGTCCATCTTCGGAAATGGATTCTTGATGTTCTTCCCTTGTGCACATCCATTGCATATGCCTTTGTGGTCACCTTTGAATTCTGGTAAACCTGTGATCGCTTTGCATATGTATGGTAGTGCCTTGTAGTTGATGTGGGCTAACCTTCTATTCCAAAGTTCACATGATTTTTCAATGGCATGGGTCATGGCTGCCTTTGAGTGACCCTTTAGTTTATACAAGCCATTTTCTTCATTTCCAATGATGATTGCTTCATTTAAGGTTTCTCCTTTAGCCCACATAAGAACTTCTCCATCTATATATACAAATCTGAAGCCTTTCTTCTCTAAAGCTGAAATGGAAAGTAGGTTCTTCTTCAAGACTGGTACATATAGTATGTCCTTCATTTTTAGTGAATTCCCTGAATTCAGTTTATGGTTTGATTCTCCCACTCCCTTGATGGGATATTGGTAATCATCTCCAAGTGTCACTTTTTGAGAAAACTTCTTTTCTGAGATACAAGAGAGAATGTTTATTTGTCCCATCATGTTCTTGGATGCACCACTATCAATGAGTTAAGTGTCCTCTCTGAGTGTTACAGATATTGAGAGGGTCAAGATAAAGACATGGTATTTGATCTGCTCTCTTATCATCTTTGCGGGTGGCTCTTTATCTTTGACTACATGGGCATGTATCCTCGTATGTTTTCTCTTGTATTCTTCTCATCTGGCTGGACAAAAATTCACAATGTGTCCCATCTTGTTACAATGATAGCATTGTACAGATGCATAGTCTCTTTCCTTTGATTGTTGAGGCTCTTTATGAGTCTCCTTTTGGAAGTAGGTTTTCTTCCTTCCTCCTTTGGTGTGAGTAGCTAGGGATTGATCATCATCCCTTGCTAGTAATGCTTCACGATTCACTACTCTTGATTCTTCTTGTATGCATTCTTCTCATAGACTATCAAACTTTAGTTTCTTCGTTCTGGCACATATCGTTTGGATGAAAGCATCCCAAGGTCTTGTGAGACCATTTAGGGCTACCATTATGAGTTTCTATTCCTCTATGGTATGTCTAATAGCTTCTAGCTATTCTTTGAATTCTGAGATTTTGGAGAAGTGTTCCTGAATCATTTCTCCTTTCTGCATCCTTTTATTCTTCAGTTGAGTTCTTAGATTCATTTTTTGGTTTATGTTTTTTCCTTCATATAGTCTGGTCAAGGCATCAAACATTTATTTCAGAGTCTTCTTATATGACACATAAGGAATCAGGTGGTCTTTGATTGAATATGCAATGATTCTTTTGGCCCTTATTGTGTCCTTTTGATGCTTTGCCTTTTCTGCATCATCGGCAGGTTCTAGTACTTCTTATTTGATGAATCTTTCTAGGTCATTCTCTTCAAGAATGAGGCCAATCCTACACTTCCAGGCACAAAATTTTTCCACTCCCTCTAACTTGTAAACAAGCTTAACGCTTGCAGACATCTTTACCTAGAGCTAGGAAAATGACCAAAAAATGAAAGTGCTCAAAATAAAAAATTGAACTTACCAGAAGGTGCACTTGGCTGAGGCGAGTAGCCTGGTGTGTTTGGATATGAGAAAATCCAACATTTTCTCCTCCAAATTTTATATGCAGATTTTTGGAATGGTGCTTTTGGTACTCTGGTACTTTCGATACTTCTGGTACACTAGTTTTCTAGTACTTCTGGTACTTTGTGAAACTAGGGTTTCACTTTTTGGGAGATCCAGCCACTGAAAAGGTGCAGTGAGAGTGCCAAACGGATCCTTAGGGGAGGGGACACTTTTCTAGATGGTTTTGGGGCTGAAAAGATTCACCATCAAAAATCCCTAATTTTCGTGTACAGTAACAGTGACATTTTTCACTTATGAAAGATGCTTCCTTTAGCTTGGATTTGATACCATGTTAATGTTTAAGCCATTATTATAGATGTTTGCATTTCATTAGATAACAATAGAATAATCCAAGATCACTAAGAAATAAACAATCACAAGAGACACAACATTTATCCTGGGAAACCCTCTAGGGGAAGAAAACCCGACAAAACTTCCTTAATATAGATAGCCAATACAATGCCAAGAGATCTATTAAACTAATACAAAAATTCCTCTCCCAAATATGCGCCACTCTCTCTCTCCTTCTTCTCCTATAGCAGATTTGAACTTGTCTCTCAAATGAGCAAGTGAGTTGCATTTAAGTGAGGCACTGGCCTCTTTATTTATACAAGTCTTGCACGTGTGAAGTGTCTCTTCACTAGCAGGGCCGACTTCACAAACTGGGTGGGTAAACCCACCTTTATTATATTTCTAAGCATCTTTAATATCTGGTGGGGCCAACTTCTTATTCTTCCTATTACAATTGTCTTTTGACCAATCCACAAAAGGGGATTTGGTCCTATTACAATAACCGACATGATCAATCCACAATGGGGATTGATCCTATGAATAATATATCAATAATAATTAGAATAATCTTTGTAGTTACATTATTTCAACAAACTTTTGGCATATTGTTATATATTTGGCAAACTATGGGGTTAGCGCCAACCAAACCCTTTTCCAATTTTGGATTTCAGTTGCTAGGCATCCTTCAACATTTTCCCACTGCCACGTGGAATCCCATCACTGGGCCACATGGCGACCATTCATTGTCCCACGTCACCTTACTACACATACATTACACATCACCTCTTCCACATCAACCTGCCACGTCACTTGTCGGGTGGCTATACAAACTGCAATGTGGAACTTTCCCATTGGTTCACAGAGTGACCGAGAAAGTCCAAAATCAAGTGACACATGGCAGCCTCTAGTGTTTCCACGTCATCATGATGATGTCATGCTGACATCAACATGACACATGTCAACATCTACGTGTGCCACGTACCTTGTACATATGATGATGTCATCTGTATTGATGTTGATGTCAGTAGTATGGATGCTAACTCATCCCTGTTGAATGGGATAGGTTGACCAAAACTTTGACCGTGAATATATTCTAATCCATTACTCCATTTGACGAGCCATTTATGCCATTGGAAAGATTGTGGCGTGCTCTTCGCGATGATGCCAATTTCAATGAGTTTTTAGGACTGTTAATTTTTTCCCTTTCTCTATCCACTAAGGCCATTGTGAACATCCTAAGGTGCTTCTGCAAATTCTGAGTTATCCTTAGTCTTCTTTGAATCCTTTTTGGATGAATTGTATAAGCTCTTTGAGCATTTGTTTATCTTGAAAAAGGGGTTTTAATGCACATGTTTGGGTGGTTTTATTATTAGATGTGGCTTGTTTGACATGATTCATATGACTTATGGAACCTTGTAGGGAGTATTTGTTTTTCTTTACAAGACCTTTCTAGGTGAGAAGCCATTCATGGAGGAACAATATCATTTGGACCTTCATAAGGGCTTTGGAGCCCATGAGATGGATGTTAGACCCCATGTTTTGGGCACCTATTGTGATGAGAATTTGCACCTTGGGGATGAAGGGAGCTCCCTTTAGAGACACCTTGGCATCATTGGAGGATGAGCCCCTACCATTTTCGACTTGGACGATGGCCTTTTGATGGGATTCTGCAACCCTCACGGTCCAACCCGCTCCTCACTATGACCTTCTTCGTCTCACAGGCCCAAAGAGTCAAAGCTCTTCCAACTCCTCTCGGGAGTTCTCGCTACCCACAACTATCTCCTCGGCGATCTCCCCTTCGCTTCTCAGGAAATCGGCGTTCGCGCTATCGCGAACCCTGTGTGCACTTCCCGTGCAATTCAAACCTCCGAACCTCGATCCCCGATGGTCAACGGTCAACGACTCAGTCTTGTTGGGGATTTCCCTATCGAGAAATCGGCATATGAAAGGTCGTGATTCACTCACCTTTCAAAACCCCGAATGCCAAGGTGCGATGCCACGTGTTAGCATTCCACGTTGTTCTTGTGGGACCCGTCACAACTCGGGGGTTTGCTCTTCCTCCACGGTCCCTTCAACTTTGAAAACGCCGAAGTGCCGAGTCCCGACTCCTCGGGATCTCGTGCCACCTGTCCCTGCTCTGATCGACGGTCCTGAATAACTCGAGAAATCGTGATTCACGATTTCGACGTACTTGCGACTTGCCTCATCAAACATTGATCGCTGAACCCCGATGGGCGTTGGTTATTATCTCCTGCGCCAAAGGACTAAACCCCGCGTGACTTATCCACGATCCAACGATCAGCGGGACTTCGCGAATTCCTTCTGCGAATCTTGTCCGTTGTCTCCCGCCTTGATGATTTATCCCACCTTGAAGCTTCTCCCAGTTCGAACCTCCTTCTGGGCCTGTTCCCACAATAGCACGAAGGAACTGTCCCTCCTGAGCTTTGCAACTCTGACTCCTTCAGCGACTTTTACACCCGCTTTCGGTGCTCGACTTTTCAATAACTCTCTAAGTGTTGAATTCTTCAAATCCCGTGCACTCACTTGCGATAGAGATCTTCAACTCCCTTAGCTCAGTATCGACACTGAGACTTCCAAATTCGGTCGGCACTCCCCTACACGACTTCCTCAACCCAATTCAACTTCTGGGCAAACGAGAATGAGAGCTTAACTGTCGAGCCTCATCAACACAGTCTATGCGGATGAATTCGACTGCACTCTATGCAGAAATCTCCTGGCTCAAACAGAGAAACAATTGAAACTTATTCTCGTCTTTCTCACAGATTTTGAATCTACCATGAAATCACATACACAGCATATAAAACAAATGCATAACAAGAAGAAAATATGCAACAACATAATATCAACAACACACAGAGAATAATCACAGCCATGGAATTGAATCAAAGATTTCCTATTAATTCAATATCTGTACATGGGGATTCTTCACAGGTTCTCTGCTCTTCTCTTCTTGCTCTCAATGGTAATAATACAATGACACAAAGGAGGGTGCCTATATTCCGTTTTCCCTCTCAAAATCTGAAGCTATCAATTCTACAATAAATTTCTATCTAACAACATTAAAACTAATAAATGCCTTCCTATCCGTAATACAATACAAGTGTGCTTCATTACATTAACTCATTAATGCTTGGCGCAACAAACATCAAGGTTTGATTCAAAAAGAAGTTTGCTGGCTTGTCCAACTGTCTTTTCCTGCTCCACGCGTTGGCTCGCTTGATGAGTTGTGGATGCTCCTGCATCATACTACTTGGCTCAAAATATTTCATGGGCTCCTGTCCATGAGCTCCTGTACAGTCTGCCCATGTTTCTGTATAACTGCCTCTGTTTCCCAGCTGGCATCCTCCACTGGGTGATTCTTCCACTTCACCAGGTATTCAAAATATTGCTTTCTCTTGGTCTTCTTTCCTACTCTTTTATCCAGTATGCACTCCATCTGAGGCTTCTCTGCAACTGGTAATTGCTTCTGCCATGGGACCACTGGTTCCTCAGCTTGAGTGCATGCTTCTTCAGCCCTGTATGGGTATAAATCCAAAACATTTAAAATCGGAGATATCCCGATGCCATCTGGCAACTCAAGCTCATATGCGTTCTCCCCGAATTTCTTCAGGACTTTGCATGGCCCGATTTTCTTCATCTTGATCTTGTTATATGTTCCCCTCGGGAACCTTTCCTTCCTCAAGTGTGCGAGAACCATGTCCCCAACTTCAAACTGAAGTTGTCTCTTCCTCTGATCAGCTCTGCGCTTGTACTCCTGATTTTCATCCATCAGTCGCTGCTTCACCTGTGTGTGAAGTCCCTCCATCGCTTCAGCAAATTCTTCAGCACGAGCACTGCTAGTTTCATCCTGTCCTGACTCCTTGGGCTCAGAAACTCCTCTCAACTGTGTCCCATACAAAATTTGGAACGGGCTTCTGCCTGTACTCCGATTCACCGAATCGTTGTACGCAAATTCTGCCTGTGGCAATATCTAGTCCCAACTGCTGTGGTGCTCAGTCACCAGACTTCTCAATAGATCTCCCAGACTTCTATTGACCACTTCAGTCTGCCCATCTGTCTGTGGATGGTAAGCAGAACTGAATGCCAAATCAGTTCCCAGCTTCTTCCATAGCGTCCTCCAAAAATGACCTATGAATTTTGTATCCCGATCCGAGACTATGCTCCTCGACAATCCATGCAACCTGACAATTTCTTTGAAAAACAAGTTGGAGAAGTGTGTCGCATCACTGGTCTTATGACACGGTATAATAAAATGTGCCATCTTCGAAAACTTGTCCACCACCACAAATATGGAATCAACTCCTCGTTGAGTCCTCGACAATCCCAACACAAAATCCATACTGATCGCCTCCCACGGCCTCTCGGGTATGGGCAATGGTTGATAGAACCCCGTGTTCTGCTTTCGGCCCTTCGCATGTTGACATATCCTGCATCTATCAACAAACCGTTTGACATCGGTGTGCATCCCCGACCAATAATACGATTCGCTCAGCTTGGCGAATGTTTTATCATGTCCAAAGTGACCTGCTAATCCTCCGCTATGTTTTTCCTTCACCAAATTCTCTCTCATGGAGAAATATGGAATACACAGTTGATTGCCTTTAAACAACAATCCATCCTGGATCAGGTAATCAATCCATGGACTCTGATCCCTAAGAACCGGATTCTCTGCTGCCTCGTATGCTTCTCCGAAATCCGTATCACCTGCATACATGTCTTTCAGATTCTCAAAACCCAGTGTTTTGACTCTGAACTCCTGCAGCAATAAACATTTCCTGCTCAAGGCATCAGCCACCTTGTTAGTAGTCCCCGAAATGTGCTTGATCACAAATGTAAAATTCTGCATGTACTCTACCCATTTCACATGCTTTTGGTTCAACTTCTCTTATTGGCTCATGAACTGCAATGCATGATTATCGCTATACAAAACGAACTCTTTGGGTATCAAGTAATGCCTCCACTTCTTCAATGGCTGTATGATGGCATAAAACTCTTTGTCATACGTGGAGTATTTCAGCTTCACGTCATCCAGATTCTCGCTGTAATATGCAACAGGTCTGTCATCCTGACTCAGGACCCCTCCAACAACATATCCGCTCACATCACATTTCACTTGAAATGTTTTCTGAAAATCAGGCAACAACAGAATCGGTTGCTCTGTAATATTTCGCTTCAACAGATTGAAGATTCTCTCAGCCTCAGTTGTCCAATGAAAAACTTGATGCCGCTTCTTCACCGTGTCCATCATTGCGGCGCTAATTCCACTAAAATTCCGAATGAATTTTATGTAGAAACTAGCCAAACCATGAAAGCTCCTTACCTCAAAAACATTTCTCGGTGATGGCCAATTCCTGATTACTTCCACCTTCTCAGTATCCATCTTCAATGTGTTCATCGAGATTACAAAACCCAAATAAATGAGTTCTGTCTGCATGAAGGAACATTTCTTCAAATTTATCAACAACTTCTCCTATTGTAGCTTTCTCATTACAATGGCTAAATGTTTCACATGCTCAGCCCTTGTCTTACTAAAGATCAGTATGTCATCCAGATATACGACAACAAATTTACCGATGAATTCCCGCAGGACTTCATTCATCAGCCTCATGAAAGTGCTCAGCGCGTTTTTCAAACCAAACGACATGACCAGCCATTCGTACAAACCCTCGTTTGTCTTGAATGTTGTCTTCCATTCATCTCCCTCTCTCATCCGGATCTGATGGTATCTTCTCTTGAGATCAATCTTCGAAAAATAATTTGCCCCACTCAGGAAATCCATCAAGTCATCCATTCTCAGCAGTGGAAACCTGTACCTGATGGTAATTTTGTTTATCGCCCTGGAGTCTGTACACATCCTCCAGCCTCCATCCTTTTTCGGACTCAGTACTGTTGGAACGGCACATGGACTCAGACTCTCTCTGACCAGTCCTTGTCCTGCAGATCCTGTACCTGCCTTTTGACTTCCTCGTTCTCTTGAGGCGTCAACCGGTATGCTTCCTTATTCGGTAAACTTGCTCCGGGAATGAGGTCAATGTGATGACTCACACTCCTCATCGGTGGCAACGAACGAGGTAGTTCATCCACGATGATATCGGCGAACTCTCCCAGTAGTTCTTGAATTTCGTCTGGCAAGTCGTCCACCCTTGTGCTTGTCAGGACAATTCTCGGCTTCCTGACAACAAAAAATTGTGGATCTTTGTTCTTCTCCATCTCTGTGAGAAGCTCTTTCCCACTCATGAGAAGTATGGTACTGGTTACTTCCGGCTTCACTTCTTTATCTTTTATCGAGAGTAATCTGTGTGTTCTCCCATCCTTCTCCAAGGTATATGTGTTCATCCTCCCATCATGAACAACATTTCTGTCATACTGCCATGGTCTACCCAACAATATATGGCATACGTCCATGGGAATAACATCACACAGAATCTCATCATGGTAATTCCCAATTTTAAATTTAACTAAGCACTGTTTAGTGACACTTACCCGGTGCCCTTTCTGTAACCACGAGACTTTATATGGACTCGGGTGCTTAGTTATTTCCAGCTCCAGTTTTTCCACCATCTCGGTCGAAACGAGATTGTCCGTGCTTCCGTTGTCCACTATGACCTTGCATTTCCAGCCCTTGGTCTTGCAAGTCGTCCGGAACAGTCTGCTCCTCTGTACTGAGCTGTCCACCTCTTTCTTAGGTGTCAAAAGGACCTTGTGCACTGTCAGCGACTTTCCACTTCTGCTGTCTTCATCCTCAACATCACCCCTCTACACCTCTGTGACGTGAGCTTCTCCTCTGTCCATCTTCCTGTCTGGACAATCAACGACTTTATGTCCATCTTTTCCACATGTAAAACATGTGATAATTCCTCCATGGCCTCTTCCTCTACCTCGGGTACGAGGAATTGTATTCACGTCAGCATACCCGCCACCCTTCTCGGTATGTTTCCTCCTCGGCTCAGCATATTGTTGCCTCTGTTCAGTTTGTGTCTGTCTCTGCTGTGAGGTTCCACCTCTCTCCATCTTACCCTGAGGTCTCTGTCATTCCTCCTTAGGCTTCTGAATTCTTTCTTGGGAAACTGCCTTGCCTCTTGGCTGACTTCTGCCTCGTCCTCGCTGTCCTTTCTTGCGGCTCAACTTCTCTTCGGCTTTCAGAGCCATCTGGTACACATCCTCAACTGTCCGGATGGTAACCATACTCAACTCATCATGAATTTCATACCTCAACCCATTCAGGTATCTCGCCACCTTTTCGTCATCACTCTCCCGATGACCTGCTCGAATGTTGAGCCTGTAGAACTCCTCGGTGTACTCCTTCACCGTCATCAACTTTTGTCTCAGGTTTTGCATCTGTCTGAACAGAGTGATCTGGTAGTCTCTGGGGATGAACTTCGCCTTCATCTTAGCGATCATCCGATCCCAGCTCTTAATTTTCTATTTTCCTTTGCAGTGCCTATCAACCTGCAATTCATCCCACCATAAGGTTGCATGTCCTTTCAGCTTAGTAATGACATGCCTTATCTTCTTATCCTCTTCGATATCTTCATAATCGAAGTAGGTGTCGAGTGCTCGGATCCAATCCAGCAACTCTTCTGCATTTAGACTTCCCTCATAGACGGGAATGTCCATCTTTGTCTTCGAGCTCATTCTGGCAATGGCTCTGATCAACCTCTCCGTTGATGCGTCTTCTGTTGAGACCTCTTCGGCATCGTGTCCAGCTTCTTCTTCCACCTCGGAATCGTTGAACTCCCCAGCGCCAGCTTCGCGCCTTTGGGTGGTCTCCATCTCTTCGAGTCTCACCCTGAGATCTCATATTTGTCACTCCATCTCTGGATTCCCTACTGGCCTACCCCTTCTTCGTGCATCCCTGTCTTCCCGATCAGGCGACTGTCTTTCCCTTCTAGGCGGCATGGTGAATTCCGCTTCTCCCTGCTACCTGAACAAAGAGAACTCAATCCGGCTCTGATACCACTTGATGGGCTTCTGCAACCCTCACGGTCCAACCTGCTCCTCACCAGGACCTTCTTCATCTCAAAGGCCCGAAGAGTCAAATCTCTTCCAACTCCTCTCAGGAGTTCTCGCTACCCACAACTATCTCCTCGGCGATCTCCCCTTCGCTTCTCGGGAAATCGGCGTTCGCGCTATCGCAAACCCTGTGTGCACTTCCCGTGCAATTCAAACCTCCGAACCCCGATCCCCGATGGTCAATGGTCAACGACTCAGTCCTGTCGGGGATTTCCCTATCGAGAAATAGGCATATGAAAGGTCGTGATTCACTCACCTTTCAAAACCCCGAATGCCAAGGTGTGATGCCACGTGTTAGCATTCCACGCTGTTCTTGTGGGACCCGTCGCAACTCGGGGGTTTGCTCTTCCTCCACGGTCCCTTCGACTTTGAAAACACCGAAGTGCCGAGTCCCGACTCCTCGGGATCTCGTGCCACCTGTCCCCGCTCTGATCGACGGTCTTGAATAACTCGAGAAATCACGATTCACAATTTCGACGTACTTGCGACTTGCCTCGTCAAACGTCGATCGCCGAACCCCGATGGGCGTTGGTTATTATCTCCTGCGCCAAAGGACTAAACCCCGTGCGACTTATCCACGATCCAACGATCAGCGGGACTTCACGAATTCCTTCCACGAATATTGTCTGTTGTCTCCCGCCTTGATGGTTTCTCCCACCTCGAAGCTTCTCCCAGTTCGAACCTCCTTCTGGGCCTGTTCCCACAATAGCACGAAGGAACTATCCCTCCTGAGCTTTACAACTCTAACTCTTTCAACGACTTTTACGCCCGCTTCCGGTGCTCGAATTTTCAACAACTCTCTAAGTGTTGAATTCTTCAAATCCCATGCACTCACCTGCGACAGAGATCTTCAACTCCCTTAGCTCAGTATCAACACTGAGACTTCCAAATTCGGTTGGCACTCCCCTGCACGACTTCCTCAACCCAATTCAACTTATGGGAAAACGAGAATGAGAGTTTAACTGTTGAGCCTCATCAACGCACTCTATGCGGATGAATTCGACTGCACTCTATGCAGGAATATCCTGGCTCAAACAGAGAAACAATTGAAACTTATTCTCATCTTTCTCACAGATTTTGAATCTACCATGAAATCACATACATAGCATATAAAACAAATGCATAACAAGAAGCAAATATGCAACAGCATAATATCAACAACACACAGAGAATAATCACAGCCATGGAATTGAATCAAAGCTTTCCTATTAATTCAATATCTGTACATGGGGATTCTTCACAGGTTCTCTACTCTACTCTTCTTGCTCTCAATGCTAATAATACAATGACACAAAGGAGGGTGCCTATATTCCATTTTCCCTCTCAAAATCTGAAGCTATCAATTCTACAATAAATTTCTATCTAACAACATTAAAACTAATAAATGCCTTCCTATCTGTAATACAATACAAGTGCGCTTCATTACATTAACTCATTAATGCTTGGCGCAACAAACATCAAGGTTTTATTCAAAAAGAAGTTTGTTGGCTTGTCTAGCTGTCTTTTCCTGCTCCACGTGCTGGCTCGCTTGATGAGTTGTGGATGCTCCTGCATCACCTTTGGAGGCCAAAAAGTTACCTTCCTAGCCCATGATGTCATCTAGGGAATAGATTTTGATGGTTCGCTTGATGGATTGATGGAGGGGGCATGTAGCATGGACTTTAGACTATGGGAGAGTGACACATGGCCTTTGGAGGTGCAAGGTTCCACTTATTTATCTTGGACGTCGGCTATTTGAGCTCAACGTCACTCTAAAGGGGCATGACGTCACCCTTCTAGGTTTTTATTTTATGTAAAATTTAATTTTTTTTAAATATAAGGGAAACTTAGAGGGGTCGCCCCCCTTATATTTTGTTGTTGGAATTTATAAGTGGAAATATAGGTCAAGGTAGATCCATATAAGTAAAATCTCCTTGACATTTAATTTAATTATCACATTCCACTCCATTGTGAGAGCACTAGGACTAGAATTTTCACCTTATTCTTGGTTATCTCTCTCTTCTACACTCAAGTCACTTTCTTGGAGGATCATTTGTGTATGGATTTTGCTTATTTTTGGATTAAATGTATGCAATCATGGTTTATTCTTGTCATATATTGGTGAAGTAAGTAAATTTATGCAATTCCATTTCAAATTGTTCAATGGCTATGATAAATTTTACTTATTCATATTGAAGATATTTGCTTGGTAAAACCCTAACAGAGGGGAATAAGTGATTCCTCCTCTCACAAGGTTGATTTCATCCATAATTTGTGAAGGAAATTGTATGTAGATTTAATCTCCTAAATCCCTAAAGTTCTATCTCTTTAGGAGTTTGATTATAGACTCTTGATTACAATTTAATTTAATAACTTAAGAAGGGAGAAAAGGTTGGTAGAGACCAAAAGTGTTTTCTCTCTAGCAACCTTTATCTTTAAGGCTTCAAATCTAAGGCCCTAATGTGCTAGCACCTTAGATTTGAAACCCTACCTCTTATATATTTCCATTATCATTCTCCAAACATAATGTATTGTTGTTGTAAAAGACTCCATAGCCCTAAATGCACTGATATACATCCTCTCTTTTGAAGAAAGTGATCAAACAAATCTATTTTTAATCTCTTGAGCTATCTACTAGCTTTGTTAACTCTAACTAGTGCTAATTCACTAAACTACTTATTGTTGTTGCAAAAATTTACTACAAACCACTCTAATTTACATTAAATTGTTGCATTCATCCATATAATACTAACTTAACATACTCCGAAATTGATTGGAACCATTGGATATTGTTCTGTGAGATATGTGTTAAGTTTTCCTTGTTAATTCATGCAATTCTGATCTATTTTATTTACTGCCATTACAAAACTATAATTGTTGTTGTAAATTGTTGTGCTGTTGTAATTTTATACCAGCTTCAATAATTTTTCATTGTCTATTGTCTAGTGAGGTGTTAATTGCATATTGGAACTTGGAAGTCTTTATATACATGTTATAAGTGTTCTTGTTCTAGGAAGGTACCTAAAACATATTATACCTCATCAAATTCTCAGACATAGACTTTTACTTAAGTGATGAAGAGAGGGGACAGTAGGATAGGCTAAATTACTTGCTACTTTGATCCCTTGAGGTCACCGAGGAAAGCCTCCATATGGTGGACCTCCTCCATTACTAAATGTGGGGATTTCTTACTAAGGTGATAGTGATAGGGTTCTCTATAGTTACTCAATATTTGGTGATATTGTGTTGGGATTTGCACAACTACAAATCCTGTGATAACAATATCTATCCTGGCTAGTTGCATATTCTCAAGACCTATCTCACCATCACATATAGGGGTTATCACTCTATCTTCAGGTATTTCTCTATTTGTTATATGAAGTGATTGGATAATGAGATCAATTTGACTAGCTTCATTAGCTTCATTTCCAACACTTCTTTATGAACCTCCTCTATTGCTTCAATAGATCTCGCGCTGAAATTCCTCCAAGTTTTTACATCCTCTATTTTCATTTGAGTTGATGTTGCTTCTTCTAAATATGCTAAGGTTTCCATCTCAAATTGTTCAAGTAGATTATATGATTCTGTCCATAATATCCTACAATATTTTCCAGTTGCCTCCTGAGTGCCTTTGATGCCACTCATGAAATATTTCCCAGTATTAAGGAGTAGTTGATCTTTGATCCTCTGTTTGGTTGTGTATACTAGTAGGACATTAGGAGGGTTATCATAAACATCTTTCCAATATAAAATCTTTTCATATGCACTATGGACACTTTGGTACTTTTCCTTCATGCTCTCCATCTATAGACCTAGCTTAAGGTGATCTGACTTTTTCTTTTGAATTGTACTTAATAGACAAAAGAATTTCTTTTGTACATCTTTGAGTTCCTCATTGGCCCTGTTGGATTCTTCTTTGACTACCTCAAGGAAAACATTCCTTCTTTTTTTTACAATATTTTTCAAGAATTCATTTTCTTGCAGTAGTTTCTGAATATGGACATCTATTTTCTCATTATCTGCACTTATCTATAGGAGTTCATCTTCGAGCATTGTCATTTATTTTGTATGTGTGGCTTTAAGTTGCTATATTTCCTCTTCATGTAGCTTCTATTTTAATCCAACCTTCTGTTTAAATTATACACTTAATATCTCCTCTTGAAGATTCAATTCCTTTTGTATTTCTTCTCTATACATCTTCTCTACTACCCGGGTTTCTATCTAGAACTCAATGGTTAAGTTTTCCTTAATGGTGTTCATGGAAGATTCAAGTTCATCTACCCTTTCTTTGGAAGCTTCAAGTGATTCTCCTATTTCGTAAACCAACATTGCATTTTCACCAGTGAAGGTCTTGAGGGACGATGTTTCATGTATTTTGTTTACCTTTGTGTCATCCCCTTCCTTCCACTTCATGCTCCTCTCAATTGATTCTTGACTAAATGTTGTTCCCCCTCTTTTCCTCTTTGTATTTCTTTTCTCAATGGATCTCATCTTGTGACTATAGTAATAGTCACCTATAGCTACTACAAATTCATGTATTCCCAAATCTTGAGATGTATGAGAGATGTTTCTAGGAATAGCGACAAGAAGGATACATTCTTCTATCAGGATTGTGACTATGTCACATCAGAATTTATCACTACAACCGTGTTCACTTGATCGGGTGCCTTTTCCTGTGATTTGGCTGCATTCCTTTTTTTTTCTTCTTCTTTATTCTATTTTTCCTTTTCAATATTTTTATCTACTAGAGCTTCATCCTCTGTTTCTATGTTATTTGTTTCCTCTCAATTATTCTTATCCAAAACTTTGCCCTTATCTTTGTTTTTGTCCAGACCTACTTGTTTCTTTTCCATCTATGCTCTTTTTCTCTACTGATATTTCTCTTCGGCTTCATCAACCTTCCCTAATCTCCCTGCATCTTTCTGCCTCTGTTCTCTTTCTTTGGCTTCATGATTTTCCTTATCCTGCTGGAGTAATTATTTAAAATTTCTCCTTTACCAGAACCTTGTCTTCATATTCCTCCTTTTGGAGTTTCTCTTTGGCTAGTTCATTTGGTATCCTATCTAATACTTCCTCAAAACAAATAGCTCCCCTGAAAATATCTTCTGGAAAATTAGCTTCATGAACAACCTACTGGGTGATCTTAACAACCTTAATATGTTAAAATACTACATTATAAGGATCATTCATTTTATTTCTCCTAGTACACATTAATATATCTTTTAAAGATTCGGCTTCCTTCTCAGCGTGTGGTTTATTTGATAAAGAATACCTACCTATTTGGAGTGAGAATATTGGCCAACACTTATTTTTCTTCTCCAATAAGTAGGTAGTGAATCCTTTCTCAACTATTTGATAGGATATTTCTCTTGCTAATATCTTATCGAGAACATATTTGGTAAATAGATGTGGTGGCCCAATGGATCCATATATTTTGACATAGGTAAAGTACTTTCTCATGTACCAATATCCTATTTCCTTTAAGGATTTGATATCTCCTTGAGATATTATATGTGGGTAAAACCCAAAAATAGATTTTTACGGAGGGGCCAAGAAGTAAACACAAACATTGTATAAGTTTTCTCTACAGTTTACTTCCCACAATTGTGAACAATATACATGAATCGAGAGCTCACTTGGGTCCCAAGCCCAATTAAAAGTAGGAAATTGATGAGAAACACTAATAGCATCAATAAGATATGTCGTCATGTAGAAACTAGGGTTTTTCATACCTTGGGATTCCTGAGATCAATTGATGATGTTTAAGGTTAAAATATTGGCCCAGTTAAAGATCGTCTAGTTTTGGACATTGTATAAGCTATCAGAAACCACTCCATTCTTAAATGTGTGTTGGTTTCCTCACCATGGATCTTGCAGATCATTGTATTTTGTACTATGCATGGATCCTTCAGATGCTTCATGGGGATATATCTTTCCCCTTGCTTCACTATCCTGTCCTCATCGATGAACCAATCCCCCATTATCTCATCGATGTCCTTATGCTTGACTCCGAACTTGTCCATAAATTATTCATCTAGCGATATTGTAGGTTCTGGGGTTTTGTACATGGATTTGATGTCTTCTTCCTTCAAAGATGTGATCTAAACACTAGATGCATTAACTTCGATGTTCGTATCCTTATGTAGGTGGATGAAGCACCATCATGCAACATAATTATCAGGGAAAAGCATGGGTGATAGGCCACAATGTGAATGCCCCTTTTTCTAATGTTCTTGTACTTGTTAATATGTTTGTCATCTGATGGGTATTATTCATTTTGGGAAATGTGATATATTTGATGGTAATTTGCATAGTATTCCCTTCCGTCACAAATACTTGTGTCTATAATAGTGAGAAATTCTAGACCAAAAACAGGGATAGGTCCAACAACTTCCTGGTTCTTTGATTTTCTAGTCTGTACTCTGGAAATCTTGTCGCCGAAATACATTGTCATACTAACAACAAAAATTACTTTAGATTTGAATTGGATATATATGTGTGTGTGTTATGGGATGTATATTTTGGTTAAGGATATATATGTGTGTGTGTTATGGGATGTGAGGTCCACATTTGATTCGTGCTATGGCTGTTCCATGGGGAATACTATAACCAATATCTTCTTGACACGTTATCATGAGAGAGAAGAGTCATGGAAAATGGAATATGGTTTTTCACGGTACATATATCATCATCGGTCTGAGAATAAGTCTTGCTATGGGTGCATCTCCATTGTATTCTCTCGAAAAAAACATTAAAGAAGCATTTTCATCCGAAGTATTTAATAGAAAGGGAAGTATCATGTAACTTCGGAGACAGGGGTCGATGATCCTCAAGAAAAGGTCATATGGGTTGAGACTTCGGGTAGATTGTTGTAGTAGAGTTTCCTAGAAAAGATATTAATTTTCTTATGGCGAGAAGGATAAGGAACTGCAAATCAATGTATCTTGGGTGATTAGTAAATTTTTCCTTGAACCAACAACGAAAAGTATGTATAAATATTATCCTTATGAATGAATAGCTAGTTGGGAAATAGTGAATAGTGATTAATACTTTGCAAAAATTTTGGTAGGTGGGTATCCACTAAAGTTAGAGAGCTTAATTGGGATGTTGTGGATGTCACAATAAATGGGGACTTGCTGGGAGAACTAGTCATCTCTACCTCGGATAGATCTCTAGATTATATAAATCCAATTTTAGATATCCTGAGAATTTTATAGTTTAATTTGTACTGTGGATCGCACATCATTTTCTCTTATAAAAAAATGAGGTGTTAAATCTTGGATGATCTTAGAGATAGTTCCTGTGAGACAATTCAAGGATGGGATTAGTTAGCTTAGTTCAAAAATTTGGAAGGAGATGGACACCACATAATTTTTTTTTCTGACTGTTTATAAACCAATGTTTGTTCCTCATCTCTTCTTTCCTACCATTTCTTCACTACCAATGAGCATCCATAGCCCCGACAAAGTTTCCTTCATATCATACAATTATATCCCCACTTCCAGTGAGCATCCATAGCCCTGATGGGTTTACTTGTACTTCCCACACAATCATTGATGCTTCCAACTTCCTAATTGTTCAATCTTTAAATTTCACCCTTTAGATTTTTAATATATGTAGCATTTACGCATCATGGGTGTCTAGGAAGCAAGATTATACAAGAGTTTCTTTGATATGTAGGTCTTAGTCAATATTCCATCATCATCGGTCCTTTCCAAAAATATTATTGATGAGATTTCATGTTCAAGTAATGGGGAGGTATTACAAGGGTCATCCAGAAGACACCTATAGTTGCCACTATTTCTATACATGTAGGAACATGAGTTGAGGGTGAGACTGATCACACAGGTAAAAAACTATCTGTAAAATTTAAGTTACTTGTAGTCACCTTATCCATAGTCTGGTGTTTTCTCCAAAATAGAGCCTCTTGAATCTTTCCATCCAATGTAACCATATGTTATGTTATGATAAAATGCAAGGCATCTCTCTCACCTCTCGAGCACCCGATTAGTTATTTATACATAAGATAAGCATTTATTCTGTACATAATTCCCAACAATTTAGGTCTTGCACATGAAAAATGACAGATCAACAGAGGCTTTATTACAAAAATAACAAAAAAAAACTTAAAACAAAGGGATATGTGGGGGATGCTTTATCCTAAAAATATTTACAAAAGAAAAGATAAAACATACTATGTACAATATTATATCACCTGAGGTGATTAGGATAAGTATCATTTTAGTATTTTTCCATTGATAAGGAGCTCCTCCATGTCTCCCTCCAATGTCTTCAGTTTGAAAGTTCCTCCCCCAATTTTCTGGTGGATTTGATATGGGCCTAACCAAAGATTTTGGAACTTTGTATGTTCTCCTTTCATTTCATTCGCTTTATCCCACTTAAGGACAAAATCACCTTCTTGGAAGACTTTATTTCCTACTAATGACGTATCAAACAATATATTAATTAATTCTTGGTGTTGCAGTAGGTTTCTTTTAGGATTTTCCCTTTCTTCTTCAAGTTTAAGAAGCATGTTCAACATTTGTTGCATTACTAGGCACTCTTTTATCTTGTTCAAATTGAGAAATTTGCAATGAAGGAAAAAAGGTATGGGTAGGAAAAATGGATTTTTGTCCATAGACAAGGAAGAAAGGGGAATTTCCTAGAGAGGACTTGGGGGTCACCCTATCAACCAATAGAGTGTTGGGGAGAGATAAATGCCAACTTCATTGGTGATAAGTTACAGTTCTCTTTAAAATACCGATTATATTTTTATTGGTGGGTTTTGCTAGCCTACTTCCTTGAGGATAGTAATTAGATAAATTTTGATTTTAATGTCCCTTTCAAGAGAATATTTAGTTAACTTCAATTAAGAGAAATAATTTTCGTTATAAAAAACCAAATATCCCGAAACACCAAATCTAGTTATAATGAAAGAGTTAAGAAAACATTTCACCTAGTTTTCATTGATAGTGTTTAGAGGGATTTCTTCATTCCATCTATTGAAATAATATGTTGTTGTGAGGATGTACTTGTGTAATTTAGAGGAATTGGGATTGATTTCCCCTATCACATATAGACCCCATTGTTGGAATGCATATTCAATGATAATTGGTTGAAGAGGAAAATTAGGCCTCCTTTCTTTTCCAGGTGAACTTTGGCACTCCCAAAGTTTCCTTGCATATGCGTGAGAGTCCTTGAACAGGGTATGCCAATAGTAACCTTCTCTGAGAAAATTGTGAGTTGTTTTGTCTCCTCTAAAGTGTCCTCCAACTAGGCCATCATGAAATTCAAATATGACCTTAACAACATCCTCCTTCTCAAGACACCTCAAGTAGACACCATCATAATTGTTTTTGCATAGCATTCCTTGGATAAGATGGTATTGGCCTGAATTAGGCCTGAGATACCTCTTTTTATTCTATTCCAAATAATTTGGATCTAACCCACGGGTTAGATAGTACTTGATCTCTGTTGGGCATGTGTTATATTATTTGCACGAGTAGTAGTTAGGTGGTTTTTCGGCACATGGTTTTTGCCGATGGTTTTCTATTTCCAGTTAAGGAATTAGGGTTTTGGACTAATCCAGGTCATTGGGTTAGGTTTTTGGATGTCTTTGGCTCCTAAATGTATATTGTATTGTAAACAATGTATCACAATGAATGATATAGGATATGTTGGTTTTCCTAGTTTTGGTTTCCAGGGGAAAAATATCTGTGTAATGTTTGTATTTGCCATTGTATCTTTTCTATTATTTTCTAAATATCCGTTTGTAGTAAATATTGTACAAGGTTAGAATTTTCATTTGGTATCAGATCTTTATTGGCTTCAGGGGGATGCCTTTGTGGTCAAGGGTATGGCTCGGGACTGTGATAAGCCTTGTTACAGTGGGAGATCCGCGGTATTGTTTTTCAGGTGAAAAGAAATGGAAAGCAGTTTGAAGATGGAGATCGAGAAGTTTAATGGGAAAAGTTTTGATCTGTGGAAGCTCAATATGGAATATTTGTTGGTGGATAGAGATCAATGGATCGCAGTAGATACAGGTACTACACCTATAGGAACTTTTGCAGATGACTAGAAAAAGTTGGATCCGAAGGCAAAGAGCACAATTTGACTATGTCTCTCTGATTCAGTATTAGTTAATGTGTTAGAGGAAGCTACAACCAAGAATTTATGAGAAAAGTTGGGGAAGTTGTATCAGTCTAAGTCCCTGGTAAATAAACTATTCCTGAGAAAGAATTTGTATAACTTGAGGATGAGAGATGGAGACTCGGTGGCAGAGCATTTGAATGCCTTCAACACTGTGGTAAGTCAGTTAGTATATGTTGATATTAAAATTTTAGATAAAGATATATGTATTAGTTTGTTGTGTTCTTTACTAGACTCGTGGGATATTCTAGTTGTGGCCATAGGTAGTAATACAACTTATTTGAATTTTGAAGAAGTGGTCTCATCCTTGTTGTTGGAGGAGATGAGACGAAATAATATGGAAGGACATAGCACAGACACATTATTTGCAAGGGGACGTTCCCAATAAATAAATAGATATAGTTTCTCAAGTGGGAGATCTAATTCTAAGGGTATATCTAAATATCCTGGAAATTTTGTAAGGCTATGATGGCAATGTGGAAAAGAAGGGAACTACAAGAAGCAGTGTAGATCCAAAGTTGAGAAAAAAAAGGGATCTGAATAATCTTATTCTACAGAAGAGAAGACCTCCAAGGAAGGAGGGGATGTGTACTTGGCCTCTTCAAGCACACATGAAAATCATGAGGCATGGTTGGTTGAATCTAGTGCATCCTTTCATATGACTCCCCACAGGGAGTGGTTCTGCAAATATGAAAAGTATGATGGAGGTAACGTTTTGTTAGGTAACGATTCGACAACCAGAATCATAGGAAGAGGAAGGGTCAAGTTCAGGCTCATAGATGGAAGGATTAGAACACTTCTTGGTGTTCTTCACATCCAAGGTATGGCCAGAAATTTGATTTCTGTAAGAAAAATGGAAGATGCAGGGGTTAAAACAATATTTGAAGAGGGAACTTGCAGGATGGTTCGAGGAGTAATGGTGTTGATGAAGGGAGTTCAGTTTGGAACTCTGTATAAGATTATAGGAAGAACTATCAGTGATGGGTGTAATATCTCCATTGTTCCTGATATTGGAGTTGAATAAGAAATAAATCCTATAGTCTCTAGAGAAAAGGTTATGCTGTGGCATCAAAGCCTGGGGCATATTGGAGAAAAGGGTCTTCGACTGCTACATGGTAAAGGCATGGTTGAAGGTATGTATAGCTACTCTCTGGATTTTGATTTCTGTGAACATTGTCTATATGGGAAGAATAATCGAGTAAGATTCCCCTCTGGTGCAACGAGGGAAAAATGAATTTTACAGCTAGTTCACAGTGATGTTTTTGGACCTATGTCGGTCCCATCATTGGGAAAATATGTGTACTATGTCTCATTTATAGATGAATTCTCAAGGAAAAATTGGATATATTTTCTTAGGAAGAAATCTGAATAGTGAAGTCTTTGACAGGTTTAAATATTTTAAAGCTCTTGTTGAGAATCAAACAGAGAAAAGAATTAAGGTGTTGAGGACAGATAAAGGCAGAGAGTTATATGGGAATGAATTTGAAGAATTCTGTAAGAAGTGCGGTATAGCAAGGCAGAAGAATACTCCATATACACCTCAGCAGAATGGAGTTCCAGAAAGGATGAACATGATGTTGATGGAAAAAGTAAGGTGCATGCTTAGTGGTGTCGAGTTAGGGCAAGAATTCTAGGTAGAGGCAGTGGGTACTACATGTTATCTGGTCAACAAATCACCCTCATCAGTGTTGGATGACAAGACTCCACAAGAGGTATGGACTGGTAAGGAACCTTCTCTCACACATCTTAAGGTATTTGGCTGTGATGCATATGTTCATGTTCCAAATGAAAACATGAGTAAGCTGGATAAGAAGGGTGAAAAATGTATCTTTATTGGATATAAATATGGTCTCAAAGGTTATAATATTTGGAACCCAAAAACTAAGAAGGTAGTGTATAGCCGAGATGTGGTATTTAGAGAAATGAAGGATGTTGTTAAACAAGAAGTCCTACCAAGTAAGGAAGAAATATAGAATATATATTTTGATTTAAAGGATGATGAATCAGACTCTACAGACGAACATGAATCAGAAGAAGAAGATCCACATACTCCAGTATTGAGGAGAGCAGTTCAAGAAAGAAGGCTACCGGAAAGGTATAGTCCATCTAATTTCCGTTCAAATTTTTCTTTGCCTATCACTGATGATGATCCTAGAACTGTCAGGGAGGCAGTGGATTCAGAGGATGGAAATATCTGGAAAAGGGCCATGGAAGAAGAAATGGCATCTTTGGATAAGAATGAGGCTTGGTATCTAGTGGAGTTGCCAACTAGAAGAAATCCCATTGGCAACAAATGGGTATTTAAAAATAAGGTGAATGTAGAAGGAAAAATGGAGAAATACAAAGCTCGGTTAGTAGCAAAAGGTTATTCCTAGGTTGAGGGAATTGATTTTGGTGAGATTTTTTCTCCTGTTGCCAAGTTAACCTCCATAATATTTATGTTATCTGTTGCTTCTGCATTAGATTTTGAAATAGAACAAATGGATGTGAAGACAACATTCGTACATGGGGATCTGGAAGAAGAAATCTATATGAAGCAACCATAAGGTTATGCTGTGAAAGGAAAGGAGCTAGTATGCAAGCTGAAAAAGTCCATGTATGGTTTAAAACAATCACCAAGGATGTGGTATCAAAAATTTGATAATTATATGTTAGGACTTGGCTTCACAACAAGCAAAGAGGATCATTGTGTTTATTTTAAATTAATTGGTGATCATTTGATTTATTTGGTCTTGTATGTGGATGACATGTTGTTGATAGGAAACAACAAGGAGATTATCCAGAATGTGAAAATTCAGTTGTCCTCTAAATTTGACATGAAGGATCTCGGTGCTTCAAATTTCATTTTGGGCATGGAAATTAAAAGAGATCAGAAAGGGAGGAAACTTTGGTTAAATCAGAGAAAATATGTCAAGACAATATTGCAGAGGTTTAATATGAAAGAATGTAAACTGATCAAGGTTCCTATTCCTGTTGGTGTAAAGTTATCTATGGATTAGTGTCCCAAGACACATGAATAAGAGGAGGACATGTCTCATGTTCCATATGCGAGTGCAGTTGCATTTTGATGTATGCAATGGTTTGTACTAGACCGGACATTGCACATGCAGTGGGAGTTTTGAGCACGTATATGTCAAAACTAGGGAAGGAGCATTGCACAACAACAAAAAGGGTTTTCAGGTATTTGCGTGGCACTGCTAGCTATGGATTGTGCTACGATGGAAGAAGAGGATTGGACAAAGTGGTGTATATACATGGCTTTGTGGGTGCAGACTGTGCTGGAGATCTGGATCGTAGGAGATCTAGAAGCAGGTATGTGTTTAACCTGTTTGGAGGAGCAATAAGTTGGATGAGAAAAATACATGATGTAGTGGCACTTTCAACTACAGAAGTTGAATACATGGTAGCCACTCATGCAAGTAAGGAAGCAGTATGGCTACAAAGATTGTGTTCAGGTATTGGGTTGGTACAACAAGCTATAAGGATAGAGTGTGACAGTCAGAGTGCAATTTTTCTGGTGAAGAACCCTACTTATCATTCAAATACAAAGCACATTGATGTTCAATATCACTTTGTGAGAGACGTGATTGAAGAAACAAAAGTATCACTGATGAAGGTGGACACTTTGAAGAATGTTGCAGAATCATTAACAAAATTTGTGAGCACTGATAAGTTATGTTGTTGTAGAGGATCCATGGGCATTGCTACCCTGGATTGTTGACAATGTAACCCTGTAACCCCCTGTATGAAAATTAAACAACAAGTGGGAGAATGTTGGGTATGTGTTATATTATTTGCACGAGTAGTAGTGTAGTAGAAAAAAAAAATTGCCTCGGGAAATGTGTCATGTATTTAGGTGGTTTTCAGCACATGGTTTTTGTCGATGGTTTTCTATTTCTGGTTAAGGAATTAGGGTTTTGGACTAATCCAGGTGATTGGGTTAGGGTTTTGGATGTTTTTGGATCCTATATGTATATTGTATTGTAAACAATGTATCACAATGAATAATATGGAATATGTTGGTTTTTCGGGTTTGGGTTTCCAGGGGAAAAATCTCTGTGTAATGTTTGTATTTGCCATTGTATATTTTCTATTCTTTTTCGAATATATGTTTGTAGTAAATATTGTACAAGGTTAGAATTTACAATATCATTATACCATTGATCATTGTTGGCATGGATATAACAAACTTCCTTTTCAAATATATTATGGTCTTGATAAAGTTCATCCTCTTTTCCCTATTATCTGTTGATTCAACTACTAATTTGCACAGTCCATGCCCCTTGAAATTTTTTCTAGGATTAATTTCAAGGTCGTATTCTTCTAGGGATTTTATCCAATTGACCCTTTTTTCTCCCAAATATTTCTTATAGCAAGGTAAGGCATAATTACCTTGGTTTTGGATTTGATCAAGTAAGGTATGAAATGAAAAATTCTCTTGAAGACAAAAAGACAACATAATCCTGTTTTTCTACTTTCAGATAGTCCGACTCTTCCCCTTACCATCTCGAACTCACAAAGGCGATTGGATATTCATTTCCCTCTTGATTATTCTGTGTTAGGACAATTGAAAATCCAATATTAGAGACAAATGTGTATATTATAAAATCTTTGCTAAAGTCATGACTCATCAGTGTGGGATATTGTGCTATCTCTTCTTTGATTTTCTCAAAAGAGGAATTTTCCATAGAACCCCACTTGAAATCGACATATTTCTTTATCATTTCTTGGAGAGGTTTGAAATTTTCAGCAAAGCTCAGGATAAATATACTTACAAAATTAATTTTACCGAGGAAGGATTGCAATGATTTATTATTATGGGGAAGATGTATTTTTTATATGGCTTCATTTCTTTCACGTTAAATCATCATTCCTTCTTTGGATACAATGAATCCCAACATCCCGCCTTCATCAACGATGAACATAGATTTCTTAGGGTTCAACGAGATACCATATCTTCTATATTTGTTAATATTTTCCTTAAGTGAGTTATATGATGTTTCTTTTCCTTGGAGAAGATTGTGACATCATCCAAATTCACCACTACACAATCCCCAATTAGTCCCCTAAAATCTATGTCCATAGCTCTTTGGAAATTTTCTCATGCATTGATCAGTCCAAATGGAATTTTCAAGTAAGCATAACTTATAAGTTCCCCATTTGGTTTGGAATGCAGTTTTGAATTGATAATCATGTGCAACTAAGACTTGGTTATAACAAAAAAATCCATCTAGCAATGAGAGCATCTTGGAACCAGAGACACATTGCAATATTTTCTCCATGGGTGGAACGGGATAATTTTCTTTCTCTGAATCCTTATTTAAGTTCTTGAAATCAAGACAAAGTCTCATGCCGCCATTTTTCTTCCTTACAGACACAATATTGGAAATCCATTGGGTATGTTTGACTAGGAATATTATTCTTTCTATGAAAATATTTTTTAGCTCTCCTTTGACTTGTGGCTCCAAGATGTGGTGCATTTTCCTCAACTTTTTATGAAAAGGATTTATTTTGGACTTCATTGGAATGATATATTGGATGATCTTGGTTTCATAGGTCTTGAACTCATCATATGTCTAAGAAAATATATACTTGTGTTCATTGAACAATTTGATCAAGGCCTACCTCTCAAGTACGGAGAAATTTTTTCCAAGGTCGATATTTGAGGCATGTTGTTTATTCCCAGATTTATCACTTCACACTACATCATTGAGCTACTGGTCTTGCAATTTATAACCGTATTGAATTTATCTTGAATCTCATATAGCTTCAACAACCTTTCCACACTCCTGGGGATATTATTGATTGGGATGGCCTTATTCTTTTGTTGTGTTTGATCTACTAAGTTAGGAACAACTAAGTTCATGTGTTGATCATGTTTACCATCATCAATTATTGAATATTTGAAGTTACCGTCAATGTGTATAAATCTTATGATCTACTAGTCATCATAAACGACTCTCTAGTTAGTTACGATATTGAGAATCGAAGAAATTTACAATAATTCCACAGTAAAAGTGTTAGGATGTATTCCTTCTGATGGAATTATCCTAGATGCTAATTTTTTTATTAAATCAATGTCATAGATCAGAGATCGAGGAACATGAATGATATCAGAAGAAAAAAAAACTAATCAATTCCCATACTTCTTGTTGGTAGTGTTTAAGGTGACTTGAAACGAAATGTATGGTCTTTATTACCTATCTTATAACAATTTATGAATCATTGAATACCTTAGCCTTCCTTGCTCCCAAGT
>ML776920.1:3795263-3805426 GCA_009831015.1 Picea engelmannii | reverse complement strand
ATAGCCATATTTTTACTTTCAACATTTCTTGCCACCTTAAATGCATTCTCCAATGATTTGGGTTCCCAAAGGCAAACCTCATGTTGAATTTTATCCTTTAAAGTTCCTATGAATACATCAATCAAGTGCTCATATGGAATATCAGTTACCTTTATATTCAATCTTTGGAATTTCTCAATGTGCTCAGTAACTGAACCCTTTTTCTTGAGATTTATCAATTGGAGAAAGAAGGTATTGCTCCTTGTATCCTCATAGTGTGCTACTATTTCTTCCGTGAAAATTGTCCAAGTGACGAGTGATTTGCAAGAACAAATCCATCGATGCCATATAAATTGATTAGGTTCTAAATATAAAGAAGCAATTCATACCTTTTGTGTATGTGGCACATTATGGAGATCAAAGAATTGCTCCATCTGAAGTATCCATGTGATTGGGTCCTTGCCATCAAACTTCCTCATATCAATCTTAGGAACATGGTTGGTCTTCAAACCAAAGTTGGAGTTTCTCCATTCTCGATTCACCTTTCTTGTGTCCACATCATGAATTTCATGGGATGCATTTTCACTTTCAGGTGTCTTCTCTGTTATGAAATTTTTCAATACTTCCATGATCTCCCCTTTTAAACCATCCATCTTAGTATCCAACTTAGCTTCCATTGAATCCATGTTAGTATCCAACTTATCTTCCATTGAAACCATATTATTTTGTAGTTCATTTATGTCCCTACGCATTTCTTCACCTTCATCAAGAGTCTAAGTAGGATTTTCTAGAGGCTTATTTGGTGTAGAAGTTCCCTTTTTTGGTGGCATGTTGGCCAAGTATCACTTTTGAACCTTGCTTTTGAGGTGGTTCTGCTAGACAATATTTATTCTGTTGTATCTCCCATTTTTTAGCCCTTCTGGGTATGAAACTTTCTTTTATGTAGTTCTCTGATATTTATTCTCGTCAATGCCATAGGTCTAATAAAAATTGGATGTGCCAAGTAGAATTTATGGTAACTTCCCCACAACTTGCCGATTTTTGTCCTTTCCAGGAGATCTCACTTGTATAGCATGCCCCGCACAAAATAATTGATATAAAATTATGAAACTCACACCATAAATACTAGAGACTGTCCATGATCCAATGAAACAAGTCCCACTCAATTTGGATACATTAGGAAGAAGTTATGATTGTTTTACTTGGAACACTTTCTTGAGACTAGTCAATAGGACTAGTCAGATACCCTATCGTACACAGGGTGTATCTACAAATTTAAGATGAATTAGAATCTGAACGTTTTACCACAGATAACTTACTAATTTCTATAAATAGACTCCATAGTTCAGGTTTGAAATGTTACAGAATAGTTTTTATAGTGAAAATTCTGCAATGACTCAGTTCAGGATGATTCTAGAACCCTATCTTGTACAGGTTGTATCTCAAAAATTATAAGGCCCCAAGAGATTAATTTTGAGTCCAATGTAACTTGATCCATATAATAAATATACTCCAATTCGTTCCTTCTGAAACATTGTAGAAAAAAAGTTATGGCAAAAATTCCAAGGTGTCTCATATGTAGCAACAAAACCCCGAGACCTTGAGCTCCGATACCATATGTTAGGAACCAAATATCAATATAGCATATAAAAACCTTAGAAAAAGTACTCAATTCCTTTAAAAAGAGATAATTTCAGATAATAAGCCTCTTCGAGGGGGAAACCTCCTTTTACCCCACTTAAATGTTCAAGTACAAGATGATTCAAAATGAAAATGTCTCCTTGGTATATATAGGATACTAGGAGGTATAATTACAAGTAATGGACCGTATGTTGTATCTCCATGATCCAATGAAACCAGTCCCACTCAATTTGGATACATTAGGAAGAAGTTATGATTGTTTTACCTGAAACACCTTCTTGAGACTAGTCAATAGGACTAGTCAGATACCCTATCGTACACAGGGTGTATCTACAAATTTAAGATGACCCAGAAGATGAAAATTTTACCACAGATACCTTACTAATTTCTGTAAATATTCTCCATAGTTTAGGCTCTGAAACATTACAAAATAGTTTTTATAGCGAAAATTATGCAATGACTTAGTTCAGGATGATTCCATAACCCTATCTTGTACAGGCTGTATCTATGAAATTATAAGGCCTCAAGAGATGAATTTAGATCCCAACGTACCTTGATATGTCTACTAAATATCCTCTAAGTTGTTCCTTTTGAAACATTGTAGAAAAAATGTTATGGACAAAATTCCAAGTTGTCTCATATGTAGCAATGAAACCCCAAGACCTTGAGCTCTGATACCATATGTTAGCAACCAAATATCAATATAGCATATCAAAACCTCAGAAAAAGTACTGAACGCCTTGAAAAAGAGGTAATTTCATATAATAAGCCTCTTCGAGGGGGCAAACTCATTTTACCCCACTTAAATGTTCAAGTACAAGATGATTCAAAATGAAAATGTCTCCTTGGTATATATAGGAGACTAAGAGGTATAATTACAACTAATGGCCTAAAGCCGACATAAATAAAACAACATTACTAATATAATATGCCCCATTTAAGGGGTAATGAGCCAATATTAAGGCTTAACATCACGCCCTCTCTTTCTCCTAGTACACAAACATATTTCTTTTAAAGCTTAAAATTGCTTCTCAACATGTGGCTTATTCGATAGAGAATACATGCCTATGTGGAGTGGGAATATTGGCCAATACTCTTATTCTTTTGTGATAAGTAGGAAATGACTCCTTTATCAACTTTCTAATAGGGTATTTCTCTTGCTAATATCTTATTGGGCACATCTATGGGAAACATATGTTGTGGTCTCACGGCTCCATATATCCTGACATAGGTATAGTACTTTCTCATGTACCAGTCTCCTATTTCCTTCAAGGCTTTGATAGCTCCTTGATATATTCTATGTGGTTAAAACCAAAAATAGTTTGGTACATATGGGTGGAGAAGTAATCAACAATATTGTATAAGTGTTCTTTATAGTTTACTTCCAACAATTGTGAACAATATACATGAATCAGGAGCTGGCTTGGGTCCCAAGCCCATTTAAAGAAATAAATTGATGATAAACACAAATAACATCAATAAGTTATGTCGTCATATAGAAACCAAGAATTTTGAGACCTTGGTATTCTTGTGATCGATTGATGATGCCGAAGGATAAAATATTTTCCCAGTTAAAATCTCATCTAGTTTTTTCCACTCTATAAGCCATCGAAAACCACTCCATTCTAAAATGTGTGCTAGTTTCCTCACAATAGAGCCTATATATAATTGTATTCAATACACTATATTGATCCTTCAAATACTTTTTGGGAACATATCTTTCCCCTTCCTTCACTGTACTCTCCTCATCGATGAACCAATCCTCCATTAGATCTTCAAATTCCTTAAGCTCGAATTTGAACTTGTCCATAAATGATTCATCTAGTGATATTGTAGATTTTAGGGTTTTGTACCTATCTATGATGTCTTCTACCTTCATAGATGTGATCGGAACACTAGATGCATTGACTATGGTGGTTGTCTCTTTATGTAGGTGGGTGAAGCACCATCTTGCAACATCATTATAAGGGAAAATCACGGGGTGAGTGGCCACAATGTGAATGGCACCTTTTCTGATGTTCATGTACTCGTTAATATCTTCTTCATATGATGGGTATTCTTCATTTTGGAACATGTGATATATTTGATGGTACTTTTCATAGTGTTTCTATCCATCACAACTACTTTTGTCTCTAATATTGAGAGATTTTGGACCCGAAACAAGGATAGGTCCAACAATGTCCTAGTTCTTTGCTTTTCTAGTCTGTACTCTAGACATCTTATCGCATGCATACATTTTCATACCGAAAACCAAAATTACTTTATCTTAAAATTAGATACAAAAATAATTAACTTGTAAACATACAAAATACATACATGTTTGTTTAAGGTATCATAACACTAGAATTTACCTGGCTTTTGTAGTATCAACACTTGCAATTTCATTGGTTTTACAAGAAAACTAATATCAATTGTGACTTAATAACATTTTTGTATTTTTCCAATTTCCTCCAAACCCTGTGTAATTAATGCTAAGCGTGTTATAGCTCTGGTTTGGTAAGATTCGTACAATTCTCCATTAATTTTCTTGAATACATTTATGTTTTTATTACCATTGGCATATTGCCGGAGGTATAAAGTAGAGAAGGGAGGAAAATATTTTTGATCATCTTGTCATCATGAAATTATAAGGATGATTGTTTTGAAACTGTTGGAGTTAAAGGCCATCTTTTGACAACAATTACCTACTATAATAGTTGTTTACCCTTAATTTCCTCATGTAATAAAAGGTATCAACGGTAAACAAGGTATCAAGAGTTAAAGGTGCAATAAAAGGTATCAAGGTATTATATGTTAATTTCCTCATGTAATTTACATTAACCACACTCCTTTTTATGTGTTTATTTTATTATAATAATAATAATCCATTTTTAAGGTCATGGCCAAGCCAGACACCTAATTGGTGTATGAGACCCCCTTGTTTATGGGACAAGGGACCCCCTCCGCCCATCGATTTGATTGGTAAAGTCTACGGAGGTATACATACCCTACCCCCCTTTGGATTTGAACTTGTGACCTCTTAAGAGGAAACACATGTCCTTAACTGGGTCATGATATGATGGTTAAATGAAGGGTAAGTTTTACGAGGTTATAGTCCCATCGTTCATAAATGTTTGGGATGGGTTACGATCTTGAAGGTTGGTTCTCGACGATGACATCTTGGGTAGTGTCATCATCGAAAGATCTTACGAATAGCGCAAATGGTAGTCTCATGGCATCTCCTGATGATGAAATGATGTTATTTGAAATGTGAACCAATGAAATAAAGCCACAGAATGGTATCATGTATAATCAAAATGGGTTTCATTTCCTTATAGCATATGGTTGTGTTGGGACCTACTTTATACATGGTTTAGTGATTAACTCCTAGAAAGGATTCAAGGGTCACATCTCTTATTGAAACATGACTTGTCAAAGTTAGGATATCATCATTGAAATATTGATCAATGAGGAGCATCAGTGGATGCATGCTTACTATATTTCCTGATGATGATGTGAGATTTGACTTACCATGGGAGATATTGGTTAAATATATATATACATGTGCATTTTATGGGATGCGGGGTCCATGTTTGATGCCTACTATGGCTGGTCCATGGGAACTACTATAACTAATATCTTCTTGACATGTTATCATGAGAGATAAGAACCACGAAAAATTAAATATGGATATTCACATGACACATATCATCATCAATCCAAGAATAGGACCCACTATGGCTGCATTTTTGTTGCATTCTCTCAATGATAACATTAAAGAATCTTTTTTGTCCAAAGGAGTGAATAGAAAGGGTAGTACCGTGTAAATTCAAAGATGGGGAGTCAAGGATGCTTAAGCGGGGTGATATGGGTAGACACTTTGGGTACATTGTTGTAGTAGGGATTCCTAAAGAAGAAATTAAGGTTCTTATGGCAAGAAGGACAAAGGTATGCAAATCAAAGTATCTTGGGTTTTTAGTGAACTTCAACTTTAAACAATGTCATAAATTATGTACAAAGATTAGTCTTATGAATGAATAGCTAGTTGGGTAATAATGATTAGTACCTTTCAAAAATTTTGGTTGGTGGGTATGCATTAAAACTAGAGAGATTCAATGGGATGTTGTGGATGTCAAAACATGCCTATAGAAAATCCTCCAACTGATTTTTGTGCTCTTTGGTACACCCCTCCAAGGATGTATTCCCTCTCATTAACTAATCATCAAACTTATTTTCTCTTAATAAAATCAAAACATATTTCTTACTAGAACAAATCAACTTATTGACTTTGTTGACACTTACCGATGATATCCTTGACTTTCCTTTATGTGCATTAATAATGTAGGACTTCCATTCCTTGGTGAAATGGTATTCGTTGGCTCTATGCATGAATATTTAACCCCTCATGTACATGTATGTTTTTCCAAACACCACTCCAAATACATCATGGGGTACTACGTCCAATTCCACTTCCTCAATAAAATTGGCACTTACAACAAATTTAATCTTACATTGTTTCATTACCTTTATCTCTGCATCCTTGTTTAACCAACCCAATGGATAGGGGCTAGGATGATTGTGAACCTCCAATCCAAGGTTGGTGACTAAATATTCTACTATGATATTAGCTTCCAAACCATAGTCGAAGAGAGCATCTATCTTGTTCTTCTTGACCTGAATATTTATGTGGAAGAGATTGGTTATTTCCTTCTCTTACTAGTGATGAAGGTTACTGAAATTTACCTCCTTCTCGATAGATGTGAAGAAAATATTTTCATCCATGTATGAGCTAATTTCAACCTTATTGCTTGAATATGTGGCTAGAAGGTTCTTTTTCTTTCTGTCCTTTTTGCAATTCTTCAGGTTCAACTTTGGATGTAGTTTACAACAATTTTCTTCGATGTGGCCATCAATGTTGCAATGATTGCAATGGTTGTTAGGATATTTTCACTTATGGGTAGTGGCTATCCTCTTCTTATATTTTCCCCCTTTATACTTTTTATTCCCCTCCTTGGAAGCTTCCTGTTGTTTTCTTTTCTTAGAACCACTTGGTTTCCCCTTATTTTGGCCTATGTTTTCCAGGTATTGTTCCTATACACATGCATCATCCATTTTCCTTGGATTGACGATCATCACTAAAACCACTAGATACATATGAGCTCTCGAGAGATATACCTAACATAATGGCTATATTTTTGAACTCAGTGGTGTACTCCTGTACACTCTTCCCTTGCCTCTACCTGACATAGTTCCACTGGATCCATTGGTCCTCTACATACCCAATAGGGTAGAATTGAGACTTTATGAGGGTTTTGAAGTCCTCCCAACTAGTTACACGAAGATCACCCTCCAAGATAAGTGTTTCTGTATGGATTTCCCTCCAGGTTAAAGGATGGCCCTCTAACTTCAATTTAGAAAACATAATATTCATCTCTTCATCTATATGGTGAAGACTAAAATAAATTTCTAGTTTTTGCAACAATTGGTTTAGTTTTAATGCATCGATATCACCTTTGGTATGGATTTATTTCCACTTTTTCTTCTGTATTTAATAGGTACTATGAAGGGTTCATTACACTCAAACTAGGATGCTCTTTTTTGGATTCTTTCTGTGACTCCTTTCTCGAGACTTCCTGATATCCTGATTTCTCATCTAACCGAATCTATGAGTTAGATCCTCCATCATCTCCAAACGGTCTGATCTTTCTTGCTATAGATTCCATGAAGAGTCTCACATTGTGACTGATGTCAGAAACTTGTGTTTCCTACCTCCCAAGTATCTCTACTGCTATATTTTGAGGGTTGTTATGAACAAACTCATCCACTCTGGCTAATGTTTCTACGACTTCTCTTTGATTTGATTCTTGAATCTTGCAGCTTCGCACAAATTTCCAAAAGGAAAACCTTCTTTGATACCTGTTATTGCACAGTTTGTATATGGGAGAGAGGCTAAAGAATAGCAAGTCAAATTGGCGAAATAGGAACCTTCCCCACCTAATGTCACCACAATGGGGAGGTTCTTTCATTTTAGGGAGGTTAGGCCCAGGGGAGACGTCCCCGGTGACCTATGGCTTTGAAGAGGCAAAGTTTTAAAAGAAGTAAGATAGTTCCCCCTTCACAGATCACCACCCAAAAAGACAGTCCGACCAAAGGCCAATTTGAAGTAACCCCCAAAGAATATGTACCTTCCTAGAACAAGACAACATCAAGAAATATATATGCAAGGTATATTCAATGGGGTTAGTACTTCATATGTAAGTGACTATCTGATATTCAATGTAAGCAATTTGACAGTAAATATTGACGAAATCAATGTTTGCAAAATGGAAATGATAAATATGTTACTTGTCAATAGATACTGGAACAATATACCATTCAATGTAACAAATCAACACTCAATCCAATAAATGCTCTTAACTACCATTCAATTGCTTATAAAATGAAACGTTGTTGCATCAAGATGAAATAACCAAAGGTGACATCAACATTCTAGGGTTAGTAGGCTAGGGTTATTGTAGTTAGGGTTTAAGTTTAAAATAAGTTTGAGAGTGTTTGGATTTGATTTCACTTCAACACTGGAGGTTGGAGATCAGTGCCTTAGGGTTAAAATGTAGTCAGAAAGTGAAGGACACACAAGTTGAAGGGAACAAGATTCCAAAGGACTAGAGAGAAAGGTTTGAAGGTGCTGCTAATGTAGGGCCTTAAAGATGGAACCCTAGGGGAGAGATGCTCACTCCAGTGTTGCAAAAGCAAGGCCTCGTGCTCTCTCCTCCTTCCTGGCAAACAACTAGCTCAAATAAAGCACAAAAACCAAGATGAGAGAGTTTAAAGAGGAAGAGTGTTGCTACGAAAAGGCTATTTCTTCAAACCCTAAAGGAAAAATGGCCCTAGGTGTAGATAACCCAGGCTTAGGACGTCTCCCTTTGTTGTATTTCTAAAGGTATGGCTAGCACAGGGGAGAGAGAAGAAAGGAGTGTAGTTATGGCTAAGTTCTCTTCTTATCTTTCAATGGATAAAGGTTTCTCTATCAGGTGACATGAGACAACGACCTACTTGTGTGTTTGTCCCCTAGGGTTTTGATTCAACAAATTTTTAAGAAATATGCAAGAAATTTAAACTACAACCATTCAATAAGAAGTTTTGCAGAAAATACACTTAAAATTCATGAAGAAATAACCATGCAAACCCTAGTTGTAACACCTTCCTTCAAGAGAAACACCATAAATGCCAAAAATCTCTTCCTTCAACAAGTGTGCATCACTTAGTTCATCCAAAAAAACCCCAATAGGGCACTAAAAATCAGACCTCACTATGAGTGAGTGATAAGTGATTCAAAATGAGAGTCAAAACCCTGATTATATAGTGTATCAATGACCGAATTGTACTTTTTAGGTCATAAAAAGGCCGACAAGGCCATAATGTCAAAATCATACTATTTTTACATTAAATGCTAAGTAAAATCCCTAAAAAGAGAAAGGTGAGACATCAAGCCCCTCTGAGGAAGACGTTAGCCCTTTCTAGGGCCAGTGCAACATCCAGAAGAAAAACGTTAGCCCTCCTTGGGCTCTTCCAAACTACCACACGTGCCACTGTTGCCCAGTCTACCTCCAAAAGCATCCATGAAGATGGATGACATCATGGTGAAGATGGAGATGTCCCAAGATTTCCAAGGCTGGTGTTCCACTGAAAAGGGGTCATTCCCCCCAGGTCTAGTCCTACCGGAGTGCCTCTGATGGAATGTCCTCTTCCTCTCTGGTGCAAAATCCCTAATCCATCTATGTCCTGTCTCTACCCCCTGATGGGGTCTCAACATCCATCTGGTGGGATCTTCAGCCCCGTGGAGGTCTTTTTAAGAACCAAACATCAATATAGCAAGGAAAAACCTCAGTAAAAGTACTCAACGTCTTGAAACAGAGATAATTTCATATAACAAGCCTCTTCGAGGGGGCAACCTCCTTTTACCTCACTTAAATGTTCAAGTACAATATGATTCAAAATGAAAATGTCAACTTTGTATATATAGGAGACTAGGAGGTATAATTACAACTAATGGCCTAAAGCCAACATAAATAAAATAACATTACTAATCTAAATTACAACTAATGGCCTAAAGCTGACATAAATAAAATAACATTACTAATCTAATATGCCCGAATTAAGGGGTAATGAGCCAATATTAGGGCTTAACATGCCCCTCCACTTGAGACAAGTTTTGTCCGCAACGCTTGAGTAACTCTAGATGCTTCTGTATAAAAGACTCATCTTCCCAAGTGGAATCTTCAGCCAGTAGTTTCCTCCATTTAATGAGATACTCTGAAATGGATCTATTCCTCAGTTGGCGAATTCTTGTGTAAGTGATGGCTTCAGGCTCCAATATGATTTTTCCTTCCTCTTCAAGTTCTGGCAATATAGTTTGAAATAGGATCTTGTCACCTATAACCTTCTTTAAGCATGAAACATGGAAAACTGGGTGTACTCGTGAAGATGCAGGCAGCTCCAATTTGTATGCCATAGTACTAATCTTTTGCAACACCTTATAAGGGCCATAGTACTTTGGTGATAAT
>ML776920.1:3765206-3777545 GCA_009831015.1 Picea engelmannii | reverse complement strand
TGATCCTTACAGAGAATGACCTATCAAGATTTATCAAAGAAGAAGTGAAGGAACCTGAAGATGTCATAGAGAAAGCGAAGCATCAGAAGGACTCAATCAGGGCTCAGAGAATCATTGCAGATTCAATCAAAGACCACCTGATCTCATATGTATCGTCAAAAGAAACCCCGAAGGAGATGTTTGATGCTCTAAGAAAACTATATGAAGGAAATAACATCAATTGAAAGATGAATCTCATAACTCAGTTGAAGAATACCAAGATGCAGAAAGGAGAAATGATTCAAGAATATTTCTCCCGAATCTCCGAGATAAAAGAAGAGTTGAAAGAGATTGGAGACACCATCGACGAAGACGAATTTGTAATAACCACCCTAAATGGTCTCGCAAGACCTTGGGATGCCTTCATCCAGTCAGTATGTGGTAGAAAGGAAAAACTACAGTTTGAAAGCCTATGTGAAGAATGCACCCAAGAAGAGACAAGGGTAGCCAACCATGAAGCACTACTAGCAAGGGACGATGATCAAGCCCTAGCTACTCATACAAAAGGAGGAAGGAAGAAACCCTACTTCAAAAGGGAATCTCATAGATAACCGCAACCATCAAAAAAGTTCAACAACCAAGAATCTCATTCAAGAAATTTTCAGAAGAAAGGACAACGCAAGGGATGAGATCTCTCATCTATACAATGCTATCATTGTGATAAGATGGGACACAAGGTGAATAATTGTCCAGTTAGAAGAGAAGAGTACAAGAGGAAGCACAAAAGGAAACATTCTCACATTGTCGAAGATGAAGAACCACCTATGAAGATGATTAAGGACCATGTCTTAATCTCAACTCTCTCAGGATCTGTATCACCTGGAGAAGACACATGGCTCATTGATAGTGGTGCATCAAAGCATATGACGGGTAAGAAAAATACTCTCTCTTGTATTTCAGAAAAGAAGTTTTCTCAGAAAGTAACTCTTGGAGATGATTATCAATATCCCATCAAGGGAATAAGAGAATCAAACTACAAGTTATATTTAGAAAACTCAATAACAATGAAGGACGTACTCTATGTACCGGGCCTAAAGAGGAATTTACTCTCCATATCATCCTTAGACAAGAAAGGATATATTGTTTCCTTCATATATGGAGAAGTTCTTATGTGGGATAAGGGAGAAACCTTAAATGATGAAATCAAAATCGGAAGTGAAGAAAATGGTTTATATAAGCTGAAGGGTCACCTAGAAACCGCCATGACCCATGCCATCGAAAACTCATGCGAACTTTGGCATAGAAGATTGGCCCACATATGCAAAGTTGTCACAGGTTTACCAGAACTCAAGGTTGATTAGGAAGGCATATGTAATGGATGTGCGCAAGGGAAGAACATCAATAACCCCTTTCCAAAGAGGGACAACAAAGAAGAAGGAGCATTGGAACTCATCCATTCAGATGTGTGTGGCCCAATGCCATCATCCTCCATTAGTGGGTATGTATTCTATGTATCATTTATTGATGATTATTATCGTAAGACCTGGATATATTTCTTAAAATCTAAAGATGAAGTATTCAGTAAATTCAAGGAATTCAAAGCTTTGATAGAGAATCTTTTCGAAAGAAAGAATAAGATACTCAGGTCAGATAATGGAGGAGAATATAACTCTAAGGAGTTCATAATATTCTGCAGAGATGTTGGGATCAAGAGGGAACTAACTAATCCCTATAATCCCCAACAAAATGGTGTAGCTGAAAGGAAGAACAAAACGATTATGAAAGCTGTGAAGACCATGATTCACAATCAAGATCTTCCTATGTGCTTATGGGAAGAAGCAGCTATGGCAGCTATTTATGTGCAGAACAAACTATCCCATAGTGCACTTGGGTTCAAGACCCCAGAAGAAATGTTCACCGAAAAGAAGCCAAAGGTAAGCCATCTCAAAATATTTGGCTGTCCAATGTTTATCCATATACCGAAAGAGAAAAGAAACAAGCTGGAACCCTCCGGAAAGAAGGGAATATTTGTGGGATACTGTGAGGTATCCAAAGCCTTCAGAATATACATACCTGGTCACTACCATATTGAGATCAATAGGGACATGACCTTTGATGAAGAAGTTGCACTTAATAAATCGAAAATATGTCATCTTGAAGAGGTATATGAAGAGGAACCTATAAATCCCAAGACGACAGAATCCGTGAGGGAAGTTCCATGAGCTGCAGAACCTGTAAGGGAAGTCATAGCTTCCCCTGATAAGGAGACTCCTGAAGATCATGATATAACAGAAGTTCAAGAACCTCCTCAAATGACCTTCTCCCATAAAAGAAAGCTTGCTTGGGCAAGAGAGTTTATTCAGGATGGAGAGAAGTATGGTGTTCTAGAAGGAACCACAAGATAGGTGAAGAGACCAAAGCCATTTTCCAATTACACGACTTTGATGTGCACTCTACTTGATGAGGAACCCACATGTTTTGAAGAGGCCATCTAGAAGAAAGAATGGATAGATGCCATGATAGAGGAATACCAATCCATAATAAAGAATGATGTAAGGGAAATTGTTCCCAGACAAAAAAGTAAGGATGTCGTATCATCAAAATGGCTCTTCAAGATAAAACATGCTGCTGATGGAAGTATTGAGAAATATAAAGCAAGATTTGTCGCTCGTGGTTTTTCCTAGAAGGAAGGAATCGACTATGAAGAGACATTCGCTCCTGTGGCTAGATACACTTCAATTAGAACCATTATAGCTCTTTTTGCCAAGATGAAATGGAAGCTGCACCAGATGGATGTGAAGACAGCTTTTCTAAATGGTGTCATTGAAGAGGAAGTGTATATAGAGAAACCCCAAGGATTTGAGGTTGAAGACAGGAAGTCTCATGTCTGTCGATTGAAGAAATACTTGTATGGATTGAAGCAAGCTCCTAGAGTTTGGTATGGCCGTATAGACAGTTTCTTGATGAGCTTGGGCTTTACCAAGAGTAAAGAAGATTCAAATCTCTACTTCAAGATCATGGAGAATGAACCAGTAATACTATTACTATATGTGGATGACTTATTCTTAATTGGAGAAGAAAAGCTCATCACTGAATGTAAACATAGACTTTCTGCTTAATTTGAAATGAAATACCTTGGCCTAATGCATTACTTCTTAGGTCTTGAGGTATGGCATAGTCCAGAAAGAATCTTGCTTAACCAGGGGAAGTACACATTCGAAATCTTGAAGAGATTCGACATGCTATAATGCAAATCCATGAATACATCCATCGAAGTAAAGCTGAGGATGTTGGTCGATGCTTCGTCAGATTTGATAGATGCCACTCTATACAGACAAATTATTGGATCGCTGATGTACTTGACGAACACCAGACCAAACATCTGTTTTGCAGTGAACACCTTGAGTCAGAACCTGGTAGAGCCCGGACATGTTCATCTAGTGGCTACAAAACATGTGATGAGGTACCTTAAAGGTATAATGGATTATGGTCTTAGCTATGATGGAGATCATGGCTTCACACTGAGTGGTTATACTGATGCAGATTGGGCAGGAAGCGTTGCTGATAGAAAAAGCACTTCCGGATATTGTTTCAGTTTGGGATCAACTATGATCTCATGGCAAAGTAGGAAGCAATCCAGTATTGCTCTCAGCACAGTGGAAGCAGAGTACATTTCCGCATATTCTGCTAGCTATGAAGCTATATGGCTTCGAAAGTTGCTGACAAGCCTATTTGATTTGGAGATGAGAGCAACCGCAATTCTATGTGACAATCAAAGCTGCATTAAAATGACAGAGAATCATGTGTTCCACGATAGGTCAAAGCATGTAGAGATCCGTTATCATTTCATCCACGACATGGTATAGAGAGGAGCCTTGAAGCTCCAATACATTAGCACGGATGAACAGGTTGCTGATGTGATGAATAAGCCTCTATCTCATGTAAAGTTTGAACACTTTCGAGATAAGCTTGGTATTGTTCGAAAGGACATTCCCTAAAAAGGGGAGTAGATGTATTCCTTTCCTCTGACCTCGTTGTTAGACGTAACGCAAGATGAGTCATGCTTCTGACCTCGCTGTTAGATGTAAAGCATGACACCGTGTGATCCTTGCTTCTGACCTCACTATTAGATGTAAGGCAAGATGAGTCATGCTTCTAACCTCATTGTTAGACGTAAAGCATGACGCTATGTGATCCTTGCTTCTGACCTCACTGTTAGACATAAATCAAGATGAGTTATGCTTCTGACCTAGTTTTTAGACGTAAAGCATAACACTGCTAATTCCTTTCTTCTGACCTAGTTGTTAGACGTAAAGCAAGATGATTCCTTGCTTCTGACCTCATTTTTAGACATAAAGAGAGATGTTGATGTTTTCCTTGCTTCTAACCTCATTTTTATACATAAAGAAAGATGAGTCATGCTTCTGACCTAGTTGTTAGACGTAAAGCATGACGTTGTGATTCCTCACTTCTGACCTAGCTATTAGATGTAAAGAAAGATGATGATATTACTTGATTCTGACCTAGTTGTTAGATGTAAAGCAAGATGTGACTGACACTGAGCTACCAGCTTAACCACTGTGACATTGAGCTAGTGTAGTATTGTGATGTGCTAGCCTAGTGCTGTGATGAGGTATCATTTTTACTGATACATATTTGATGCAGATGATGATAGCATTCTTTCGAGAATGTTGTTGTTGTTGATGAAGAAAACTTCCAATGACTTGTAAATGTGCTAGACAATGGTTCAAGATGATATTGATGATACTGTCCTCCATATGCCACTGATGATGCAGACCTCTCTCGCTTGATGCTGATGAAGAATACCCTTCTTGTTAAGGGGGAGTGTTGAAATAATGTAACTGCGAAGAGCATTCTTATTATTATTTTGTTATTGGATTAAATCCCCATTGCGAATTAATCATGTCATTATTATTATTATTGTTATTGGATTAATCCCCATTGAGGATTAATCATGTCATTAATTGTATAAGGACAAAATCCCCTTTTGCGGATTGGTCATCGGACAATTACAAAGGACATAATAAGAAGTCAGCCCCAACAGTTATAATGGAAGACCCAAAATTAATTAAAGGTGGGTTTACCCACCCAGAGTGAGAGGTTGGCCCTGCCAGTTGTGACCTTTCACACATGCCATTCTAATATAAATAAGAGGCTAGTACCTCACTTCAAACACACAGCTCACTTTCTCATTCTCTTATGAGGCAAGTTGCAATTACTAGTTGGAGAGAGGAGAATAAGGGTGGCGCATCTCTTGGGGAGAACTTTCTGTATTGGTTTGAGTTATCTCTTGAACATTGTATAAGTTATTTATGATAAGGAAGTTTTTGCTGGGTTTTCTTCCACTAGAGGGTTTCCCAGGATAAATGTTGTGTCTCTTGTGAATGTGTATTTCTCAGTGATCTTGTTCTTATTGTGCTCTTATCTATTGAAATGCAAAGAACTATAATAATGGAATAAACATTAACAAAGATGAAGCTGATGGAAGAATAAAAGGATCGACCCTCCAGGGCCATGCTCAGGTCAATCCTACTCTTGGTACTCCATCTCTACGTCCTGTGGGCCTCGAGACATGATCTCCTAGTTATCCCTAAAACTTGGGATAACATATGGCTCCAACTCGGGGACATGTGCTCACCGTAGAGCACATGAGAACCTTATCATATCTGGCATAACCTGCAGACCTACTCAATCTTTATATGGGAATCAGTAACAACAATGGGGCAGTAATGCCACCCCAACATACATAGATATATATATATATAAACTGAAATAAAACAATCAACAATGAAAATGTGAAAGCAAACTAACATGAAATGAAAATGGTATAATACACGAATACAAAATGCCTACTTACCTGCACTTACCTGTGAAATCAGGTCCCTCCACTTTGGTGGGGTTTGAGGAGGTGCCTGTTGATAGGTAATGGGTGTCTTCTTCCCTCCAAAGTGGATAAGTAAAATGAGTCGTTAACTGATTCCATTTTGACTTTGAAGGGTTCGAGCCATGACTGAGTGCTTCCTTTTACATTAGTTGGCTCTCCTTTCTGGGTATCCCACATCCATACCATGTCTCCTTCCTTATGTTTTCTGACTTTGTATTTGGTCGTTCCTTGGACAATCCTGGTGTATTGTGTTGAGAGAGGAGGGTGGGCTTCTGCTATAAACACTTCCTGTTGAGATGGGTGAATTTGTACATCATCTTCATGTTTCTTTAATATCTTCACTGTCCCAATCTCTTTGTTCTTGAATTCATCAAGGAGTTGTTGGTATTCTTCTTTCTTGGGCCATTTGATCTGGTCAAAGTCCTCTTTCGTTGCAAAGGGCATATCTTCTGGAGAATACTTTTGAAGAGTTTGTATCATCTCATTTTATGCTTTGTCATTATTGATGGGGTGAGTAATATCTTTCACATGGTCCTCAGTTATTGGCACATTGAGGAGATGACCTATTGTTCCATTTTTCAAAGTCAATTGCAAGAATGTGAGGTCCATCTCAAGGGTGCCACCTAACATTGCAACAAACTTCCTAGACAACAACATCCCCCACACATCTGGGACATCAACTACCATGATGTCAATGTGGACCATATTCTATGGATACTCCTTCAAGAAAAATTCAACATTCTCAACCACCCCGTGTGTGAGTATGGCTTTACATTCGAAGCCACAAACATTTATATAACGCTGTGTGACCTTCAAACCGAATTTTCGCATGACTTTGAGTGACATCATGTTGGCACCAACACCTGTATCTAACATGCAATTGTTGAGGTTCTTTCCGTTCATTGCCAACGTCATGAAGAAAGGAGGGTTCTCACCATATTGAACCTTGAAGTGATCAACTTGCAACATAATAGGGGGGTCCATGGGTTCATCTGATCCCAAAAAGAAAGTATCAAAGCGTTTCTTGATGAATGGTATCTTGATTGCTTCTCTCAGGGGGACGTTTACATGCATTTTTGATAATGCCCCTTTGAAGTCAAAGTTTAGGTCAACTTTACCAACCTTGGATGTCTTGGGAAGAAGTATTTCCAGGGGTGGGGGATTTGCCTGATCAACAACAGTTTGTTTCAAATTCTTTCTTCTGTACACCTTAAATTCTTGTTTCTTTAGCTTCTCTCATGATTCTTGGTCCAGGTTGTTTATTACCGCCATCCTTGTTGATTTGTCTTCTTCTTTGATGGCTACCTGATGTTCTGCATCGATGATATTTATTTCAGGAAGCTCCATGAAACAATCCATGTTGTTGACTTGTTGATGGCCACCATTGTAAGGACACTCGTGATCCCAATTTGTTTCACTGCATTCTAGGCACCAAGGATTTTCATCAACAACATTTGCAGGGGCCAAGGTATTTGGAACTTCATGCTCATTATTTGGTTTATAAAATTGGCCTCCCTTCAGGAATTTCCCTTTGTATGGGACCCTGGGTGCTTGGGTCTGAGATCTTTCCAATTTGACAATCATGCTCATCATTTCCTCTGGATTTTTCATGATACCATCCATGGAGGCTTCCATCTTGGTGATACTGGTACATAGATTTGAAGTAGGCTCAACATTGTGAACTATTTTTGGTTTAGTGTCTGTTCTCCCCCTTGGGTTAGCAAAAGGATCAATCTTGGATGAAAGGAGGTTCCCCTCTATTTTAGTAGCGAGCTCTTGGGATTTCTGAATGGATTGGGGGTTTTTATCTCTGAGAAGATACCCTAGTTGGCCATTGAAAGATCTGGTGTAAACATGGACGAGGTAGTCATCTTTTGGATGATGTCTTGTGGGAATCCTTTGCAACAAAGTCTCAAATCTAGTATGGAACTTTTGAATGGACTCATTTTCATATTTGGAAAGGTTATTCAGTTGTGTGAGGAGCATATTAGGGTCTTCTTTGACACTCCATATTTTGAGAAAGGCCTCTTCAAGTCTATCCATGGTTTTGATGCTTCCATCCGGAAGGATTAAGTACCAATGCCTTTAGGAATCATAAAGAGTAGCGAAGAACAACTTCATGACTAGATATTTAGCATCATCACCAATGGGGTGAAGCTGGAAAAATCCCCAAAAGTTGCTCATGTGCTCTTCGGCACTGATTGCATCAGTACCGGTAAATTTAGGCAACCACTTTTCATACTTGGGTGGAATTTGCCTAGGGTAGCCTGGTATGGCTGACATATCTAACGGTTTGAAAAGAGTAGCTGGACATTGTCTTTAATTGTTGGTTGGGTTTGTTGTAGCGGTCTGAGAGCTAGACATGATTCTTAAAGGAAGGCTCTTCCCAAAAAGTGATTTGACAACAGGAGAGTTCTTGGGAGGCTTCCTTCTGAAACACAAAGGAGGATTATTCAACCTCTTTTTAGTTTGTGGAGTTGCCAAATAGTTTACTTGAAACTATCAAAGAAAAGGGAAAACACCCTAGTGGAGTCACCAGGTAAGATTGTAAGATAAGGCTCTTGGGGAAAGGCTTACCGAAAATATTTGTCGTTTGAGGAGAATTGACTTAGTGTTCCCCGACAGTGGAGCCAAAATGTTATCTCATAGTTTGTATATGGGAGAGAGGCTAAAGGATATCAGGTCAAACTGGCGAAACAAGAACCGTCCCCACCCAATGTCACCATAATAGGGAGGTTCTTTCTATTCAAGGAGGTTAGGCCCAGGGGAGACATCCCCAATGACCCTTGGCTTTGAAGTAACCCCTAAAGAATATGTACATACCTGGAACAAGACAACAACAAGAAATATATATGCAAGATATATTCAATGGGGTTAGTACTTCATATGTAAGTGACTATCTGATACTCAATGTAAGCAATTTGATAGTAAATATTGACGAAATCAATGTTTGCAAAGTGGCAATGATAACTATGTTACTTGTCAATAGATACTGGAATGATATAGCATTCGATGTAACAAATCAACACTCAATCCAATAAATGCTCTTAACTACCATTCAATTGCTTATAAAATGAAACGTTGTTGTATCAAGATGAAATAACCAAAGGTGACGTCAACATTCTAGGGTTAGTAGTGTTAGAATATAGAAGATAGTGTGCTCATTTTACCATTGACGATACCTTCGTCACCCAACCATAGGCCGAAGCCTCCCTCCGATCACCTTAAGCTTGACCTGAGAATTCCTTCGGAAGAAAACCCTAGGCTAGATAGCCAAAAAAAGAGTAGCACATCAGTCCCCAAGGATAGCGCATCACAAAAGACTGATCAGATGTTCCAAACCCTAGCCAAGAAATATCCAAGCCAATACTGAAACTAGTTGATGTTGCAGCTGTACCTCCAACCCTCCTCCACACCTGCGCACCAGACTGCAACTGCAGTGCGCACCAACTAGAAAACTGCAATTCTGAGATGCTACAAATGAGAACTGGTGCCCTGTATTTATAGTAATCCTGCCAGTTTGCTGGGGCTGACTTCTCCTTTTGGGTATGTGTCTGTTCAGTATATTATTATTAATTCTAGCCAACTTCCTCTCTTGGAGGCTAATAGCCTAATATAAATTATCTTCTTGAGCCGACAAGGCTTCTAGGGTTATTATCCAACTCATTAGGGTTTCTCTTGCTTCCCAAAGTCTTCTATTCTCATCAGGTTCACACGTGGGGGTAAATACCCAGTAGCATCAATATAGTCATCTAGACTATTCCATGACTAGATCATGAGCATAACCATCACCATAAGCTGCATCACCTCTCAAAACCATACTGCATCTGAGCAGTTAGATATGATGCTGGATAAGTCACTCTCACCATAGAGTGATACAAGAGGAGTAAAGGCTTTGAACTATTTTCCGTCTAGAAAATCTCTGTTCATCATTCATCTGAATGATCATTATCTCCAATAAACTGTTGATAGTCTTCAAGGCAATTAGAACAAGGATAGAACACACCTGTGTCTATTCATAGTAGTACACAACTACAATATAGTGGTTAACTACCACATCAAGTAACACACAAGTACTTGATCAACAATGCAAGGTTGCGAACGGTGAAACATATTCACCATAGTAGTCCTCATCTACTGTCATATAGTCTTCATAACAAACATTTGAGAGCATCCTGCATAGAAACAATGTTATGATAAAAACTGTATCATCTGGGCCAATCTTTCACTCACGTCTGTGAGATATGAAAGAATGTTTGCCACCACAATAGTCTTCATCTGCATAGAAACAATGTTATGATAAAAAATGAATCAACTGGGCCAATCTTTCACTCATTTCTATGAGATCTGAGAGAGTGTCTGCCCTCAGTATAGAATATCAACAATAATCATCTGGGCCAATATTTCACTCACATCTGTGAGATCTGAAAGAATGTCTGCCCTCAATATAGAACATTAATAATAATCCTCTGGGCCAATCTTTCACTCACATCTGTGAGGTCTGAAAGAATGTTTGCCCTCAATATAGAATATCAATAATGGGCTATCTGCCCCATTCTTTTCAACCAAGGAAGAAGGATTGTTTATGATTTCTAAACCTGAACCATTTCCCACCTTGGGCCATTCTTCCGACACTAAAAAAAGTGTAACCTAGAAAGAATGAGTCTTCCCTCGAGAAATGTTTGGACCATTCCTTACCATGGGCCATTCCTCTGACACTAAACAAAGTGTAACCTGGACGGAATGAGTCTTCCCTAAGGAATGATTGTCTTGTACTATTCCCCACCCTGGGCCATTCTTCCAACACTAAGAAAAGTGTAACCTGGAGAGAATGAGTCCACCCTCAAGGAATAACTGTCACTGATTGTTGAGCCTGGACTACTCCCCACCTTGGGCCATTCTTCCGACACTAAACAAAGTGTAACCTGGAGAGAATGAGTCTACCCTTGAGGAATAACTATCTGGAACATTCCCCACCCTAGGCCATTCCTCCGACACTAAAGTGTAACCTAGAGAGAATGTATAACCCTTGAGGAATGTCTATCCTGCATCAACCTCCAAAACGGGCGATTCTTCGAAGTTGATCACAACTGTGAACTTCGAAAGAATGACTGCCCGGCGAGGCAGACCATTCTACTTGAACACTACTCAGAGTGACTGCCAAGAAGAATGACTGTCCTATACCACTCCCCATAATGGGAAGTCATTGTCTATGATACATCAGCAATCAGTCTACCTCCCATGTTAACTACAATGGGAAGTCACTGTCCATCAGAAATCTCAATCGACTTTCCAAACAGGAAAGCATCTGTCCAATATGGACTATTTTTCAATTACAAAGATAAATGATATTTTCAATGCTCCCTCCTAATTGGAGAGTTATTTCAATCACAAAAATAAATGTTTGCGTACCTTCTTCTAGCTTGGAGATTCTTCCTTTCCAGCTAAGAGAGTTATTTCCATGAACTCTAGCTTGAGTATGCAAGTTCTTTCATATTGAATATAGGCTTTACCAAAATGTATGCTTATCTGCTCATCTGTGGAGATATGTATTGGAAAAATCATTTTCTTCTTTCTAGACTTCATCATGGATCATGTAATGCTTGTACTTTAGTCTGGAATACTGTGAAGGCTTCATGTAGATCTGAACAATAGAGTATATCATAGTTGGATAACTGGAACATATCCATGTGGTCCTTCTTCTGTCATCACGAGATCTGATCTTCTGAGTAGTCATCTTGATGTCATAGGAAATCTTCACCACGCTTCTGCTATGCACTGGTTGTTCTCCACCATGTTGTCTTTTGCATACAAGAGTCTCTTTCTGATATGGCTCAAAGTCTTGAAATTGGTCTTTATTCAATTTTTCTAGAGAACATTCTTTGCATTTGTCGGATGTAGAATTCTGACTCATGGATGTTTGCAGATGATATAATGACTTATATAGAGATAAGTCTGGTGTATTGGAACAATCAATCATCATAGTATCCTCCCTCCATCTAAGAGAACCTCTGGTTCTGGATCTCGTAATGCTTTCATTCATAAGTCTTTTGTACACTGTTCTTCATCATGACTTTCAGTTCTTCTTCTTGATTGCTTTTAGTGAGTTCATATCAGGTTGGTACAATGACTGGTTGTTCTAGTTTCTCTTTTTTTCTTGGAATCTTTTTATTCTTCTTCATGTTTTCATTATCTCTTGGATTCATGGATATTCCATGTTCTAGAGATTCTACTTCTTCCTTTCATCATAGGATCATGGATCTGGATGGACAACCAGGAATACTTTAAGGATTTTTTTTGAAGAGGTCTTCTTCTGTGCAAGATACCAGATATATAAAATATGCAGAACAGAAACGAAATGCTAGAAATAACAGAATAACAGTGAAATATCCAGCATAATCTTCACAATACACAGAAATGATATACGAAATAGCAACAGAAATAGCACTTGAACA
>ML776920.1:3743643-3759565 GCA_009831015.1 Picea engelmannii | reverse complement strand
GGAAGATCCTTCTAGAAGCGGAAGCTTCTATTAGGTCTTCTTACATCCGCCTTATTCTATTTTATTGAAAGGTCTTATTAATATTGACCTTTATTACATCCGAATACATTAATCTACCTATGTGCGGTTTAGGACCTTAACATTCTGCGATTGAGCTGAACACATACTATATTTCATGGCTGCTACCATGGATATATACATTTCATCATCTTCAATGGATCATAGGATTAGATCCTCCTAATCCTTTCTTCATGTAAGAGTGCATATAATTGGCCCCCTTAGTCTGATAGAGTCCATACTTCCATCTCCTATCCTTATTGTCTTCTACAATATATAATAGAGTCAACGTTTTCATCTGCATCCTTATTTTCTTATGCAATATATATAATTGGCTTTCTTGTCTAACGAAATCCACACTTCTGTCTTGTTGTCTTCTATAGAATGTCATGAGTCTTTTTCCAGTTTCCTTTCGATTGTCTGACTTCTAAGTCTCTTCAAGATCGATTCTGATTTTGGCTTATCTTGCAGTAGCTTCCACATGATTTGTATTTCATCCTTTCATGTGTATTATCTAGAGATATTCATTATTATCTTTTTGTTCTTTCATAGGTATAGTTATTCTTGTAACACATTGTTTTCCAAGAGATAGATATACAAGATATGTACAAAGATGATGCAAGCAAGATATGTATAGAAAATAAGACTAGTGTTGTTTACCTTTTAGTAGAAGAAGTCACTTCCATCCTGCTTAGTCTTCTTTGTAGGTTCCTTTTCTTCGACAACTGATGCTTTGTGCTTCTCTTTCCTTTTCTTTATCTCGAGATACTAGTTCCTGTAGTGACCGTACTTTTGACAGTTGAAGCACTGTATTTCTGAAATGTCTTTTCTTTGTTTTGTCTTCCTTCTTGAATCGAACTTTCCTTTGTCTCTGAAGTTCTTAGATCTTGTTGTGAAGGCTTGATCATCATACTTCTTTTGATGTTTCTCATTTTCATTGATCCTTCATTCTTCTTGAGGACAACAAGTCCAAAGTTCTTGAAATGTTGGGTACTCCTTCCTTGTGTTCATGCTTGCGGCAAATGCATCCCATGTCTTCGGAAGACCATTGAGTACTATGTTCTCCAATTCCTTTTCTGAAGTGATCTCTTCAATATCTTGTAGTTGATATCTTTGCTGGGAGATCCTTACAAAGTATGATGTTATGTTGTCATCATCATTCATCGTCATGTCACGGAGCTCATTCTTTAGACTCATAACTTGTCTAATGTTTCTAACTGAGAAGAGATTTGTTAGGGCATCGTACATCTTATTCAATGAGTCAAGATGGGAGATGTAGGGTATCAAGTGGTCTTTTATGGAATCCACTATGATACTCATGGAAATGATGTCAACATCTTTGAACTTCTCCATAGCTGCAATGTTTTGCGGTTCCTTCTCTTCTCCTTCTTTAAACTCTGGCTTCATGATCTTTCCTTTCACAATATCCAACACATTATTCTTAACAAGGATGAGGTCAATACTTGTCTTTCATGCTCTGAAGTTAGAGGCTCCATCTATCTTGTTCTCAGACTTCATAGAATTCATCATGGCTTGCTTGACTTGGTCAAACCCTAGATTTGACCAAAAATTCAAACTTCACGTCTTGGCCTTCTGAGAGTACCAGGAGATGCGCTGGGCTAGGGTGCACTGATATATCCGAAGATTAGGTCAATATCATCACTTAATGTGCCTAAACAAGAGGTTTAGGGTTTCTACAACTGCTTCTGCTGGTAACCCTAGATGCAGTGCTTTTGGAAGCTTCTCCTGCTAGTAACCCTAGCGACAGTTCCTCAACAAGCTCAATATCTAGCGGTTGTGTTTCGTTCTAGATTTTAGGCTGACTGAAGGGGTGTGGGACCATAACCTGTTAGAATATATAAGATGACGTGCTCATTTTACCATTGACAATACCTTCATCGCCCAACCATAGGCTGAAGCCTCCCTCCGAGCACCTTAACCTTGACCTGTGAATTCCTCTGGAAGAAAACCCTAGGCTAGATAGCCAAACAAAGAGTAGTGCATTAGTCCCCAAGGATAGTGCATAACAAAAGACTGATCAGATGTTCCAAACCCTAGCCAAGAGATATCCAAGCCAATACTGAAACTATCTGCTACTGCAGCTGCACTTGTAACCCTCCTCCAAACCTGCGCACCAGACTGCAACTGCAGTGCGCACCAACTGGGAAACTGCAATTCTGAGATGTTGCAAATGAGAACTGGCGCCCTGTATTTATAGTAATCCTGCCAGTTTGTTGGGGCTGACTTCTCCTTCTTGGTATGTGTCTGTTCATTATATTATTATTAATTCTGGCCAACTTCCTCTCTTGGAGGCTAATAGCCTAATATAAATTATCTTCTTGAGCCGACAAGGCTTCTAGGGTTATTATCCAACTCATTAGGGTTTCTCTTGCTTCCCGAAGTCTTCTATCCTCGTCAGGTTCACGCGTGGGGGTAAATACCTCCCGCAGCTACCATAATATTAACAAGTAGGTTAGGGTTAGTGTAGTTAGGGTTTTAGTTTAAAAGAAGTTTGAGAGTGTTTGGATTTGATTTCACTTCAACGTTGGAGGATGGAGATTAGTGCCTTAGGGTTAAAATGGAGTCAAAAAGTGAAGAACACACAAGTTTAAGGGAAAGGTTTCAAGGTGTTGCTAAAGTAGGGCCTTAAAGAAGAAACCCTAGGGGAGAGAGGCCTACTCTAGTGTTGCAAAAGCAAGGCCTCGTTCTCTCTCCTCCTTCCTGGCAAATGACTAGCTCAGATAAATAAAAAAAAACAAGATGATAGAGTTTAAAGAGAGAGAGTGTAGCTGTGACAAGGCTCTTTCTTCAAACCCTAAGTAAAAAAAAGACCTAGGAGTAGATAACCTAGGCCTAGGACGTCTCCCTCTCTTGTATTTCTAAAGGTATGGCTAGCACAAGGGAGAGAGAAGAAATGAGTGTAGCTATGGCTAGGCTCTCTTCTTCTCTTTCAATGGATAAATCTTTCTCTATCAAGGGACATGAGACAATGACCTACTTGTGTGTTTGTCGCCTAGGGTTTTGATTCAACAAATTTATAAGAAATATGCAAGAAATTTAAACTACAACCATTCAATAAGAATTTTTGCAGAAAAAAAAACACTTACAATTCATGAATAAATAACGATGCAAACCCTAGTTGTAATGCCTTCCTTCAAGAGAAACACCATAAATGCCAGAAATGTTTTCCTTCAACAAGTGCACATCACTTAGTTCAGCCAAAAAAACCCCAATAGGGGGCTAAAAATCATACCTCACTATGAGTGAGTGATAATTGATTCAAAATGAAGTCAAAACCCTCAATCTATAGTGTATCAATGATCTAATTTTACTTTTTAGGTCATAAAAAGGCCGACAAGGCCATAATGTCAAAATCATATTGTTTTTACATTAAATTCTAAGTAAAATCCCTAAACAAGCAAAAGTGAGATGTCAAGCCCCTTTGAGGGAGATGTTATCCCTTTCTAGGACCAGTGCATCATCCAGAAGAAAAACGTTAGCCCTCCTTGGGCTCTTCCAAACTGCCACACGTGCCACTACTGCCCATTCTACCTCCAAAAGCATCCATGAAGATGGATGACATCATGGTTAAGATGGAGACATCCCAAGCCTTCCAAGGTTGGTGTTCCACTAAAAAGGGGTCATTCTCCCCAGGTCTGGTCCTACCGAAGTGCCTCTGATGGAACATCCTCTTTCTCTCTGGTACAAAATCCCTGATCCATCTCTGTCCTATCTCTACCCCATGATCAAGTCTTAGCATCCATCTAGTGGGCTCTTCAACCCCATGGAGGTTTGAACTGGTCATCTCCCCATGTGTGCCGGTCCAAATGGTACCTGTTCGTCAGGCATGGTCCTGCACATCAAAAGCTATGCCCTCCATGGGATCATCAGTCACCAGGATCATAACAATGTTAATAACATCTCATCATCAATATTATTAAACATATGCATAAAAACACTAATACATCAATCAATATCTCAAAGACATTACAAAAACCTGCAATACAAGATTGGAGAAAAAGACAAAACGTCCAATTAGGCTAGTGTCCACAAGAAAAGGAAAGTTCCCAGGAATATTTCATCAAAGACATGTAAGTGAGGTGATGTTGGTTGGGGATGTCCAAACACGTGGGTGCAGTGAGGGCCAAGGATGCATAATGTTATCTGTGGGTGCCTTTGTAGAAGGCAAGCTGTACCTGTCATGGATGCATTTTTTCCAAGCCTGTTCTTGCCTTTATTCTTTTCTTGCTTTATTCTTTTATTTGATTTTTCTTCTTCCTTTTGTTTGTATTCAAGGGATAACCAAAGGACACAGCCTTGGCATGGTGACCAGAGCTGACAGTTTTACCCACAAGTACTTTCACATAGATGAGAAGGTTGGCTCGTGATGAGACCCACTTTCCCTTGGCCATGCAACCAAAGGTCACTGCCCTAGCATGGTAACCAGATGGTGGCAATGTCATACTATTAGGTACCCATGAACCTAATAGGTTGTCTCATGATGATACCCCCTATCCTCTGACTAGGTCTTGTTATTTATTTTCCGAGTCGCTCTTGTTTCTTACTGAGATTCCTTTTATTTCCTTCTCAGGGATCCCTGCGAGAAGCATCTCGAGGTTTTCTTTCTAGGATTTTGTCTTTTATCAGCTGATTTTACCTTATGGGCCTTTAGCCCCTTCTTCCCATGAGATAAGATGAAATACTGCAAATAAGTCAACCCAATTCCTAGACAAGGGGAATGGGATAAATGAGTGGGAGACAAGATGAAACAATGGTGCTATGATGGGAGAAGATGATGGATTTTCAGAAATTTCCCCAGTGGCAAACCAATACCTATGGGAATAGGCTTTCTAGGGAACCCAGTCGATTTCCCCAAGAATGTTCATGTAGGCTTATGTAATATCCAAGAAATTGTTAGAGATAAAAGGAATCATATGCATATAATTAAAGGTTTCAATGATCAAAAGTGACACATACCATGATACCTGGACCAATTACCTCATGGAGAAAGAACCTCTTCTGATACAAGACCAAACCGATGGTGATGGATGATGTTGCTTCTGACAAGATGAAGTTGATGGAAGAAGAAAAGGATGGGCCCTCCAGGGCCATGCTTAGGTCAATCCTGCTCTTGATACTCCATGTCTAGGACCTGTGGGCCTTGAGAAATGATCTCCTAGTTATCCCTAAAAGTGGGGATAAAAATACCAATATGATATGTAAAGTACCATGGATATTCCATTGGAATAGTGCGTCATGACATATCTCATAAATAAAACTAAAATCTACACTATGAAGGTTAAATTCCTTTAGATTCCAGAATATTTATTTATAGATTTTTTGCTTATGCATGAAATAGATAAAATGAAAAAAAATAGAAAACAATAAAACAAAATCACACAACATCCACAAATGACACAAATATTTGCTATGGGAAACCCTTATGGGAGAAAACCTAGCTAGAAGGTGAGGTTTCTCTACTCTCTTTTTCTTTGGTATGGAATATGATGTAAGAACAAAGGAGAAGGAAATCTCTATGGAGTCATCTGAGATATTTGATCTGTTAGGATGTTATAGAAAATTAATCACCTTTGTTATGCTATCTAATTTTACACTCCCAGTCATTCTACTCTATTATGGAACAAAATACAATAACATAGAATCAAACCCCTTCTTCTCTTAATGACATGGTATTTAACATAGCCTGATAGCCATCTAAGGGTAGATTTTTGACTTCCTCAGCCCTCAATTGTGATAGGATTTTTAACCTTCTAGAATAATATTTAATTTTCCCACTTAGCTAGCTCCATATGCATGAGTAATGGGGGTTGGCATGGCATCCTTTTGTACCATGGTGGTCAACCTGTGGCAGGCATAAATTTTTCATACGATCTTTGATTGATGCATGATCTACAATTTTGGAAATGTCTTGGATTGTAGAACACCATCAAGGGAGTGTGGTTAAGTTCCAAACACTAGAACCCCCAAATATGCCATTTAATGCCTGAAAATGGCTCCGGACCCCAATTTTCCAAATTGGGGCCTGCCACTAAAATGGTCCCGCAAGTTGATTCCTTTAGTTTTTTCGACTTTGAAAGCATCGAGATAGATGATGAAAAATATAATTATCCAATTGAGATCAATTATTTTTATCATTATTCAAATGTTCGCTAAATATGTTATACATATTCCCTCTTGAATTGATACTCCATTTACTACAATAGAGGCATCACATTCAATTGTAAAGGATTTTTTAAAATCAAGGAGTGTAAGTATTGATGCCTTCATCACCTCCTTTTGTATGTGTGTGTATTTAGTTTTTACTTTGTTTTAAATTCTTACCTTTTATGCAATTCATTAAATATGTACACATGACACTAAAATTTCTAATAAATATCTTATAGAAAGTTAATAATCCACGAAACATCTTGTCTCTATCGTACTATGTGGAATAGGTAAGTATGGCCTTGATCTTATTTGGGTCCATGCTCATGCCATCCAATGAAACAAAATTTCCAAGAAATACAATCTCTGTAAGTATTGTTTCCTTCATCATCTCCTTGTGTGTGTATGTGTGTGTCTTTTAATCCATTTAAAAGTATTACCTTTTGTCCAATTCATTCAATATGTACAAATGCCACTAAAATTTATAATAAATATCTTATAGAAAGTTAATAATCCATGAAACTTCTTGTCTTGTTGTACTTTTTGGGTTAAGAAAGTATGGCCTTGATCTTATTTGGGTAAAATAAAAACTCCAAGAAATACAAGCTTGTCTTTTCAAAACTCTTTATTCTAAAGTTTGATGAATAATATTTCAACTCTAAGTTTCTAATCTCAAATTTCCCAAATGTTCCTTCATGTTTTTCAGAAAATCAAAATAGGCAAACAACAATTTTTCAATTTTTTTGTCAAAGTAACCAAGTCATTGTCCTCATGGATGAAATGAGAGCATTTGTCAATCCAAATGGAATTACCAACCATTTGTACAAATGATCCTTGGTTTTGAATCTCATTTTCCACTCATCTCCTTCTGAAATATGGATTTGGTAATAGCCACTCCTAAAGTAAACCTTTGGAAACATTGTAGGACTTGCCTAGTAATCCGACATATAATTCATTCTTGGGGATGGATGTCTATAAAAAATAGTGATTTTGTTAAGGGATCTAGTATCTATATGTAATTTCCAATTCCCCCTTCCTTTGGCTATACAAGAGTGGGTGTGGACAAGGTCCCATGATCTCTCTTATAAATCATTTTCTAGTAATTATGTAATCTATCTTCTCATCTCCTCATTCGCATGAGACACCATCTTATATGCATGTTTGTTTAATAATTTGGAATTTGGAACAAGATCAATTTATTTTTTTTACCTCTTGAAGGAGGTAATTTGATAGGTAACTTATTGGGAGTTAAATCAACCAACTCCTTCAACAATTTTTGTACCTAAATTGATATTTCTTGACCTACTTGTACTCTCTTAACTCTTGGGTATAAGAGATACCACACTTTTCTTATAATTATATGTAAATTATCATGTATATCCCATTGGAATAGTTCATAACAACATATCTTGTAATATTATGAAATCTTTTATTATGTAGGTTTATCTCCTTATATTTGAATTTTTTTATTGACTAGCTTATTGCTAAAATTTATAAAAATAATTGAAATATGAAAACAAATTATAAGTAAATGAACACACCATCAACACAATGACCATAATATGCATCCTAGGAAAACCAACATGGGATAAAACCTATCTAGAAGGTGAGGCCTACTCTCTCTCTCTCTCTCTCTCTCTCTCTCTCTCTCTCTCTCTCTTCTTCAGTTATGAAAATGCAAATACAAAGAAAGGGGCACTCACTATGGAGTTGCCTATGAAAATGTGACTTTAATGACTACTATAAAATATTCCTACCCTATTATTCTCTCAAATACCACTCCTATATTCTCTACACATATATGGAACAAGTAAAATGCTAAAATAATGGGATCCCCCTCTCTTCCTAACGACCCAATATTTAACATACTTAAATAGCCATATAGGGTTAGTGTTTTTGCATGCCTCAACCCTCAATTAGTGTTAGTTTTGGGACCTTGTATAATATTATTGAAATTTCATACATTCTTAGCCCCATGTGTGTGAGTAATGAGGGATAACATGTAATCCAATCGATATCATGGTGATCAATAAGGTAGGTCAAATTGCAGGAAGCATAATTTCCACATGCAGGATCGGATTGAGGTATTTTTTACACCATTAGAAAGGTTTTGAAGTGTAGAATAACATGACATGGTTGCAAGGTATGCTTGAAATTTTTGAACCCAAAAAGATTTTTTTGATACCACAAAATGGCTTAGAACGTTTTGAACTGAAAACCTCCAAATTGGGACCTACGACAAAAATGGACACTGCAAACCAATTCCTCCTATTTTATGATTTAGAGTTTGAAACTTGGTGATTATAAGGAAGGGTTTCAGGAATTTGGTTATCAATGGACATGAAACTTGAGAAAGAGGAACTAGGAAAATTTGGACTATTTCCTTCAGACTCACAGGGTGAATATATAGGAGAATCAACAGAAGTCGAGTCGAGATATATAGGATAATTGTCGGAGTTATGAGAGATAGGAAAGTGAATTTCGAGAAGCGAAGAGGAGTGAATTGAAGAAGGAAGTGAGGAAGATATTCTACCTTTATTGGTGAAAGAAACAGTTGAGAAAGTTTCATTTTTAAAATCGAGTAAGACCAAACTAGACTCAAGGGTTACGATCCTATCAGCAGATACTTCACCACAAAGATGTGAGGTATTTGATCCTTCAGGTAGATCCTTAGTGTTATACTATGTAAATTTAGGTCCATAAATATTATTTGTCAATGAGGCAGTCTGTCTAAAGTATCTTCTTGATTTTAAAATTTTTTCTGGATCAGAAACAACCAAAGTTTGTTTGTCATCTGGATTCTTCCTAGTGTTCTTTCAGTTAAAAGCCAGTTTATTTATCATGGATTCGTCAAGTGAAAGATAAATATATCCTTATAAGGTTTTCAATCTTTGTTCATTATCAAAGAAAGAAAGTGTCAATGTTGTTCTTCCCAGGGAAAAAGATTCATTTCTTCAATCCCCAACAACGACACCAAAAATATGTTGTTCTTGAGTTTATAATTTAAGGCTTTAAAGTATACTGTCAAGGCATTCGAAAAAGGTAGAGAAAGTTAAGAAAAAAAAAGTATCAACTTGATAAAAGATAAGCTATGGTTGGTTTCTTGGCTGTCTCTGTCTAGATTCCCAGTGTTCCTGGATGCTAATATCCCTTTCAATTGCTACCCATGAACGTTCTAACTCAACCCGGTTGTTTTTTGTCTGTATGATGGTGTTAAATAAATTTAAAGCAATTCTTGTTTGATCTGATAGGTCAGGCTCTATATCGGGCTGTCTCGTAATGGGTACAGTCACGAGGGATAAAGATTTAAAAGATAATTTTTTTTTTAGGGTTTTCTATTTCTGTTTTGAAATATGTAAGAAGGACTTCAAAATAGTGAATTAATAGAATGACAAAATTAAAGGTCATTTCCTGTATCTGAGTTAAATTTTAAAGAGGAAATATGCATGAAATTAAAGGGAAACATTAAGCTGTTGAACAAGGTGAGGCATCAATTAAAGAGGAATCTCACTTTGTGACAGAAGAAGAAAATAGGTAGGAAAACTTTAATGAAGCATATGATATTGAAATATAAAACATTCACAGGTCTTGTACCTGCTTATAGCTAATACAAAGGAAAAATTGTAAATGACTAGATGACAAAAATAATTAATCACCACAATAGAGGTTGTACTAAATTGTAGCTAAGCATTCATCAAAGAGATATATGAAAAACATGAAACAACAGAGGAGCACATAACTCAGGCTTGACAAGATCTGGAATCTTCAATCTACATTTGTATTAATTCTGAAAAATCTTAAAATTTCTTCCTTACAATGTGCCCATAAAAAGCCCACTTTCAGTCTTATGAAAATATACTTATACAAAGTCACCAATTCTTGACGGTTGGTGATTTCCTAACTCCTACGGGCAAATAGTTACAAAAATGAAAACCTCAACCATTTTCACGGTTATCTTTTATTTTTATATCATCTTGATAATATAAGCTTTCAAAATGATACTTCATTGTTTTATTGAAGTATCTCCTTCCTTTGATCCAATACATTCAACACATTTTTCTAGAAAGTGCACAAAACTTCTAGGAGGCTCTGGAAGATCCTTCGCTTTGAATAGATAAAACTCTCTCTGAATTTTCAGGATCCGGTCTTCAATACCTTTATCAACAAACTTGATTGATTGCAATTTTATGTTTGGCTTCACCAACCACCTTTCTATTAGGGTAACATCAATTTCTTTTAGTTTTGAAATTTCTATCTGAATTTCACTCCAGTTCTCTTTTAAATTAAATTGATGTCTTATAATATTAATCTGTCCTAGTAGCCTAGTGCAATTTTCTCTTCCAATGCCTAATTATCCTTTGTCTAATAAATCAAATATTTATTCGCAATCATCTTTGATTTCCTTGGCTATTCTCTTGTTTTCGGCTATGTTGGATTCCCATACTTTAAGCATGATATCGCCTCTAATCTACTCTGTGAAAGATAGCTTTGGAGTTTTTGATACCTCTTCGTTTCCTGAACATGCAACTGCTTTTTGAAAAGTAGCCCTTGCTGCTTTATCCTCTTTTTCCTTCGAAACAATGTTATCAAAGGATTTACTTACTTCTTGAAAATAATTCTGAATAATCTCTACTTTGGAGATCATTTTTTGTTTCTCAGCTTCTATCTTTGTATGCACCTCTAGTGAATGGACCTGAAAAAATTTCAATTCTATAACTTGGCCTTCTATTAAATTCAATTTATCCTATAGTTTCCTTACCGATTCTTCTTGATGAATAACCTGCATTTGACTCATCTACACCCTCTTCTTCATATCGTCTAGACTTGACTTAAGCAATTAAATTTCTTGATTGTCAAAAACTCTGGCTTGCTCCATACCTTTATTTATTTCTTCTGTGATATTTTTCTCAGTATTTTTTAATTGGTTTTGCAACCGGGCTATCATGTGATTACTCAATTTTAGCCTTGTTCTCATATTTTCAATAGTGAATAGATTGGTTGTTTCCAAAGCTCCCATGGAGCCCGCTACCTCTGTAGTGAAATCTTCTTATTCCAAGTTCTACCCATCTATCAACACTCTATGATTATTTACCATAACACCTTCTCTCTTATGCATCTCCTGCTTCAACACAACCTTCCTCTTTTTACTGAAAAATTAATCAGAGGGAGGTATCTCTTCTCTAGAGATAGGAGTAAGGTCACTATCATATATGACTCCCATCTGGGGGGGGCAAAAGTGGACTATAAAGGAGTCAAGGAAGTAATGGGACTACCCAACTATGCATATTTTGTTTCCCCTATTGTTTTGGGGGTATCAACATGAACAATTCATGATGAAGGGGGAATCGGTTTACTAGACTTGGGAGGTGTCTCATACCCTTTTTTTTTTCCTTCTCCTGGGTTCTCAGTCTATGGGACTTCTGCATTTTGCGAAGACATTTTAGTCTCCTTTGGATTTTCCTCGTATTTTCTTTATCCTGCACCTCTTGTATGAAACTAGGGGGGAGTATTTCCTTGTGCTGGAGGAGGGGTTGTTGACTCTTTCTATAGTACCTTAGGAAAACCACTTCACCTGTGTCTCTGGAAGGTTAGAAAACTGGTCTGCAAGTCAGATGATAATTTGTGTACCCTGTCTAATACCTCCTCATAGGTTCTGCCCCCCTTGAACATTTCATCGCAAGGGGATTTTTCATGTTCATACGCTTTCATGTTGCAATGAGAAAGGTTATTCCCTACTATTTGATAAGGGTCATGTTTCCTGTGTTTGAGATCTACCAACTTGACCTCTTCTAGTGCTACAACTTCAACCTTGGAATGACCCAAGTTGAGTAGCGAAAAATTCCCAATCTGTACAGGGAAGACTGGCCAGAACTTTTTCTGGGCTATTTTTAGTTCTATCCCAATGTCGCCTATTATTATTTGATAGGCTACCTCCCTACACACTAGTCTATCAGGAAGGAATTTTGAAAGTGAATGAGGAGGAATTGAGCATCCAAAAACCCTGGCATAGGAGAAATTCTCCTCAATAAGCCAATTGACAACCACCTTGAGGTTTCCTATGATTGATTTTGAAATACGAGGGAGTGCACAACCACACAACATCTGATGCACCGGTATCACTATGAAATGAAAATTTCGTAAAAGGAATATTTAGCATTTTCCTCCCATAGCTTAGAGTGATACTCATGAATGGTTTTAGTGTAGGTTGGGTTCCAACTCCAATTCATCAAGGCGAATGGAGTCATGAAACATATAGCATCCATAATGTATGCAAACATGTAAAAGGCTACAAGTCATCCTTTGGATTTCATCATTTGATACTCTGTAACCTACTTAGCCAGATTATCTGATAGAATCTTGCTCCAATTGAAACTGTAGCCTTCGAATACTTCATGTAAAAGGGGCACCCATTCTACAGGGAAATGGTTAGTACTTTTTTTCCCAAAAAGTCTACATAGCATCAAAGCTACATAGACCATGTACTCATTTAATGGAGCTGTGGCATAAACTCCATGGGTATTGACCCTAAATTTTGCTGGAACTCCCCACCAATCTTTGGTTATGCCGGGATATGTTTGATCTAACTTTCTGGATTCTTTTCTTTCAAATTCACTTACGAATTCTGCATTATAAATATATTTAGAATTAGGAGATAGTTTGTACATTACTTGTATATGCTTCGGTCTGAAAGAGCTGACGATGACCCCTTGGCTGTATAAAATACTCCTCATCTGCACGTATGTTTTCTCTAAAGCCCAACTAATCATATCATTGTATGGAATGAGTCGTGGGTGTGTAGCTATCTTGTGAATCTCGGACTCTGCTATCTCCCGGAGTTTGTTATCGAAATCATCGGGGAAATTCTTAATTTAATAGTCCAAGGTTTCAAAAAGTTTCCTCCAGGATTTGATTGAATCAATATCATGTGGTGTAGTATCAGATATCACATCTCCCTCTGGACTTGAGCTTTCAACTGCTTCTTCACTTTTCTTAGGTGCCTTTCTGGGTGCCATAATGTTCGTGCTAGAATGAAAACCTATTTGCAGAGGAAAAATGTATAAGTCTTGTTGAACACAACTCACTCCTCATTCTAAAAAATAAGAATGAAATTCGAAATACCGAACCTTTATTAACCTTTAACTCATCTTACAATGAGCATACTGAAGCAGGTGATAAGAATTTAATGTTTTAATGGGTAAGATACGCCTGGAGATACAAAATTGTGTTAGAAATATATCCATTTGTCTATTATAGATACTGCCGCATATCAACGATTTCAAAGTTGACGCAGGGCGTGCCACCCAGGCACATCTGCTCTCACAGGATCTTCTTCCTTCTAGCCGAAAGAACTCCAAGGTCCTTCTATTTCCCTATCGGGAAATCTGCACCCACAACAATCTTTCCCCGAGGTCTCCCCTTTACCACCGAGAGATCAGCTAAATCTCGCTATCTCGTTAGTTCGTGACTCAAAGCCCCCAAATATTCCTTTCTAGTCTTGCGATACCCGACCTAGCGATACGGGTATAGATCCTTCCCCTATTAGTGCCCCACCACATGCAACCGTGGGCTAGGCTTAAATGTTAGTGCCTCTCGCAACTTGCACCTTCGTGAGTTTGTGAGTCGAACTCTTGTACCTCCCGTTGCGATCCTCCGAGACGCAATAGGTCAATGCTGAGCTAACTCCTCCCTCGACGGATTTCTCTACTCGCAACCTTGCAATCTCACAACCTCGCCAGTTGAACCATCGAGTTTTCACCCTCCTATTCCGTGAATCCCTGAGATGCGAGAATTTAAGGGAGTGTTGACTCATGTCTCTAGACAACATGTGTCCACCCTTCAACCATGCGGGTCCCACCTTATGCTCTGCCATGCGTCCACACAAACCTCGGCTCTCGACACTTCGCGACTCGCGAATCCTAACGCCAATACTTCGGGACTTCTCGCGACGAGATCCCGAGGGATTCGTGCCACCTGTAATCCACTCACTGGCTTCGCTATGGCTCACACAGTCCTCCAGCTGTCAGGATATCGCTTCTTGCAATCTCGCAATCCCCGTGGCCAAATTCGTGAGTCTTCTCTCGTGAGGCTCCGATAAACGATCCCTCGTGCGGATCCAACAGTTCTCCTCTGATTTAGATCCAATGGCTATTCTCCTTCTTGTGCCTCACATCCTCGTGACTTGGGGTACCCAATGTTTGGGCTCTCACCCTGTGAACTCCTAATTTTGTGATATCTCTCGATCTCTGACACCTGTCCTTCTCAGATGAACGACTCCTAGCCTTCTCGCCACTTCGCCACCTCATGACTTGGAGTACCCAACACTTGGGCTCTCAACCTCCGAACCCCAAGTTCGCAAGATCTCTCAATCTCTGCCACCTATCCTCCTTAGATGGATGGCTCTGATCTTGTAGGGATATCGCGTCTCGCGATATCACGGTTCTTGTTGCACAACTTTTGGGGCTTCAACTCGCGATTCCCCGATACACGATACCACCTGTAGATCAAGCGACTCCTGTGACTTGGAATCAATGGCTCTGCCCCTCCTGAGCTTCAAACCCTTCAGACCTTCTCACCGTAACCTCCTTGCACCTCTGCAAGATCTAACGATCCTCGGAACTTCGTGAAATCTCCTCAGAGGATTCTGACCGTCCGTTCTTCCTTGGGTAATCCACGAGATGAACAAAGTGTCTTTCCATGAGACTCCTTCGCCACTTCTCCAACCTGTGACGCTCCTCTACAACTTCACTCGCACTTATCTACACTGATCTTCAGCAACTCAGAGGCCTACCCTTCCTGAGCTTTGCTAAATTACTCCAACCTCAATGAGGTTCTTTGCACGCACTCCTTGCGGAAAACCTGCGAACACCTCAACTGTTCGAGCTTCCTTTGACTCTACATGTGCCCGTAGCAATAGTCCTTCAATACTTCACTCAGTGTCATGAATGAGACTCTCCTCCCTGTTGTCGCCCTAATGCACACTTGCAAACGTGAGCTAAGTCCGGCTCACTTAGTGTGTCCTCGGAGACACAATGTCTAAGTCCCTGTCCACACTGTCACCTTGACAGGAACTTCTTCCGTCTAGGCTTACTCCTAGGGAAGCCAAGGGGGGTTGTCCCTAAGTTACTAAGTTAATTTTAATTACAAATTCTAGGAGTTAGTTTCAATTGATTACAGGCTAAGGGAGAAAACTAGCCTATATGACAAGCAGCAATGCAGGTGCAAGTCTAAGTCTAAATGTCAGGCAGCCCTTTTCCTAGATCAACTAGAGACTAGTGCCTAATGTTGGGCTATGGGGTCAACTATGTTTAAGGGTTGTTCGTTACAACAAGTTTTACAATTTAAATCAATGAACTACCCAATCCCCAAAAATTAGAATTACTTACAAAATTATACAATATTACAACAAGTGTGAGATATACAAAGATATACAATAGATACAAGATGTACAAGATAGATTATCAAATCACACCCTAGGGCCAAGCATGCCCCAAGTGGAACTTACTCCACCTGGACTGCTTTCACTGGCATCTAACCATAAAAGCACTCAAGGATCAAACAAGTGATGCCTCCCCAAGTGGGATACTCAGTCACTTGTTGATCCACACCACAACAATGATAATAGATTAGAAGATATAGCAAATGACAATGAACCAATGTATCACAATACTATAAAGATAAAACAAGTTGCAAGTAAGAGATA
>ML776920.1:3713357-3729580 GCA_009831015.1 Picea engelmannii | reverse complement strand
GCGCCTTCCACCACTTTGGAGGAAGCCTGGGAGGGAAAAACTCAATGGAGATTAACCTGACTAGTTAGGCCACATTAACCTCCTGAGATGAAAAAACCCTCGATGAAAGGAACTCCCCTGATGTCAACATCCAAGGTACCTGAACTAACTATGATCCATGCAGACATTATTAAATTATATACCCTCGCAGGGGTGCGGAAATCCCGTTTACAAAATTCTAAGTGTTGGTGTTTAAAAACACCCAGTAGAACCATCTCTGTCTCTGACACAGAATAATCTTCATGAATATGAGTTGACCTCGGTGCTAAACCAGCGGTCAACACTCCCTTAGCCTGCACTCTCCTTACACGGCTTTAGCAACCCACTTTCGCTTCTGAGTGCTTTGAGAACAAGAGTTTAGTCTCTGAGCCGTGTGTCAATGCACTCCTTGCGGACGACTTCAACTGCACTCCTTGCAGGAATCTTCGCTCAAAGAGAAACAATTGTAGCTCACCTCACTTCCTCTCAGATTTCAGTCTCGACACATGAAATCATACACACGCAGCATGATAACAAATGCATAACAGGATGTAATTCTCATAAGTAGAGCATTCAACACACATACATAGAGAATAACACAACAACGATGAATCCGAATAAACTTCTTCTATTAATTCAAGATCTGTACATGGGTGTTTTCTACAACTCTCTGCTATTCTCCTATGCTCTAGATTCTTCTTACTCCTGTTAATGTTACAATGATACAAATGAGGGTGTCTATATCCGGGTTCCCTCCTGCGCTCTAAAACTGTCTAATCTAAGAATTTAATTCTATCTACCTACAACTACTACTATAAATGCCTCTGTCTATCTCAGACGAGAGCGTATGGCTCGAGGTATGATTACATTTTTACCAAGGAGCCTAAATTAAATGATCTCATTTATGTTCAGCGCATCAACTTCAAGGGAAAATTTAAAAATTCAAAAACTTGCGCTGGACGTCTTCGAGCTGTCTTCTGCTTCCATGTTGGTTTTGCTTGTCGTGAGGGATGTTGATCTGCTCTGCGCTTGTACTCCTGACTTGACTTCAATAGTCGCTCCTTCACCTGGCTGTGAAGTTCCTTCATTGCTTCAGTGAATTCTCCTGCACTAGCACTGCTAGTATCAGTCTATTATGAATCCCTTAGTTCAGAAACTCCTCTTGGCTGCATTCCATATACAATCTGAAATGGACTTTTTCCTGTGCTTCTATTTACTGAGTCATTGTAAGAAAACTCCGCCTGTGGAAATATATTTTCCCAACTGCTATGGTGCTCCATCACCAAGCTTCTCAACAAGTCTCCTATACTTCTGTTGACCACCTCTGTCTATCCATCCATCTAAGGATGATAAGAAGAACTAAAAATCAAATTAGTCCCCAGCTTCTTCCACAATTTTCTCCAGAAATGCCCTATGAATTTTGTGTCTCTGTCCGAAACTATGCTTTTCGGCAATCCATGAAGTCGAACAATCTCTTTGAAAAACAAATTTGCGATGTGAGTCGCATCACTAGTCTTCTGGCACGAAATAAAATGCGCCATCTTAGAAAACCTGTCAACTACCACAAAGATGGAATCAACACCTCTTTGTGTCCTCGGCAATCCCAATATGAAGTCCATGCTAATCTCATCCCATGGCTTCTCAGGTGTGGGTAATGGCTGATAAAAACCTGCATTCTGCTTTCTTCTCTTTGAATGCTGGTGTTAGCACTCTGTAATTTTCCCAAGGCTGAAAGGCAATCACAGAGGCAACATTAGAACCACTTCGAGTCTTGGATCTAGCCCTCCAAGACTCAGAGAGGGATCTCTCTGTGTAATATAGCTTTGTTTTCAGAAATATTAGGCTAGTTATGAAGAACAAGGGTTTGTTGTCAAAGTGTTTTTGAATTGGTTGAGACAGTCAACTCCTCCATTGGGCTATGGGGTCTGTAATTAATAAAATCTGAGATACAACCAGAAACGCTGAAGAAATCCTTCACAAGGCGAGATAACACACTCACTGGATCTTTAATAATTCAAATGATGATCAGAAGAAAAGATAAGGAAATAACTCCAACCAACAAGCACTTAAGAATCTCTTAGTTGAAGATATTTAGAAGATGAACATTCAAATCTTTAGAATCAGAAATAGGGTATCAGAGATACATCCTGAGACATACGCTACTCTTAAAGATTATTTTTATAATACGAGATGATTAGAGAGAAAGAAAACATTTAACTGAGAAAATCACATCACCAGTGAACATGCGCAGGAATCCTGTAAAGTGCCTCTTTCATTAATGGCAGATCTATTCAAAAATGTTACAGCTTGATAGCCACAGGGCGTGAAGATCCAACACTTTTACATTAAAATCATCTCTATAAATAAGACATATCATCCCCATCAAGTTTCTCCAGTCGGTTTAACTACCTCGGCCAAAAATAGCCACCACTCCCACGAAATTTGGAGTTTTCTGTCATGAAAAATGGACCGTTTTTCTGCGAAACAGGGGTCCGTTTAGACGTGATTCTCTCTTCACATATGACATCTGGGTGAAAACTGAAAGAGGTTATTGTATATGGACATGTTCTAGACAAAAACCTCTTTCGGTTTTGCCGAATTCATCACCATCTGGCCGTGACAGCTCCTGAAAGATCGGGACTGAAACGGAAAATGGAAAATCCGGAAGAATAGGCCTCAAAGATGCCTTCGAATCCCTCTGCTCGTAACTCCGTTACCAAAACTGAAAGAGGTTTTTGTTCCTCATCCTGTTTTGAAAGAAAACCTCTCTCGGACTTTTAAAATTCGTCTCTGTTTTCTCAAAAATCGGTCTGGAAAGTGACATGGTAAACTAGGCAAAAATAGGCAAAAATTGGGGAAAGGTGGTTTTTGGCGGGAAAACGGAATTCCGGACCCCCCCCCCCCCTCGTTAAATGTCGAACGCCCGGGGGGGTCCAGAATTGAACCTGGGTCGTTGATCTCGGCGCTCACTCCAGGACCGTTCATATTGGCTTGATTTTTAATTTAAATTCCGGACCCCCCCCCTCGGTAAAAGTCGAACTCACTGGGGGGTCTGGAGTTAAACATGGAGCGTTGATTAAATTGGGGTAATGTGGATGGGGGGCACGTAGTCAAAATAAGGCGGGATTTTTAGGGGGGCGGGAGTATAAGGGAATTAGTGGATGGTGAGGTGGGGTGACGTAGGGGGAGTGGGTAGTGGAGAATGAGGTGAGGGTGACGTAGGGAGTGGGTAGTGGAGGTAGGTGTGGGGTCGTGGGATTAAGTGGACGTAGGGGAGGGGAGGGGGTGACATGAGGGAAAATGGGTAGACTTAGGGTTAGTTTTATTCAAAAATTTTAACATTTTTGATATATTTGTTATGGGTTATTTTATTTTATATGTTACGTTTTATTTTCTTTTTATTTTTGTTTAAATGTTTATTTTTTGTGTGTTTTATTTTTAATTGTTTTTGGTTTTTGTTTTTTATATTTAATAAGTTTTGTATTTTAAATTGTTTTGTTTAATATTTAAATGTTTTTATTACTTTTTGTTTTTTAATGTTTTTTTGTGTTTTATTTAAATTTTGTTTTATTTAAATGTTTTTTATATATATTTTTTATTTTTTATTTTGTTTTTAAATTTAATTGCTTTATTTTAATTTAAAACTAACCCTAACTTCTAACTTAGTTGTTAACCTAGGTATTAAACTTAATTAATAATTAATTAATTAATATTTAATTAATGATTAATTAATTATTAAATAGTCATTTATTAATCTATTTTAACCTAGACTAACCTTATTGCTAATTCTTTTGTTTATCCTAAGTCTGTTCATGCAGGGATGGAAGGCGGGGTAATGGAGGCTGACAAAGGACAAGGGGAGAGGATGCAGTGGATGAAGGATGCAGCAAGGTGATGGGGAAATGAGCGACAAGAATGGAGGGAGGAAAGCGGAATCACCTGAGCCATACTTCGTCACTGGGAGAGATGCCAAATCAACAGTCGAAGAATCGACTCGCCTATAATTATAGGACCCTAACAGGAGGCTCCACCTGGGGATGGCAGCTTCTTTTAGGAGGTGTCAAGAACCACAAACTTCTGAACATGCAGACCATAGCTTTATCCATTGGGATGATCCCAAAAAATTATTCTGCAACCTGTACCTATTTTGATCTTTGCAACTGAAATGAAATCAAATGAACGCTGTTGAAAAAGAGATGCTCAGAGTGCTGAGCTTATTCATTTTCCTACCTACCTTACTGCAATCATTGCTCAGCTAGGTAATGGCAAAATGCCAATGGAGCCAATCCAGCAGTTGATTTAATGGCTCTGTTCTTTCACTGTCTGTGATGAGACTCAGAAATAAGTCTGTTACTCGTGCTTGAGAGTAACTTCCACCCTGTTTTCCTTTGCATAAGATTTGATCAACCCAAACAATAGGAAAAACATCAGCAACAAAACAATATCCTATATTAAAAAATTTCTCCATATAGGCAGCTACAGGATCAATATAGGTTTGGCCCATCTTTTGATTTTCAACTTCAAACAACTCAGCCTCAAGACTCGATTTTTCAGCTATGCATTCTGTGTCTTTCAACACCTCCTCATCTGACTGTGGATGCTCTGATGGTTTCTAAAATGATGCCTATGCTGCAAAAGACAAAGAATCTGATTGCCTGACCATGTCAATATCATAACAACTTTTTATTTCATGACTGGAGAACGAAGAGTGATTTTGGCCACACAAGCCATCCAACTGATCAACTATTGGATCCTGAAAGGACTGACAAGACTGCTGCATTGACTCAAATGAAATTTCCTGCTTGTTTCTGTATTCATCCCTCAACACTTTTCCAAGAGTCTTCTTCAAAACTTGAAATGATTTAAAGCACAATGGTATAGAGTTCTTTTGGATTATCTCAAAATTTGTCTCAGGCTCTAAGTTATCATCAAGAATTTGAAAATTGAAGGAGGGAAACTGCTGCGATTTTGGGTTTAGAACAGCCTCCATATCCTTAATGGTATCATCAATTGATTGGTCAGAGGAATTTATGTGTTCACTATTTACCACTGGCCTAGATTTTCTTTTCAGAAATTGAAAATATGGGCAACATAAGGACAAAGTGTCTTCACTTACTTCGAGATTTTCTGTCTCTTCCCCATCGCTGTCATGATTGTTGTGCAAGGGCTGATTGTCGCATCTGAACGGTAACTGATCTTCTTCCTGCCAATGACATGCTGCTGGTTTCTCTGAACAGTCAACCTCTGTTTCATCTTCATGATCATCATCATACTGATCCCACTTGGGTGAATCGTCCACGGATGAAATGCCATTGAACATGCACATCATATCAGTCGGTTGCTCCTCTGCCAATTGAGATGGAGCTTCATCTTTGACTGTGCCATGAATTGAATACATGAACGGATCATCATTCAAACCATGGTATCCAGGATGAGCAGAAAAATGTTTGGGGACTGGGACTGTGTCTTTCTCTGCAATCACTGGAACATGATGTCTTTGGACAACAAGCTCATCTTTCCTGTTGATCTTCTGCATCATCTCCTCAATGGTACTAACCAAAATCTGCAGTTTAGCTTCTGATGATTTCAGCTGCTTTGTTTCTTTGTCCTTCAACTGTGACCTCTTGATCAACAAGTTGGTATCCACATCAACTGCAATGCTCTGCATTTCTTCAAGGCTTTCAGTATTCCTTTCTCTTAACTGAAATGTCATCTCAGGATCGAAGGCATCTGGGTAATGCAAGTGGGCAGATCCTGGGGGCGGCCTTATATCAGCAGGTATTGCATGATATGCTTGATTGAATCTGGCTGAAAACTGATGTATTGTCTCTCCAGGATTTCTTTTCAAGTGCTCATATTCTTCTAGGATAAGGAAAACATTTCCCCTGATTACCCACCTATCCAAGAACACTTGCACGAACTGATGAAAATTTCTGATGCTTGCAGCAGGAAGGTTCTTAAACCAATCTTTGACTTTACCTCCCAGAGACAGGGCAAACATCCTGATGTAGACATCATCATCTTCAACCTCATAAAGGTCAAGGAAATCCTCAAGGATTTGGATATGTTTTTCAGCAGTGATCTTATCATTTTCTCCATCAAACCTAGGCATATTATCGATGTAATTGGCAGGAAGGTCATGGAGAATAGGAGGCAACTCTAGAGGCTTTTATCAGTTTGGGAATTTTGCAAGCACAGGGGATGAAGCAAGGGGCTTACAAACATCCAGAGGTTTAGCAGGAGTAGGAGACAAAGCAGGAGGCTTATGTCTCACTGGGGTTTCTACAGGTGCAACTGGGATGTGCACAGGTGCATGAGCATGTACATAATCTACAGTTGTGGGTATGATATCTTGAGACTCATCAATTGACTGATGGTCAGAATACTCTTCAACAATATACTTCTGACCAGACTTAGAAAAAGACAAGACATGATTGCAAATAAAACCAAATATGTATTGAATGCAATTTGAGCTTGAATACCTGGTCTTTCTAGGCTGCTTGGTCATGCTTCAGGTTCTTCCTCCAGTGGAGTCTTCGAGCTGGCACTATCTGGAGCTGATTGGAGTCGCCAGGTGAATGACCTCATCCTTCTTGTGTCTGGTCACTGTCCACCATCAGTGATCAGAGCTGGAGCTTGAAATGTACTACTGGGAAGAGTTCCCCAGTGGAGTCGCCATTCTGTTAGCACTCTGTAATTTGCCCAAGGCTGAAAGGCAATCACAGAGGCAACATCAGAACCACTTCGAGTCTTGGATCTAGCCCTCCAAGACTCAGAGAGGCATCTCTCTGTGTAATATAGCTTTGTTTGCATAAATATTAGGCTAGTTATGAAGAACAAGGGTTTGTTGTCAAAGTGTTTTTGAATTAGTTGAGACAATCAACTCCTCCATTGGGCTATGGGGTCTGTAATTAATAAAATCTGAGATACAACCAGAAACGTTGAAGAAATCCTTCACAAGGTGAGATAACACACTCACTAGATCTTTAATAATTCAAATGATGATCAGAAGAAAAGATAAGGAAATAACTCCAACCAACAAGCACTTAAGAATCTCTTAGTTGAAGATATTTAGAAGATGAACATTCAAATCTTTAGAATCGAAAATAGGGTATCAGAGATAAATCCTGGGACATACACTACTCTTAAAAATTAGTTTCAGAATACGAGATGATTACAGAGTAAGAAAACATTTAACTGAGAAAATCACATCACCAGTGAACATGCACAGGAATCCTGTAAAGTGCCTCTTTCATTAATGGCAGATCTATTCAAAAATGTTACAGCTTGATAGCCACAGGGCTTGAAGATCCAACACTTTTACATTAAAATCATCTCTATAAATAAGACAGATCATCCCCATCAAGTTTCTCCAGTTGGTTTAACTGCCTCGGCCAAAAATAGCCACCACTCCCACGAAATTCAGAGTTTTCTGTCATGAAAAATGGACCGTTTTTCTGTGAAATAGGGGTCCGTTCAGATGTAATTCTCTCTTAAAATATGACACCTGGGAGAAAAATGAAAGAGTTTATTGTATATGGACATGTTTTGGACAAAAACCTCTTTCGGTTTCGCTGAATTCATCCCCAGTTGGCCGTGACAGCTCCTGAAAGATCGGGACTCAAACAGAAAATGGAAAATCCGGAAGAATAGGCCTCTAAGATTCCTTCAACTCCCTCTTCTCGTAACCCCTTTGCCAAAACTGAAAGAGGGTTTTGTTCCTCATCCTGTACTGACCAAAAAACTCTCTCGTATTTTTAAAATTTGTCTTCGTTTGCTCAAAAATTGGTCTGGAAGGTGACATGGTAAACTAGGCAAAAATAGGCAAAAATTGGGGAAAGGTGGTTTTTGGCGGGAAAACGGAATTCCAGACCCCCCCCCCTCCCCCCTCGTTAAATGTCGAACGCCCGGGGGGGTCTGGAATTGAACTTGGGTCATTGATCTCGACGCTCACTCCAGGACCATTCAGATTGGCTTAATTTTTAATTTAAATTCCGGACGCCCCCCCTCGGTAAAAGTCGAACTCACGGGGGGGTCCGTAATTAAACATGGAGCGTTGATTAAATTGGGGTAACGTGGATGGGGGGAGTGTAGTCAAAAGAAGGCGGGGTAATGATTAATTAATTATTAAATAGTCATTTATTAATCAATTTTAACCTAGACTAACCTTATTGCTAATTCTTTTGTTTATCCTAAGTCTGTTCATGCAGGGATGGAAGGCGGGGTAATGGAGGCTGACAAAGGACAAGGGGAGAGGATGCAGCGGATGAAGGATGCAGCAAGGTGATGGGGAAATGAGTGACAAGAATGGAGGGAGGAAAGTGGAATCACCTGAGCCATACTTTGTCACCGGGAGAGATGCCAAATCAATAGTCGAAGAATCGACTCGCCTATAATTATAGGACCCTAACAGTTGGCAAATCCTGCACCTGTCCACAAACTTCTTGACTTTTGACCGCATCCCTAGCCAAAAGTATGACTCGCTCATCTTTGCAAATGTCTTATCATGGCCAAAATGTCCTGCTAATCCACCGCTGTGCTTCTCTTTCAACAAGTTCTACCTCATGGAGCAATTTGGAATACACAATTGATTGCCTTTGAACAACAATCTGTCCTGGATCACGTACTCTATCCACTGACTTTTGTCTCTGAGAAATGGATTCTTAGCTGCTTCATAAGCTTCCTTAAAGTCTGAATCATTTGCATACATGTACTTAAGATCATCAAAGCCTAACACCCTGACTTTGAATTCCTGCATCAACAAACTTTTCCTGCTCAAAGCATCAACCACTTTGTTAGCAGTACCCGAAATATGTTTAATTACAAATGTAAAATTCTTCATGTATTCTACCCATTTAGCATGCCTCTGATTCAACTTTTCCTATTGAGTCACAAATTGTAATGCATGGTTATCACTATATAAAACAAATTCCTTTGGAATCAAATAATGCCTCCACTTCTTTAATGCCTGTATAATGGCATTAAATTCCTTATCATGTGTGGAGTATTTCTCTTTCGCCTCATTCAAATTCTCGCTGAAATATGCAATCGGTCTGTCTTCCTGGCTTAAGACTGCTCCTATGGAAAACCCGCTTGCATCACATTTCACCTAAAATGTATTTTGAAAATCTGGCAACACCGGAATTGGTTGCTCCATAATCTTTCGTTTCATCAAATTGAAACTCTTCTCAGCTTCTTCAGTCCAGTGAAAAGATTTATGTCTTTTCTTGACTGTGTCCATCATTGTTGTGCTAATTCCACTGAAATTCTTGATGAATTTTCAGTAGAAACTAGCCAAACCATGAAAACTCCTCACCTCAAATATGTTCCTCGATGATGGCCAATTCTTGATCACCTCCACCTTATCTGGATCCATCCTTAATTCATTTGCAGATATAACAAATCCCAAATAAATGAGTTATGTCTTCATGAATGAGGACTTCTTCATGTTTATCAACAACTTCTCTTGCTGTAATCTCTTCATCACAATAGCCAAATGCTTCAAATGCTCAGCCTTTGTCTTGCTGAAAATCAATATGTCATCCAGATACACGATGACAAATTTCCCGATGAACTCCGTAGGACTTCATTCATCAACCTCATAAAGGTACTTGGTGCATTTGTCAAGCCAAACGGCATGACAAGCCATTCATACAAACCTTCGTTTGTCTTGAATGTTGTTTTCCATTCATCACCTTCTCTCATACGAATCTGATGATATCCACTCTTCAAATATATCTTTGAAAAAAAAAGTTCTCCACTTAAGCAATCCATCAAATCATCCATCCTTGGCAATGGGAATCTATACCTGATAGTTATCTTATTAATGGCTCTTGAATCAGTGCACATCCTCCAGCCTCCTTCTTTCTTCGGACTGAGTATTATTGGAACAACACATGGACTCAAGATTTCCCTGACCAAACCTTTGTCCAACAAATCCTGGACCTGTCTTTTAACCTCTTCATTCTCCTGCGGCGTCAATCTGTACGCGGCTTTGTTTGACAAACTAGCTCCTGGTATGAGGTCTATATGATGACTCATGCTCCTCATTTGTGGTAATGAATGAGGTAATTCATCCACTACAATATCAACGAACTCTTCCAGCAATTCCTGAACTTCTCCTGGTAAATCACCCACTCTTGTGCTAGTCAGAACAATTCTTGGCTTTCTGACCACAAAGAATTGTGGATCCTCCTTCTTCTTAACTTCTGTAAGAAGTTCCTTCCCACTCATGAGAAGTAATGTGTTGTTTACCTCTGGCTTCACCTCTTTATCTTCAATTGGACACAACATATGAGTTCTCCCATTCTTCTCCAGGGTATATGTATTCATCCTCCCATCATGAATTACATTTCTATCATATTGCCATGGTCTACCCAACAATAAATGACAAACATCCATAGGAATAACATCACATAAAATTTTATCATTATATCCTCATATCTTAATGTCAACTAAGCACTGTTTAGTGACATTTACCTGATGTCCCTTCTGTAGCCATGAAAATTTGTATGGATTTGGTTGATCAGTTGTCTCCAGCTCCATATTTTCTACCATCTCGGTTGAAATGAGATCATTGGTGCTTCCTGTCCACGATGACCTTGCACACTCTATCCTTGGTCTTGCAAGCAGTCCTAAAAAGACTGTTCCTCTGCGTTGAGTTCTCCATCTCTTTCTCTGGCATCAAAAGGACCTTCCACATCACTAGTGATCTCTTGCCTTCAGTGTACTCTGTCTCAACATCTTGCCTCTGTGCCTCGACGATGTGAGTCTCTCCAGTTTCTTTCTTTTTCTCTGGACACTCGAATGACTTGTGCCCATTTTTTCCACATGTGAAGCATGTGATTACTCCACCTCTTCCTCTTCCTCTACCTCTGGTACGAGGAAAACTATTATTATCAACATATCCTCCTCTTTTCTCAGTATGTTGTTCTCTTTTCTCAGCATATCTCCCTCACTATGAACTTCCACCTCTCTCTTTTCTCAGTCTGAGGTTTCTTCTAGTCATCCTTGGGCTTCTGGTATTTGTCTTGGGAAACCGATTTTCCTTTGGGATGATTCCTTCCTCTACCTCGCTGACCTTTCTTACGACTTAGCTTCTCTTCATCTTTCAAATCCATTTGATAGGCATCCTCCACCGTTCGGATGGTTGCCATATTTATTTCATCCTGAATTTCATACCTTAGACCATTCATATACCTAGCCACCTTTTCATCATTACTTTCGCGATGACCTGCTCTGATATTCAACCTGTAAAATTCCTTAGTATACTCCTTCACTGTCATCAGCTTCTGTCTCAGGTTCTGCATCCTCCTGAACAGAGAAATTTGATAGTCCCTGGGAATGAATTTTTCTTTCATCTTTGCAATCATCCTGTCCCAGCTCTTAATTTTCTATTTGCCTTGGCAACGCCTGTTAGCTTGTAGCTCATCCCACCACAAGGCTGCATGTCCTTTTAGTCTCGTGACAGCATGTCTGACCTTCTTATCATCTTCGATATATTCATAATCGAAGTAAGTGTCAAGATCTCTAATCCATTCTAGAAGCTCTTCTGCATCCAAATTCCCCTCATAAACTGGAATGTCCATCTTTACCTTTGTACTCATTCTTGCAACAAATTTAAGTAAGCGTTCATTCATTGCATCCTCCTCTGGGATTTCTTCTTCTTTGTGTCCAACATCCTCTTCATCTTCAGATTCACTGGTATCTCCTACATCAGCTTTGCGCCTTCGTGATGTCTCCATGTCCTCCATTATGGCACGAAGGTTTCGTATTTCTCTCTCCATGTCTGGATTATGTACTGGCCTACCTCTTTCTTTGGACAATTCCCTTTCCTCCTCTGGATCGGTTGATTGTCTACCCCTTCTCCTTGGTGGCATGGTGAATTCTCCTTTTCCTCTGCTACAAAAAGAAAAGAATCTTTTCTAAGCTCTGATACCACTTGATGCAGGGTGCGCCACCCAGGCACGTCTTCTATCACAGGATCTTCTTCCTTCTCACCCGAAGAAATCCAAGGTCCTTCTATTTCCCTATCAGGAAATCTGCACCCACAACAATATTTCCCTGAGGTCTCCCCTTTACCACTGAGAGATCAGCTAAATCTCACTATCTCGTGAGTTCATGACTCAAAGCCCCCAACTGTTCCTTTCTAGTCTTGCGATACCCGACCTGGCGATACGGGTATAGCTCCTTCCCTTATTAGTGCCCCACCACATGCAACCGTGGGCTAGGCTTAAATGTTAGTGCCTCTCGCAACTTGCACCTTCGTGATTTTGTGAGTCGAGCTCTTGTACCCCCCTTTGCGATCCTCTGAGACACGATAGGTCAATGTTGAGCTGACTCCTCCCTCGACGAATTTTTCTACTTGGAACCTCGCAATCTTGCAAACTCGCCGATTGAACCGTCGATTTTTCACCCTCCTATTCTGTGAATCCCCGAGATGCGAGAATTCAAAGGAGTGCTAACTCCTGTCTCCAGACAACGCACATCCACCCTTCAACCACGCGGGTCCCACCTTATGCTCTACCACGCGTCCACACGAACCTTAGCTCTCGGCACTTCGCAACTCGCGAATCCTAACACCAATACTTTGGGACTTCTCGCGGCGAGATCCCGAGGGATTCATGCCACCTATAATCCACTCACCGGCTTCACTATGGCTCACACAGTCCTCCAGCTGTCGGGATATCGCTTCTCACGATCTCGCAATCCCCGTGGCCAAATTCTCGAGTCTTCTCTCGCGAGGCTCCGATACATGATCCCTCGTGCGGATACAATGGTTCTCGTCTGATATAGATCCAACGACTATTGTCCTTCTCGCGCCTCTCATCCTCATGACTTGGGGTACCCAATGTTTGGGCTCTCACCCTGCAAACTCCTGAGTTCGCGAGATCTCTCGATCTCTGACACCTGTCCTTCTCAGGTGAATGGCTCCTAGCCTTCTTGCCACTTCGCCACCTCGTGACTTGGAGTACCCAACACTTGGGCTCTCAACCTGCAAACCCCAAGTTCGCGAGCTCTCTCGATCTCTGCCACCTTTCCTCCTCAGATGGACGACTCTGATCTTGTAGGGATATCGCATCTCACGATATCGCGGTTCTTGTTGCACAACTTTGGGGGCTTCAACTCGCGAGTCCCCGATACGCGATACCACGTGTAGATCTGGCGGCTCCTGTGACTCGGAATCGACGACTCTACCCCTCCTGAGCTTCAAACCCTTCGGACCTTCTCTCCATAACCTCCTTGCACCTCTGCAAGATCTAACGATCCTTGGAACTTTGTGAAATCTCCTCAGAGGATTTCGACCGTCCGTTCTTCCTTGGGTAATCCACAAGATGAACAAAGTGTCTTTCCATGAGATTCCTTCGCCACTTCGCCAACCTGTGACACTCCTCTGCAACTTCAGTCACACTTATCTACACTGATCTTCAACAACTCAGAGGCCTACCCTTCCTGAGCTTTGCTAAATTACTCCAACCTCAACGAGGTTCTTTACACGCACTCCTTGCGGCAAACCTGCGAACACCTCAACTGTTCGAGCTTCCTTTGGCTCTGTGTGTGCCCGTAGTAGCAGTCCTTCAATACTTCGCTCAGTGTCACAACTGAGACTCTCCTCCCTTAGCCTGCACTCTCCTTTCATGGCTTTAGCAACCCACTTTCACTTCTGAGTGCTTTGAGAATAAGAGTTTACTCTCTGAGCCTTCTGTCAACGCACTCCTTGTGGACGACTTTAACTGCACTCCTTGCAGGAATCTTCGCTCAAAGAGAAACAATTGTAGCTCACCTCACTTCCTCTCAGATTTCAATATCGAAACATGAAATCATACACACGTAGCATGATAACAAATGCATAACAGAAAGTAATTATCATAAGTAGAGCATTCAACACACATACACCGAGAATAACACAACAAACATGAATCCGAATCAACTTCTTCTATTAATTTAAGATCTGTACATGGGTGTTTTCTACAACTCTCTGCTATTCTCCTATGCTCTAGATTCTTCTTACTCCTATTAATGTTACAATGATACAAATGAGGGTGTCTATATTCGGGTTCCCTCCTGCGCTCTAAAACTGTCTAATCTAAGAATTTAATTCTATCTACCTGCAAATACTACTATAAATGCCTCTGTGTATCTAAGACGAGAGCGTATGGCTCGAGGTTTGATTACATTTTTACCAAGGCTCCTAAATTAAATGATCTCATTTATGTTCAGCGCATCAACTTCAAGGGAAAATTTAAAAATTCAAAAACTTGCGTTGGACGTCTTCTAGTTGTCTTCTACTTCCACGTTGGTTTTGCTTGTCATGAGGGATGCTCCTGCATCAAAAGTGGAGCTTCAAAAGGAATGTTTTCAGCGATTCCTGAAAAGGGAAACTCGAAAATTGGTTAAATTATCATTAATCCTGTTTAAAAGTAATTTAATTTAGTTTTAGGCTTTTAAAAAATTTCGTGATTCCGCATTTCAGAGTTTTGAGGATTGTGTCCCGAAGAGGTATGTCACAAGCAAACCCCAAATCAAAAAATCGTGATGGGATTGATTAAGGTGCTAACCACTTGTATTAATCTTTTAATTAATCGAAATCAGTGATTAGATTTTACTTTAAGGGAATTCGGGAATTGGGGGTTCGAGGGTCGAGACTTTGATAGCACTTTGATACAAGGAAATCCGAATCACGAGTGATTAATGATGTTTTGATTATGTTTAAGAGTTTAATTAATCACGATTAAAAGATACTTTGTGAAAACCGCGTCGGGATTTTATAACACTTTCTTAAGTTGTGATAGTCGGAAAGAAACAAATGGAAAAGCTTATGAGGCTATTAATCATTTTTATTTTTAATTATTTCTTTCAAAATAAAGCCTTTTCGGAACTTTGTTACTGGGACTTTGGAATTTTTAATGGACAATCATACTTCGTGAATAACCAAAACCTGAAACCCAAAAAAATTAAAAGAATTTTGACTCCTTTTTAGAACTAAGGGCGGCACCATAACTGGAAAATAACGGAGTTTCAGGTTTAGAGATGAAAAATTAAACTTTGTGTCAACAATGACTATCCATTCTTTTGCACCTCATCTCTTCTCATAACAAGAATGAAACTACATCCTCATACTTCAATGCAAATTGAGTGGTAATACTAATTTCTACAACCATATTATCCCACAATTCTGAAAAATGAAATAACAAGGTAATACACTTATCTTCTTCTACAAGTGTAATATTAACAGATCTAAGTTGACTTACCAAAGTATTGAAGGAATTTACATGTTTTTTCATATAATCTCCATCTTCCATCCTAATCTGGTACAACTTATTTCGAAGAAACAAATGTTTTACCAAGGAATTTTACTGATACAAATTCCCCAAATTTTCCCATAGTTCCTTGGCTATAGATTCTCACAACACATTTAGTAACTCTGAATATTCTAGGCATAGTTGAATCATTCTCCTTTCTCTTCTATCCAACTTCTCCCAATCTTCTTTCGACATAATAGTAGATTGAGTACTAGTAGTTTTTGTAACAATGGATTTGTACCAGTACTTTGTGTACTACTAGGTTTTGTAGCAAGATCCACATCTATCCATTGTTATTTTTCCACAATAAGGTCTTCCATATTGAGCTTCCATATCTCAAAGTTTTTATTGTCAAAATTCTTAATCTCAATTTAGAACTACTCTCCATTCTCTTTCAACACCCAAATCACCATTGCAAAGCTCCAACTGAACCCAAGTTTATCACAGACCCAAGATAAACTTGATCTATCAAGGTTGAGCCAAACCCTCATCAACAAAGGAATCCCCTTGAAGCCAAAAGCATGCTCTATTAACACTTGTAAGTTTTAAACCAAATAAATGGATACAAATTATTAATAAAAAACAAATTAATCAATGTCTCATACACATAGTACACAAAGATTTATGCTAGAAACCCTTAATAGGGAGAAAACCAACCTTCCTTGGTGCTACACCTCTCAACTCTTCATTGCATTAATTTCACCATTCACAATACAATATATACGCAATATTTTAGGTATTTTGTAGCTACCAAAACCCTAATCCCTTAATCCCGGATTAATTTAGAAAAGAGTTAAAAATAACTAAAAATGTTAAAATAGAAAAAATCACCCAAAAAATAAATCTCGGGACATTACCTCAGAGTCGAATGCTTCATGTAAATTGGGGGGGGGGGGGGGGGGT
>ML776920.1:3694324-3706361 GCA_009831015.1 Picea engelmannii | reverse complement strand
CTCTAACCGTGAGGAATTATGTGACGTTCCACATACCACCGGAAATGACATGACAAGAACTATCCATCTAGGATATTTTCCCTGACAAATTCACTTTCCTTCATCTCATTATTCCATAATTAAGCATGGGTTCTCTTACTCTATAAAGCATCTTCCCATGAGGGCTTTCACCATAAGAGGACCACTTTGGAGTTCATCCATATTTACTTCTTATCAACCATGACAAAACAATAATGAGTCATATTTACATCAAACACTATTGGGTTCATTACCCAAAACTTTGTGCTACGGGTCTTTCTTCAAGGGTTGACATCAATGACAACCAACCTTAATCAACAATACCTACCCTTGGTCTTCACTATGACTGGACATCCTTAGACCATATCACTTCATGAACATGGCTTGAATAATCTTCTATGGAAACTTTCCTCTTCTTATGGATACCAGCCCAATAGGTTGTTCTGTCTATTTCTTCAACTTTGTATAGTATATCAGTGTAATGTCTTTGAGCTATTAGAGGATATTCTAGGGGGTTTATGCATGTATTTGATAAATTTAATGATGAGATATGATTGACATTGCTATGATCCCAGGGACTGATGAGCCCATGGAGGGAGAATATTTTGATGTGCAGGACCATACCCGGCGGACAGGTACCAGTGGACCGATACACATGGGGATATGATTAGCTCGGACCTCCATGGGGCTAAAGGGCCCATCAGATGGTTGCTGGGATAGAAGAGGCAGGACAATGTTGTGATGAGATTTTTCACAGAAGAAAGAAGGACGTTCCACCCAGGACACTTTGGCAGAGACCGGCCTAGGGGGAATCACCCACTACAAATGGAACATTTGCCTTTAATGGACATGATGTCACCCAACAGAACAGGACATCATCCTGAGCATGTGGCAGTGTGATGGAGCTATTTGGCACGTGTGGTAGCTTGGAGGATCCCTAGAAGGGCCAACGTCTGGCTTCTAGATGTTGGATTTGCCCAGAAAGGGCCAACGTCTCCCTCAGAAGGGCTTGACGTCCCATCTTTTGCTCATATTGTGACATTTTTCTAGCAATTAATGTAAAAACAGTGTAAATTTTGTAGTCAGCCTTGTTGTCTATTTTAATGACCTATTTTTAATTGAAAGGTCATGGATTGGTATAAATAGAGGATGTTTTTCCCTCATTTGGACATAACATAACTCACTCTCTTGTGAGGGACTATCATTTAGCCTTTTTCTTCATATTTTTGGTGTTCTAAGTGAGGCACAGCTCCTCTTGAAGGATTCTTCTTGGCATATATGGTGTTTCTCTCATAGAAGGTTTACAACTAGGGTTTGATTATGCATTCTTCATGATATGTAAGTGAGTTTTTCTTGCAAAACTTCTTAAGTGAATGGTTGTAGGCTTAATTTCTTACATTTGCTATTATATTGCTTAATCTTGAAACCCTAGGTAGCAAGCACACTAGTAGGTCATTGCTATATGTCCCCATGTTTTGAGAAAAAAATTTAGCCATTGATAAAGGAAGATATAACCTAGCCGTTGCTACACTTTTCTCCCTTTTTCTGAGTTAGCATTAAAGTTATAGGTTGAAGAGAGGAGATGTCCTAGGCCTAGTTAATTCTACACCTAGGGTTTTAACCTTATAGGGTTTGAAAATCCTTGCTCCTGCAACACTTTTCTCCTTTAGATCTATACTTTGAAGCTATCTGTTTTGCCAAGTGTATTTAGAGAAGGAGGAACGGGCATGAGGCCTTTCTTAAGCAACACCGGAATGAGCCTCCTTCCCTTAGGGTTTTGATTCTAGGGCCCTGCCATTGTAGCACCTTGGAACCCTACCCTCTAGTCTCTAAGTTTAAGTCCTCATGAGATCTTTTGCCCTTATTTTGAATCCATTTACCCTAAGGCACTGATATGCTTTCCAACATTGAGCTTGTAGTGTGTAAAATCATCTTTCAAACTTTCAAATTCTGAAACCCTAACTAACCCTAACGCTACTAACTAGGGCTGACATCATACCTGACACAACAAGCCTTCTAACTCAGCAATTAATGATGACGTCAAGCATTTATTCAGGTATTGTTGATAGAAAATAGTGTTGGCTTGGTCATTTTGTAATAGATATTGATGAATTGATGATTTTTCATTGGCTAATTAGTAAAACGTTGGCCTCATCTTATCTATTATATTACTTGTTAAATGAAATTAGATAATCAAGAAGTACTAACCTTTTGAATTATAGCCTGCAAATATACATATAGTGTTGTTATTGTCTTGTTTCGAGCAGGTATTCTCAACAAGGACTTCACTTCTTTATTGGTTGATTAGCTGGATTATCTGATACCAATGGTAACCTGAGAGGAGGGAAACCCTTATTTCTTGACATTATACTCTTTGCCTCTTCAAACCCCAGGTTACCGGGGACGTCTACCCTGGGATAACCTCCCTAAACAGAAAGAGCCCCACATCGAGGTGACATTGGGTGGGGTGGTTCCTGTTACGCCAGTTTGATCCTTATCCTGTAGCCTGTGACCTAAAATACAAACTGCGTGATAACATTTTGGCACCGTTGCCGGGGAACACTGAGTCAATCTTCCTCAATGAAAAATCTTCTAGTAAGCCTTGCCTCTAGATGCATTATTATTACAAGCTTACCTGGCGACTCCACTAGGGTGTTTTCCCTTATTTTTTGATAGTTTCAAGAAAACTATCTGGCGACTCCACTGATGATGAAGCCAACAATGACTTCACAATGGGATCCCGGGAACTATAAGCCTTTAGACATGAGAAAAATCCCAGGATACCCAAGACAAATGCCCCCGATATCCAAGAGATGGCACCCTAGATTCACTGGTGGCAATGGAGAAAGAGATGACTTTCATATGGATGAATTTTATTCTTATTTTGGACTCCACCCTATCGATGATGATGCCGAAGATGTAGTGATGAAAATTTTTCCCACCACTCTTCACGGGAATGATAAAAAATGGTATGATGATCTTCCTGATGCTAGCATCACCTCCATGAACCAGCTAGAAGAAGCTTTTCTCAAAGAATGGGGCATAAGTTTGGGAAACATCTCAGTACTACTAAAAATATTCAATCATATAAAACAAATTGAGAATGAAACCCTATTTAACTTTCAGAGTAGGTTTGAGGGCACTCTATATCAGATTCCTGCAAGCCATTGTCCTGAAGAAGAGTATGTTTTCCACCTCTATACCCATGCAATCTTGGCTCACCTAGGTTTTCCCCTTAGTAAAAGGGACCCAAAGACGCTTAATGAAGCTTATGGCATGGCTAAAGGAATTGAACAAAACATCTTCTCATCCAGGATAAAGGACCTCTTCACCTCGGGTACTCTTACTATGGAAAGTTTGTATTCCCATGAAAACCTTATTGATGATTTCCAAGAAGAAGGGAAGCATACCATCATTCAACATTGGATGATTGAAGACATGGTTGAGGAGATGGAACCTGAGAAAAATGATGAAGTATCAATGTGTGCCCCTCCCTCTAATGAAGCAATCCAAGAGCCCTTTTCTCCTGTACAACAAAAAGAAGATGAGGTTAGTTACGTTCTATTTCAAAATGCCAATGACACCTTGTTCCTTGATTCAGAAAATGAAGGAGAAAATAAAGCTTTGAACGAAGTTGATGGCCCTTGCTATGCAATCAAAGATAAAGAAGCAGTCCATGAGGATGAAGCAATGACACATGCTAAAAACATCGATTTCCCTGCGCAACAAGAAACAGTAAGTTACCCTCCTCTCCTAGTTTTTGATAATGCCTTACTTTTTGATGAAGAGGAGAAGGAGGATGAATTTTCAAATGTTTCAAACCCTGCATGTTGTGACACAGATAGTGACACTGTTGATAACATTGATGAGTTCATACATGTTGGGAGACGTAGGTGGGATATAGTTGGTTATGACTTGGATCCCATCTATGACACTGAGAGTCATTTCCAGTTGTTTCCCTTGCAATTGTCACAACAGACTACTTCCAACCAATGGCAACAAGGAGATGAGATTTTTACCTGTACTTTTCGAAAAACCAAGGATGACCTAGTGCCTTATTCTCCTGATGATTTTAAATCTTACCTTGAGATTTTTTATGAGTACCCCTCTGAGCACTTTGAATCTTTTCATGAAGATGATTGCCAACCACCACTGTGCTCAAATTTTGATACAAGCAAGGATATCGTTTGCCTAAAGAAGGTTTCTCATGACTTTTCGTTCCAGCCACCTGGTATTGCTTTACCATGCTTTTCCATTAAAGGTGTAGCTGGGAAGTACATTTTTTATGTTGAGTTTCCTCCTAGGAAAACCCTAGACTCCAAGGGATGTTTGGGTATTGCAAGTTTGAGTCAGTTATCCCAGTTTTTGAACTTTCCCTTGATAGTTTGCCAGTCATCTACTAGATCTTTGTCAACCCCGACTTCGGAGTGTGAGGATGTCTTAGGTAGCCAGTTTACAGGCCCTTTTGGTCAATTGTCTTAACCTTTCATTTTTCATGACCCTTTCTTGAAGTGGATTGAATACTCTCCTCAGAGATGGACTTGGCAGGACTTTGTCCCTCCCACCCGCTTTCATGAGTTAGACTTTGAAATTCCCGATGATATGATATATATTCTAACTCATGACATTTTTGTGATTGATTTATCACTATTTTATTTTATGATGAAGCACAAAGGCAGGTATCGAGGAACATTGTTGAGTTGGAGTCATTGGTTGTTTGACTACACCAACATGCAACCAACAGGTAAGTACAGGTAAGTATTTCACTTTCTATTCGCATTTATGATTACTATATATACATGTTATATTTTGCAGGGTGGCAATACCACCCCACCTTTTATTTCTAATGTTTCTTTTCAAGTGGGAGCAGGTCTGCAGGTTTATGCCAGAGATGTTGAGGTTCTCATGCGCTCTACGGTGAGCACATGTCCCCTAGTTGGAATCAGATGTTATCCCGTTTTCTAGGGATAACTAGAAGATCATGTCTCGAGGCCCACAGGTCCTAGACATGAGGTACCGAGACCAGGATTGACCTGAGCATGGCCCTAGAGGGCCCATGCTTCTTCTTATTCACCACTTTTGTCCTATCAGTAGCAACATCATACATCACCATCGGCTTGGACTTGCATCAGAGAAGACTCTTTCTCCATGAGGTAATTGGTCCAGGTATCATGGTATGTGTCATGTTTGATCATTATAACATTCTTATATATGCATCAAGTTCCTTACATTTTTGCTAACTGCTTGGATTTTACACTAACCCACTTGACCATTTTTGGGGGGATTAATGGGGTGCCCTAGCAATCTTGTATTCATGGGTTTTGATTAGCCACCAGGGGGGATTTGAAGAGCCATTGTCTTCTCCCACCATACTATCATTTTACATCTTCTCTCCCATACATCCATCCCATTCCCCTAGTCCGAGCATTAGGATGACCTACTTGAGGGGTTACACTTCGTCCTGTGGGAAGAAGGGGCTAAAGGCCCAGGGGGTAAAAGAAGTTGGTAAAAGATAAAATCCATAGGAAATAAACCTAGAGATTCTTCACACAGGGATCCCCGAGAAGGAAATAAAAGGCCTCCCGATAAGAAACAAAAGGGACCCGAAGAAAAATAATAAAACAAGACATGACCAAGAGGATGGGAGGTCTCATCATGAGCCGACCCATTATGTTCATAGGTATATAGCAGTATGACATTGCCATTATCTGGTCACCATGCCAGGGCAATGAACTTTGGTTGCATGGCCAAGGGAGAGGGGGTCTCATCACGAGCCAACCTTATCATTTCTGCGAAAATACAAGTGGGTAACACTGTCAACTCTGGTCACCATGCCAAGGCAGTGTCCTCTTGTCAGACCTTGAAGTAAAAAGAAAGAAAAAGAAATAAAGAAAGAATAAAGGCAATAAAGGGGCTTGGAAAAAGTGCATCCATGACGGGTACAACTCACCTCCTACAAAGGCACCCATGAACAATACCTACCCCTGGTCTTCACTATGACTGGACATCCTTAGACCATATCACTTCATGAACATGGCTTGAATAATCTTCTATGGAAACTTTCCTCTTCTTATGGATACCATCCCAATAGGTTGTTCTGTTTATTTCTTCAACTTTGTATAGTAGATCAGTGTAATGTCTTTGAGATATTAGAGGATATTCTAGGGGTTTTATGCATGTATTTGATAAATTTAATGATGAGATGTGATTGACATTTCTATGATCCCAGGGACTGATGAGCCCATGGAGGGCGAATTTTTTGATGTGCAGGACCATACCCGACGGACAGGTACCAGTGGACCGGTACACATGGGGATATGATTAGCTCGGACCTCCATGGGGCTGACGAGCCCATCATATGGTTGTTGGGATGGTAGAGACATGAGAATGTTGTGATGAGATTTTGCACAGAAGAAAGAAGGGCATTCCACCCAGGACACTTTAGCAGAGCCCGACTTAGGGGGAATCACACACTACAAATGGAACGTTTTCCTTTGATGGACAGGACGTCACCCAGCAGAACAGAACGTCATCCTGAGTGTGTGGCAGTGTGATGGAGCTATTTGGAATGTGTGGCATCTTGGAGGAGCCCTAGAAGGGCCAAAATCTGGCTTCTGGATGCTGGATTTTCCCAAAAAGGGCCAACGTCTCCCTCAGAAGGGCTTGACGGCCCATATTTTGCTCATATTGCGACATTTTTCTAGCAATTAATGTAAAAATAGTATAAATTTTGTAGTCATCCTTGTCAGTTGTTTTAATGACCTATTTTTAATTGAAAGCTCATGGATTGGTATAAATAGAGGATGTTTTTCCCTCATTTGGACATAAAATAACTCACTCTCTTGTGAGGGACTATCATTTATCCTTTTGCTTGGTATTTTTGGTGTTCTAAGTGAGGCACAACTCTTCTTGGAGGATTCTTCTTGGCATATATGGTGTTTCTCTCATGGAAGGTTTACAACTAGGGTTTGATTATGCATTCTTCATGATATGTAAGTGAATTTTTCTTGAAAAAAATCTTAAGTGAATGGTTGTAGGCTTAATTTCTTACATTTGCTATTATATTTGCTATTATATTGCTTAATCTTGAAACCCTAGGTAGCAAGCACACTAGTAGGTCATTTCTATATGTCCCCATGTTTTGAGAAATTTTTTTAGCCATTGATAAAGGAAGATATAGCCTAGCTGTTGCTACACTTTTCTCCCTTTTTCTAAGTTATCATTAAAGTTATAGGTTTAAGAGAGGAGACGTCTTAGGCCTAGTTAATTCTACACCTAGGGTTTTAACCTTCTAGGGTTTGAAAAGCCTTGCTCCTGCAACACTTTTCTCCTTTAGATCTATACTTTGAAGCTATCCATTTTGCCAAGTGTATTTAGAGAAAGAGGAAGGAGCATGAGGCCTTGCTTAAGAAACACCGGAATGAGCCTCCTTCCCTTAGGGTTTTGATTCTAGGGCCCTACCATTGCAGCACCTTGGAACCCTACCCTATAGTCTCTAAGTTTAAGTCCTCCTGAGATATTTTGCCTTTATTTTGACTCCATTTACCCTAAGGCAATGATATTCTTTCCAACGTTGAGCTTGTAGTGTGTAAAATCATCTTTCAAACTTTCAAATTCTAAAACCCTAACTAACCCTAACGCCACTAACTAGGGCTAACGTCATACCTGGCGCAGCAAGCCTTCTAACTCAACAATTAATGAAGACGTCAAGCATTTATTGAGCTATTGTTGATAGAAAATATTGTTGGCTTGGTCATTTTGTAATAGATATTGATGAATTGATGATTTTTCATTGGCTAATTAGTAAAACGTTGACCTCATCTTATCTATTATATTGCTTGTTAAATGAAATCAGATAATCAATAAGTACTAACCTTTTGAATTATAGCCTGCAAATATACATATAGTGTTGTCATTGTCTTGTTTCGGGTAGGTGTTCTCAACAAGGACTTCACTTCTTTATTGGCTACTTAGCCGGATTATCTGATACTGGTGGTAACCTGAGAGGAGGGAAAACCTTATTTCTTGACCTTATACTCTTTACCTCTTCAAACCCCAGGTTACCAGGGACATCTCCCCTGGGATAACCTCCCTAAACAGAAAGAGCCCCCATTGAGGTGACATTGGGTGGGGTGGTTCCTATTATGCCAATTTGATCCTTATCCTGTAGCCTATGACCTAAAATACAAACTGCGCGATAAAAGGAACTTATTCCCATTGGAGGGTAATGCTTAGTATTTTTCATGTTTGATTGATTTAGTAACTAGAATACTCTCGCGCCATTAATAATGTGAATGTATGATTGCTTTAGAAATTTGTTTACCTGATGCCATGAAAATAAAATTGATGATTACTCTTGTGCCATAAAAAAGGGTTGATGTATGACTATTTAGTAGTTAGATTCTCTTGTGCCATTAAAATAATATTGATGTTTATTGATTTGTTAATTATACTACTCTTGCACCATGATTACTTGATAAGTGAGATTGATTGTTGATCTAATTGGATTTCGGCTTGATTGTATTAGTGGGATTTAGATACCTCATTGTTCCTCATAATAGTCGCCAACCCTGAAACCTTAAGTCGTAACGATAAATCGAATGAATCTTGGGCTTGAGCATTGCTTATGTGTCCTGGAGGTCCTAACCTTCCAGGGTAGGTTGGGTGGGTAGTTCTTCGTTATTCGGTAACGTGGTTGATCATTTATTTTATTTTCTTCAGTTTATCCTGTTGTGTTGAATATCATCTCTCTTTATGTTTATGCATGTTTTATGCATCATTGTTAATTATGTTAACGCGTCGAATGTGTCGTTATTAATTTATGATGATGTGTAGCTTGTGATGTTATCAATTATTTTATGATGATTCTATTATTCCAATGCAAAATAAAAATAAAAAATTATACATTGTTGTTGTGTCATAACGGACGAGACATTACAATAAATTCATCCCAATATACACTAAATCTCAAAAAAATAAGTAGAGAGGGCACAACATATTTACATGGAAATCCACAAAATGTTTTTATATAATAACATAATTACATTCATAGGAAGCTACAACTTCCAAGATTATCCAAATCCAAATGGATGGAGAATTCAACCCCCCTAATTTATAGTATCCAACATAGAGGAAGCTACAACTCCATATATTCTCCACCTCCCACTAGAAGGAGGCTCCAACCCCCTTTACTTTCCCCTACCTTCCACTCTCAAATATATAATAGAAATAACGTCAAATTTGAAAACTTGTGAGGTTTTCCAGAAGCTCAATTTTCCATTTCTGATTCTAAAACTTGGACCTCATATATCATGATCTTTTCTCCTTATGATACAACAAGTGGAATTCAATTTGTACCTACCAAGATTTAGATATCACTATTTTATCCTATTTGGGACTAGTTTCTAGATTAGTCACAAACCCTAGCTTCCAACAAGTATAACTTCATACCTGTAGTGAATCAAGGTCTAAAACTATTGAAATAATGTAACAACAAAGAGTATTCTTATTATTATTTGATATATTATCCATCGGATCAATCCCCATTGTGGATTGATCATGTCGGCTATTGTAAAAGGACCAAATCCCCTTTTGTGGATTGGTCATAATGTAATTGTAATAGGTAGAAAGAAAAGTCAGCCCTAGAATATATTAAAGAGGCCCCGAAATATAATAACGGTGGTTATAACCACCCATTTTGAGAAGTCAACCCCGCCAGTGAAGAGACACTTCACACGTGCTAGATTTGTATAAATAAGGAGGCTAGCGCCTCACTTAGATACACACCTCACTTGCTCATTGAGAGACAAGTTTCGAAACTGCAGTTGAAGAAGAAGGAGAGAGAGAGGCACATATTTTGGGAGAGGATATTCTTCATTAGTTTAAGTTATCTCTTGGCATTGTATTGGCTATCCATAATAAGGAAGTTTTGCTGGGTTTTCTTCCCCTATAGGGTTTCCTAGGATAAATGTTGTGTCTCTTCTGATTGTGTATTTCTCAGTGATCTTGCATTATGCTATTGTTATATATTGAAATGAAAAGAACTATAATAATTGCTTAAACATTAACATGGTATCAGAGCCAAGCTGAAGAGAGCATCTTTCACAAGAGAAAAGTGAAAAATGTCACTGTTACTGTACATGAAAATTAGGGCTTTCTGTTGGTGAGGTATTTCAGCCCTAAAACCATCTAGAAAAGTGTGCCCTCCCCCAAGGATCATTTTGGCACCTTCAGTGCACCTTTTCAGTGGCTAGATGTCCTGGAAAGTGAAACCCTAGTTTCACAAAGTACCAGAAAACCAGAGTACCAGAAGTATCGGAAGTACTAGAGTACCAGAAGTACCAGAAAACCAGAAGCACCAGTCAAGAAATACGCATATCAAGTTAGAGGGGGTAAAAGTTGGATTTTCAAAAATTGGAATGCGCCAACTTACTCGCCTCAGCTCAGTGCATCTATCCCTTGGATCAGAATTTCAAAATTCAAAGTTTGAAAAATTAGGGTTTCCTCATAAAACCCTAAGTTGCAGTTGCAGTTGCAGTCTTAGAACCAATTTCAGTTGCAGTACCAATTGCAGTTGTAGCCTTACTACAAGTTGTCATCACCCTTGAAGTTTTTAAAGAGTTGGTAATGATTATCGTTGCTGCCAGATGGTGCCAACACTTGCAAATGCTATCAAAGGTATGTACTCACATATGTTTACATGGTTAAACTTTAAAGAGTATTTGCAGGAGAAGGGATCTCTTGCCATAGATCCAAAAGGATCTCAAGATCCAAGACATTCATAGGAATGATGCAACCCAGGTGTGATTATTCTGATATGCATATATTTTTTATGACATTATTTTGATCAAGTGTTGCATGTTATAGCTATGACCATCATTTTAACCTTTGATCAAAATTTGAGTCAAGGTATTAGCTAGATTAAACGTTGAGATCATAGAACTTATCCTCTAACCCAACCTTCTGTCAAGATAGCGTATGTTAGAAAAAACAGGATCGTGGAGCAATAAAATAAAACAAATGCAGAAACAAGACACAGAAGACACACAATACAAGAGAGACACAGATTTACGTGGTTCACCCAGTGTGGGCTATGTCCACCAGAGAAATTGCCAGGTCCTTCCTTTATTATTATCCAGCAAATGAAGGGATGCAACCTACAACAAAACCTGCTGTAACTTCCTCTTCTTTCTCTCACAATCTCCTCTCTCAGAATACAATATTCACCATCATACATAGCTGCAATACATTTCCCTCATAAAAGAGGGTTTCCTTCTAGGGGAAAAAACCCTAACATAATTTATACCGTTAGATCTGCGACCTTATAATGAACGATCCAGATTTACAATGAAATTACAATATACTTTTACAAGGAAATTTTTTCTTCGGGGGCTTCACCCCCGAACCCCCGCTTGCCCCCAGACCCCCCAACCGGGGGGATAGCCCCCCCGGACCCCACAGAGGGGGTACCCCCCCTCTGCGCTCCCCCGCATGGAAGATTGTACATACTTATGTGGTGTAAATACTTCATGGGGTATAAACATGGCTGAAAGCAAGGACCTCTGAATCAGGAAGATAATCAGGCTCCACAACCAACAATATCCCACTTGGAGACTGATCTCAACAACTACATCGGTGTTGTATATGCTGGACTTTGAACCTTCTTGGACCTGGAAAATTTCTCATCTTCATCTTCATTCTTGAATACCAACTGAAACTGAGCAAGAACTTAGTTTCTCCCTGGTTACTCCCTTTGTTAACATGTCTACAGGATTCTGGCTAGTGTGTATCTTTTCCATCTTCAATTGTCCATCTTCCAAGGTGGATCGTATGAAGTGGTACCTCAACTGTATATGATTAGTATTCGAATGGAAGGTTGAGTTCTTTGCAAGGTGAATGGCACTATGACTGTCACAGTACAACTTGTTGTTCTCCTGCTTCTTTCCCAATTCCTCCATAAACCTTTGTAACCAAATCATCTCTTTACTAGCCTCTGTAGCAGCAACATACTCTGCCTCTG
>ML776920.1:3592879-3684334 GCA_009831015.1 Picea engelmannii | reverse complement strand
TACATCATTGGGGAATCTTAGCTTATTGACGCATGGTTGATATACTTGCTTGGTGCAAGTAATGATGTATGACGGTGCACTCATGGATGGTATTTGTTTAGCATATTGATAGATGCACATTGTTTGGCATGTTGGTAGATGCATATGTTGGCATATGCAACACTCAAGAAATCAAGAAGATGCCATCTTGAAGAAGTATATGAAGAGGAACCCATAATCCCCAGAATTGTAGTGAGGGAGGTTCCCAGACCCACAGAACTGGTGAAGGAAGTCGTAACTTCCCCTGATGAGGAAATTATAGAAGACCATGATATATTAAAAGTTCAATAACCTCCTCATATGACGATCCTCCATAAAAGGAAGCCATCTTGAGCTAGAGAGCTTATTCAATATGGAGAGAAGTATGGTGTTCCCCAAGGAACCATAAGACAAGTAAAAATACCAAAACCATTCTCCAGTTATACGGCTTTGATGTGTGACCTCCTAGAGAAGGAGCCTACCTGCTTTGAAGAATCCATTCAGATGAAAGAATGGGCATATGCCATGACAGAGGAATACCAATCCATAATAAAGAATGATGTATGGGAAATAGTTCTCAGACCGAAGAGTAAAGACGTGGTATCCTCCAAATGGCTCTTCAAAATAAAACATGTTGTTGATGGAAGTATTGAGAAGTATAGAGAAAGATTTTTTGCTCGTGGATTTTCTCAAAAGGAAGGAATTGACTATGAAGAGACCTTCACTCTTGTAGCCAGATACACTTCGATCAGAACCATCATAGCTCTTGCAGCTAATATGAAGTGGAAGTTGCACCAGATGGACATAAAGACAACTTTCCTAAATGGTGTCATCGAAGAGGAAGTGTATATAGAGAAACCTCAAGGATTTGAAGTTGAACACAGGAAGTCTCATGTATGCATATTGAAGAAATCCTTATACAGATTGAAGCAAGCTCCTAGAGCTTGGTATGGCTGTATAGACAGTTTCTTGACGAGCTTAGGCTTTACCAAGAGTAAAGAAGACTCTAACCTCTACTTCAAGGTCATGAACAATGGACTAGTAATATTACTGCTATATGTGGATGACTTATTCTTAACTGGAGAAGAAAATCTCATCACTGAATGTAAGAAGAGACTTGCCTCAGAATATGAAATGAAAGACCTTGGCCTAATGCATTATTTCTTAGGTCTTGAGGTATGGTAGATTCCTAAGAGGATATTCCTTAACCAAGGGAAGTATACAATCAAAATCCTGAAGAGATTCGACATGTTGGAGTGCAAGTCCATGAATACACCCATGGAAGCAAAGATGAAGTGGTTGGTTGACACTTCATCAGAATTGATTGATGCCACACTGTACAGACAAATTATTGGATCGTTGATGTACCTGACAAACACCAGACCAGACATTTGTTTTTTTGTGAACAACTTGATTCAGTTTCTGGTAGAAACCATACATGTTCACCTAGTGGCTACAAAACATGTGATGAGGTACCTTAAGGGTACAATAGATTGTGTTCTCAGCTGTGATGGAGATCATGATTTCACATTGAGTGGATATACTAATGTAGATTTGGTAGGAAGTGTTTCTAGCTAGAAAAGAACTTCATGATGTTGTTTCATTTTGGGATCAGCCATGATCTCATGGTAGAGTAGGAAGTAATCTAGCATTGCTCTCAGCATAGTGTAAGAATAATACATTGCTACATGTTCTGCCAACTACGAAGCTATATGGCTTCGAAAGTTGTTGACCGACCTATTTGACTTAGCTATGAAAGAAACCATGATCCTATGTGACAATCAGAGCTGCATAAAGATGGCAGAGAATCATGTATTCCACGACAGGTCGAAGACATAGAGATCCGATATCATTACATCTGTGACATGGTGTAGAGAGGAGCCTTAAATCTCCACTACATTAGCACAAATGAACAGGTTGTTGATGTGTTGACCAAGCCTCTATCTCATGTAAAGTTTGAGCACTTTCGAGATAAGATTGGTATAGTCTAAAAGGACCTTCCTCGAAAGGGGGAGTAGTCACTGTGATGAGACATATTTTGGTTCCAACCTGATGGTTGTGACATAAAGAAGGATGATGTGATATGACTAGTACTGTGATTTCGGCTAGATAGATGTGACGTAAATCTAGTGTAGTATCTTGCTTCCGACATGATGGTTGTGACGTAAAGAAAGATTATGTGATGAGACTAGCACTGAGCTTCCAGCTGGATAGCTGTGACATAAATCCAGTCTAGTATCCTTCTTCTGACCTGATGGTTGTGACGTAAAGCAGGACAAGTACCTTACTTCTGACCTGATGGTTGTGACGTAAAGAAAGATTATGCGATGAGACTAGCGTTGAGCTTCTGGATAGATAGCTATGACATAAAGCCAGTCTAGTATCCTTCTTTTGACTCGATGGTTATGACATAAAGCAGGATAAGCATCTTGCTTCCGGCTTGACAGTTTTGATGTAAAGCAAGATGATGAGATGAGACTAACATTGTGCTTCTGGCTGGATAGATGTGACATAAAGCCAATCTAGTATCCTGCTTCCAGCTTGATTGTTGTGATGTAAAGAATGCCGAGTATCTTGCTTCCAGCTTTGTTGCTGTGATGTAAAGCAAAACTATGAGATGAGACTAGAACTGTGCTTCTGGCTTGATAGCCGTGACGTAAATCCAATCTAGTATTATTATGATGAGTCAACCTCATGCTGTGATGATGATGATGATGTATCAATTTTATACTAATAAATATTGATGCGGATCATGATTTTAGTCCTTTGAGAATGACGATGTTGCCGATGAAGAAAACTTCTGATAATTTATAGATATGCAAGTCAGTGTTCCAAGATGATATTGATGATGTTGTCCTCTCACCCACTTGATGTTGTTGATGATGATGTCCTCTCTCTCTCACCTAATGATGTTAAAGAATACCCTTATTTTTAAGGGGGAGTGTTGAAATAATGTAACTGCAAAGAGTGTTCTTATTATTATTTTATATATTATTTATCAGATCAATCCCCATTGTGGATTGATCATGTCGACTATTGTAAAAGGACCAAATTCCCTTTTGGGGATTGGTCATAATGTAATTGTAATAGACATAAAGAAAATTTGGCCACATAATATATTAAAGAGGCCCCAAAATATAATAAAGGTGGTTATAACCACCCAGTTGGAGAAGTCAGCCCTACCAGTGAAGAGACACTTCACACGTGCCAAATTTGTATAAATAAGGAGGCTAGCGCCTCACTTAGATACACACCTCACTTGCTCATTGAGAGACAAGTTTCGGAACTACAGTTGAAGAAGAAGGAGAGAGAGAGGCACATCTTTTGGGAGAGGATCTTTTGCATTAGTTTAAGTTATCTCTTGGCATTGTATTGGCTATCTAAAATAAGGATGTTTTGCTGGGTTTTCTTCCCCTAGAGGGTTTCCCAGGATAAATGTTGTGTCTCTTGTGATTTTGTATTTCTCAGTGCTCTTGCATTATTCTATTGTTATCTATTGAAATGCAAAGAACTATAATAATTTCTTAAACATTAACAAAAACTTGTACCTAATCTTCCTAGATATCATCTTTGAAATTCCTCCAAGTTTTTCTTCTTCACTCATCCATGAAAAAAGTGTTATAGAGAAAATGGAAAACCTTTTTGAATTTTGGCATATTCTAGAGAGTGAAATTGCACAACATTCAACCTACTCAATATTTGATATATGATTGTGAAACTTGCACACAAAATACTATGGAAAATATTGTTTCCAATGCAATTGGTATCATAGAATTTGTATCCTCTATGAAGACGATATGATTGTTTTACCCATAACACCTTAGAACAAATCATCACAATATTTCATTTCCCTTGGGATTTCACCCTTCTTCACTTCATCTTCCCTCTAAAATTTCCTACCAAACTTGTGCTAAGAGATAACAAGATTTAATCATGAAAATGAGAGGTTATTAATGTGAATTTATACCCTTCCAAGTGCTTCCTTTACTTAAGTTTAGGGCCAACCTATAACTTCTTATTTGTAACACTTTTTAGGGGAAAATTCACATGATCATGTTTAAGAGGAAATATATTCTCAACCTTTATGAACCACGTGGCGTACCACCTACCATTGGAAATGGCTTGATGAGGGATATCAATCCATTGAGGTTTTGGTTGCATTTGGAATTTCCTTCATACTAGTTTTCTTCAAAAAACTACTGGGCTTCTTGACCATACCTCTGGGGATTCTTGTGGGATTCTTAAAAGAATCTTCTCATGAGTTCCATGCTTAAAGATACACCATAAGGGAAACACTTTGGATACTCCTTCAAGTAAACTCATAGGATTATTGATGTTGATCACTAATGATTGATTTTGACATCAATGAAAACACCTTTCAACAGTTCTTGAAATATCAAGGGATCATATTGTCTTATTTATGGGTGCCTTTGTATAGGGTGTGCTACATCGTTGTTTGCAATGAAACTTTTTTTTTTATTTTTTTTATTTTTTATTTATGTTTATCACTGTTAGAATTAGAAATTGCATCAGTCTCGTACTCGCGTGACATGGATTTGATCCCAACCTCTACCACTATAACCTCCAGGTGCCTACATATGCCCCTTTCGTAGAAATGGATAAATAGGGAGAAATTGAACTTGTAACCTCATAGAACTTCATTTTCACTGCACTAGCCAATTGAGATGCCCCCCGGGGGTTTGCAATGAAACCTTTTTATACACCTTTTTATTTTCCATTAATTGATTATATTCCAAAACATTGAGTGATATGTTTAATGGAAAGTAAGGAACACTTCAATACCACTTTGAACTAAGAACACATTAAGTTCCATGTGCAAGGAAAGTAAAAGACACTGCAAATGCATTCCCTCAACAAGTGGGACATTTATTAATTATGCATTTTCTTTTTTAAAGGTCCTTTATTTTATGGAGAAGTGTTTCATTTCTATCACGACCTTAGGAAGATGATTTTGAGAGAAATTTATGGCTTTTTTTTTTTTTAGCTACAAAACCTCTGGGCCTTTAGTCCCTTCTTCCCATGAAATGATGTACAAGCCCTTCTTGGGATCAATAAGCCCAAAAACCCAAAAGATGAGGAAATTAAAGGGAATAAAAGTGGAAAAATATAAGTATGTGTGGGAATGGTACGATGACCCTTCAAAGAGATCCTTTAGTAGCAACCCTTTTATGGAGCGTAACCCACTTACTAACAAGACATGTCAACCAACAAGGTGAGAAATCATGTCCTTAGTTACCCGTAGGCATGGAGGGGTAACATCTAGCTCCTACTTGGAGAAATGTGCTCACCATAGTGGACATTATAACCTCGATATCTTTTGGTAATACCTGTGTCTACACAAATTTTAAAAATACACACTCACCCCTTTATTCATATAAGAAATACAAAAATTAAAAATTGACCACTATTCCTTAAAAGAAAAAATTTCACTTTTTTCAAAAATTTCTAACTAACATGTAACATGATTCAATAAAATGTATCGCATCAATTATGCATAAATGAAAATAAAGCAACAAGTAAGGTAAAATATGAAAGAAAATTAAACTACACTAAGATGGACATGCAAAATGTAAATGTAATAAAGAAATATGGCCTACCTGTTTACCTAGGGCCCTAGGCCCATGGAGATCAAGTTCTAGGTGATGTTAGGTGAAATCATACAACCAGTACAACCACCTTCTTAGAATCTCACCCAAGTGATTCCCCATATACTTAATTGTAAAATATATCAAGGAAAAGTTAAGAACATAATAATCATGAATATGAAAAGCATATAATTAATCATAGGACACAACTAATGGAAGTGTGTGGGAGGGAGACAGTCCTACTAGAATGAATAGACACAATATATATCCACCCATCTCTGAATATGGATTCCACATATCGATGATATCATATTCTTCCTCATTAGCATGACCATTCTAAAGGGTGAGAGGAAATGAGAGATGAAAATAAAATTGCATGGTTTCCCAAAGAAGATAAGAGGTAAGGGACAACCTCATGTATAGAGAAATAAATCTTCTCTCTGCTATAAAATTATTTCCTCTTCATCTACAAATCCATGCCAAAATCCATGATATGAAAACATTACCTCTTTATAGAATGGATCACTAACTTTTTTGAGCTGGCCACATCCCCAAAAGGAGAATCCCCAAGGTATGGTTGGGATTCAACATAATTTCATTGTGATAATCCATCCCTTGGTGGATGGAAAAGGTTTGTAATAATATCATCACTAGGATGCCAAATGTATTGATTGTCCACGTATAAAAAACAACCTTCAAAAGTAAATACTTTTGCATTGCTTATCTCAAAGTTTCCTTCAATGTCGTAGATGGGATCTCCATCAAAACTGATGAAATCAGCTCTATCATTGAGACAAATTAATTATTCAAAAGGATAGACAACTTCATATTCCTCAAGAGGGGAAAAGACACCAATGTATGATCTGGGTCTTCATTGTGAGAAACTTCATCAGGATCTTCTTGGCAACTTTCCTCACCTGCAAAGGCTTTCTCTTCGGTAAGAGGTTCCATACCAAGTTATTCTTGAATATATTCCTAAGATAATGCCTTAATAAGACTCATAAAAAACAAATGGATTCATCAAAAACCTTTTTCATTTTCATCTGCAAATGTGTCTTCATAATACAATAAATTATGGGCAATGGTTCATCCCACGGTGCCATAATTCCATCATTTGAAATGACACTTCAATGGAGTTTCCAGATGAACTTTATGAAAATCTCGTCAAAATTCAAAAGGGATGTTCCCTCAACTAGAGTCATCAAGAAAGATAAATGAAAATGATTTGTGATAGACCTTCCAATTATCATTATCATATAAGAAAGGATTCGAAATTATCCCTTGCAACAATGGAAAAAAATTTATCACACAATGTGTATTTTGGAAAAATCCCAACCAAATTCAATGAAAGTGTAACACAACTAGGAACACCTATCACTATCACCTCAATATATGTTTCCCTCATTTTGGTGAAGGTTAAATCCAACACAAGAGAGGATTCTTGGGTGAACCTAGGTGAATTGTGATGGAAAGTGAAAAGAGAAGAAGAATTCCCCTATAGGTCAAGGTCAAGATTGGAATGAGGCTTAATAATGAGTCTCGTGAGATGGTAATTGATTTCCAAGGTAGTGTATCTACAAAATAATGTGTTAGGGACCTAACCCCTGATGTAGGTAGAATAATATATTTCATGTAATAAATGTCAATATTAATAAGTCCTAGAAATAAGGAAGAATAAGTCCAATGTAAGAAGACCTAATAGAAGCTTCCACTTCTAGAAGGATCTTCCTCTAGATGGTTCTTTTGATAGACATATTTAGTATAAATAGGAGTTGAGGGTGTGAGAACTCTTGTCTTGGATATTATTGTAATAGAGATCTGTTCTGTTGGAGGTTTCCCCCTTGAAGAGGCAAGTGAACATTGGTTTCAGTAATCAAACTGCTCTTTATGGTGTTCTTCTAGTATCATTTTGGTATTATTGTGGTATTTTTATGGTTATATTGTTGTTCATATTCCATTTCTAGCTATTTATTTCTATTCTGCAAGCTTTTCTATATCTAGAATATTACAAGTGGTATCAGAGCACCTTCCTCGGCAGAAAATTGTGGGTTAATTTTTTCCCTGGGTAGATATGTATTCCAATGTCTTTAATCTACAAATATTTGTCATTACATGCATAAAACCACGGTTAGGGATTCATACACAAAGAAAATACAAGTGGTACTTAAGCATACATTTGTTGGCTACCCTTGTAACCCCTGTTGGTACCCCTTCGAGTGGTAGCGCATCAAAAAGCACCTGTATACGAATCAACCTAGATCTCTTGACTCCCTCCATAGATCAATTGATCGGTCACCTGACTGTTATAGTGTTACCAATAAAAACACTCAGGAAGATACTCTCTAGTACCTGGGTAGTCGAGTAGTACAACTAAGGGCACGATCTAGCATTCTTAGTTGGTTCCCTGAGATATTGGGTCAAGTACTATTGTTGGACTCTGCACATATATTAGAGAGTTATAACACAGAGAAAACCCTTTTCTATAGAACCCTTGGGATATAAACAAAAATAGAACACACAAGATCTATTGCAGTGCAACTGTGTATCCTTCATTTGAGTTGCATAATTTCTACACATTTCTTCCTGTTAAGCATTTGGGCATTTCATCACTGCAGTATTCTTCAGATCAGAGTATAACTCCATAGGAGTTAAAAAAAAATTATTGATCATGTTGGCACAATTATTTGAGACATATTATGTTGGATTTATCTCTTGGCCCTTATCAAAGTCATACCTATCATTTTTCAGCAATTTTTTTTATTGTGGACCCAACCCCCTTCCAACACCCTTATTTCAAATTGTTCCCCATTGGATTCCACTTGTCGCCCTGATCGTTGTGATACAATTCACTCATAACCCATTTTCTGTGTGGTCCCACCCACCCATTTTCATGTTCCCTTGTCATCATGACCCATACCCATAGCCAAGTCTTGGAAGCTTGCTTCACTGCCTTGCACTCTAATGTAACAGATACCCAAGAAGAAGTGAGAAAACTCAGTGCCAATATTTCCACCATCAATCAAAAGATGCATTCCTCCATCGTCTCCTCAATCTCAAAACTCAAAGATGATATCAAAAAATACATTACTACCCAGCTTGAATCTGTCACTATGATGATCTACGCCAAGATGCATATCCATACAGATCTTCTCGTATCTAACCCACCTTTTCATACCGAAGGTGAAACTTCCTCTCATTCCCAAAATTTTCAGCCTTATCACTTTCAGCATGACCTATGCCTTCTGCATGTGGATGTGACCAAATTTGATGGATCGGATCCTACAGGTTGAGTAACTCAAATGGAACATTATTTCTCTTTCTATGGCATCACTGATGATTTTGTCAAACTTTTATATGGTTTTCTCCATCTAGATCAAGAACATTGGAAATGGTGTCAATGGAGAAAAAATGCTTTCCAAGGGTATGTGGCTTGGACACACTTTCTAGCATAGATTTATGAATTCTTTGACACTGGCACCAACCATTTAGGCCATTTGACAAAGTTGAAACAATATGGCACCGTGGAAGAATTTATAGTTTCTTTTGAGGGACTGGCTTTTCGTAGAGAGGGCATGTCTGATGATTTTTTTTTGAGAATGTTTTATCAGTGGCCTCAAGGATGATATTCATCCTCATGTCCTCATGGCTCGACCTCAGAGTTGGGTGGATTCTACTAAAAGAGATAAGGAAGAACAATAGGTTATCTCTTATCAAAACAAAAAACCCTCCTTTATTCCTCACACTAAACCAATAACTTCCACTCCTTCTACTCCACTAAAGATCCAGAAATTGACCAGGGCTGAAATGGATGAACGCCAACTCAAAGGCCTTTGTTATAATTGCGATGAAAAATATTTTTTGGGACACAAGTGTAACGAACAAATATTTTTATGGCTATCTCGGAGGATGTTTCAAAAGAGTATGTTGAGGCTCCCCTTGTCTCTGTGTCACCTGAACCCACTAACATAACCCCTCCCAAAGTAGAACAGGTCATTTCCCTAAATTCTCTCACTGGCTTCTCTGCTCCCCAAAACCTCAAGCTAACTGGTTACATCAAGCATAGGAAGGTCATAATTGTTGTTTATAGTTGAAGAACCCATAATTTCATTCATCACCGAATTTCCCAAGAAACCAATTGCTATATTTGTGCATTCAATAATTTCCAAATCATGATTGCGAATGGTGGGTCCATGAAATGTGGAGGGAATTTTGAAAATGTGTATCTCCAAATTGGTGACTACCACCTGAAATCTCATATGTTTTCTATCAAAATGGGCGGTTGTGACATTATGTTGGGTGCAGAATGGATAAGTACGTTGGGTCCCATTATCATGGATTTTAAAGAATTAACCATAGAATTCGACCAGGAAGGAAAACAATATAAGTTCCAAGGAATCACCGCCGATACTCGATAGATCATTATTTCCCATCGCATGGAAACGCTACTCAAAAAAGGTCATTCTGGCATTATTTCCCAACTCCATTCCATACAAGCAACAAAGACACCCTATGTGTCATAGGACCTCCAAGCCATACTCTCTAAACATAAAGTGGATTTTCCCACTCCGTAGGGACTCCCTCCTTCCCATAGTGTTCATGATCATTCCATTCCCCTTGTCCCAAGAAACCTTCCTCGAAATATTCCTCCCTATCATCACCGTTTTTCCCCAAAAAATGAAATTAACAAAATGGTTCAAGAACTGCTCAACGGATTTGTTATCCTCCCTAGTATGATCCACTACTCTTCTCATGTGGTGATGGTCCTTAAGAAATAAGGTTCTTGATACATGTTTCCTCACTTTCATACCCTCAACAAACTCACCATTAAAGACAAATTTCCCATTCCTATCATTGATGACCTCTTGGATGAATTAAGTGGTGCCCAGTTCCATACTAAATTTGATCTTCATTCTAGCTACCACAAGATTCGTATGAAATGGGAAGACATTTCTGAGACTTCCTTTATAGCTCATGAGGGCCACTATGAGTTTTTGGTCATTCCCTTTGGCTTTTGTAATGGTCCCTCCACTTTCCATAGCCTCATGAATCATGTCCTCCATCCTTTTCTCCATCATTTTTTCTTAGTTTTATTTGATGATATCCTCATCTACAGCAAAACCTAGACAACCCATCTTGATCATGTGGATCGTGTTCTCCATCTACTCTCTCAGTACCAACTTTTCCTCAAACAATATAAATGTGATTTTGGCTCCTCGGAAGTTGATTACTTGGGTCATCTTGTTGGCAAGACCAGCATCAAGGTGGATCCTAAAAAGATTTAAGCTATGCAAGATTGTCCTCATGCAAAGAATCTCAAAAGCTTGTGGGTATTTCTGGGTTTAACAGGTTATTATCGCAGGTTTGTTAAAAATTATGGAAATATTTCGTCACCTCTCAATACACTCCTTAAAAATAATTCTTTCACTTGGACTCCAATAGTTCCTCAAGATTTTCAAACCTTGAATATGGCCATGTGCACCACTCCAATCCTAGGCCTTCCCAATTTCACAAAGACCGTTTTCCTGGAATGTGATTCTTCCAAGAAAGAAATTTGTGTTGTCCTTATGCAAGAGGGTCAACCTTTGGCCTTTACTAGCAAACAAATGTCTGAGAGAAATTTGGGAAAATCAATCTATGAAAAGGAAATGTTGGATATGTTGCATGCCGTGGATCTTTGGCACCATTATCTATTGGGGAAATTCTTCCATATTAAGACAGATCATCAAAGCCTCAAGTATTCTTTGGAACAACATCGTTCCTCCCCTGAGAAACAAAAATGGGTGACTAAGCTCTTTGGATGTGATTATGAGATTGTTTACAAGAAAGGAAAAGACAATGTGGTTGTTGATGCACTTTCCAGAAAATATGAAGATGAACGATCCCTTTTTCTCTCTCTGTCATTGTACTAGATTGGATCCAATTTGTTCACTAGGAATGCCTAAATGATCCCAAAAGTTTGCATCTGATACAACAATTGTAGTCCAATTCTCCAATTTCCCTAGGGTACTCTTGGCTCAATGATGAGCTTAGATACAAAGGTCATTTGTATTTAAGTAAATAGTCAAAACTTTTATCCATGGTATTTTTTGAGCTTCATGCTACATTGATAGTTGGCCACTTGGGGTTTACCAAAACCTATGATCGGGTCAAACGTTATTTTTTCTGGGAGGGTATGAAATAAAACGTTCATAATTTTGTGGCTAAATGTGATGTGTGTGAACACAACAAGGGAGAAATGGTCAAATCTCCTGGCACACTACAACCGCTTCTAATTCCACCTGTTATTTGGCAAGATATCTCTATGTATTTTATAGTAGTCTTACCTAAATTGGGCCATAAATCCGTCATCATGGTGATAGTTGATCATATTTCCAAGTATGCTCATTTTTGTTCTCTTCAACACCCATTTACATCATCCATTGTAGCTCAACTTTTCATGGATCAGGTCTTCAAGCTTCATGGCATGCTGCATTGTATTGTTTCTGATCATGATCCAACTTTCACTAGCAATTTTTGGCAAGAACTGTTCAAACTACAAGGCACCCAATTTCATCTCAGCACAACTTATCATCCCTAGACTAATGGTCAAACTGAAGTTGTCAACAAATGTTTGGAAACATATTTGAGGTGTTTTTCACCGGAAAGGCAGAATCAATGGGCTTAATGGTTACCAATTGTTGAATGGTGGTACAACACTTCATACCATACAACTACGTGCATGACTCCTTTTGAGGCGGTATATGGATAGAATACACCTTCAGTTCTCTCATATTTTCCAAGTGTATCGAAGGTCCAGGCAGTTGACCAAACACTTACAGTTCGAGAGGCTATTCTCCATACCCTCAAAGAGAATTTGGTCATGGCCCATAATCACATGAAGAAACAAGAAGATGAAGGTCACTCTAAATGGAAATTTACAGAAGGGGATCAAGTGTTTCTTCAAATGCATCCTTACAAGCAAAATTCCCTCAAGTTTGACCATTGCCAGAAGATGGGGCCCAAATTTTATGGTCCTTATATCATTCTCAAGCATGTGAGACAGGTGGCCTATCAGTTAGCTTTTCCCAATCATTCTAAGCTCCATCCTTTTTTTCATGTTTCCTACTTAAAGAAGGTTATTCGAACTAAGTGTTAAACTCAAACCAACCTTCCTGAGTTGGTCGAAGGGCACACCTCTCACTCATCTTGTATTATTATTGCAAATTTATTTTGGTATCTTGATCACAAAGTTTTGAGGGTTTTGAGAATACAAACCCTATAGAACAATTCGACGGTGAACAATTCCACCTATCTTGTTCCAAGATTGGTATTGGAGATGAAATACTCCACCCACACCATTCTACAGTAGTTACAGGTATCATCACTCATCCATGACATCTGTAGGTCGTAAAATTGAGGGTTTTTAGTAGGGGGGTGCACCATTCATTGAAGGAAGTTTTATCTAAGAGATTAGCAGGGCTTTTGGACATTCTAGCACTTGGGTTTTTCTTACAGGGCCTTGATCATCAGTTCTAGTGAATTTTGAGAGGGTTACTCTTACTGGATGATTTCCTAGAGCATTGGCATGATTTGGAGAGAAGGAGGATGCTATTGAGATTCATATCTATTTAGTTTGCAGGGGTTATACTTAAGATCTGACCCTGAGACTTCACCTAGTGACTTGCAGTGTCCTGATGTATCTTTCTAGGAAGTTTCAGGGAATTTGGAGGTCTCTTTCATCCAAGCCAAATTATTGGGAACTGACAGTGTTTAGGAGGGAGCAACTTCACTTGAGGATTCATCATTTGGAGGAGAATCTCTTGGCATTTCGGCCTGATACTTCAGGAGGAGGTTCTACTCACCTCGATATATTATTCTACATGGTTTGGAGTCATTTAGAGGCTTCCTTCCACTAGGCTAAAATATTGGGTCTTCTGAGCTCTTCAAGAGGACATGCCATCATCCAGAGGGTTTGGAATTGACCCTAGTTCTTATTATATTGGTCTTCATCTTGTATTCATCCTTTGGAGGCTTGCATCATCTTATCAGGAGCATTTTGTAGCAACTCATATATTATCTATTGGATCTATCTCATGTTATTCTAGATCTGCATCCTTATTGTAACAAGTTCCTGCTTATTATATCAATAAAGGTCAAATCTATGTTGTTTGGTTCCATATCTTGTGTTGTTGGTCATATCTTGTATCTCCATTGTTATATCTTCAGATCTATGCTTGTTAAACTGAACTATAACCCCTAAGACCTAACTAAGAAGTAAACTTGCAAGAAAACACACACACATCAGTTAAACAATGAGAAGTTACTGTTCCAAGTGAAAAAATTGACTAGGGAACATTACAAGAATGTTGGGAATATTATGAGGAGGCTAGAAAGGGGGTATTTCTGGTTGAGCGTGTAGTATCCCATGGCCAACCCAATTAAAGAACCCGAATTGGAACAATTGGTTCAATTCTTGCAGGTCAACGTCAACATGAATAGATAATATAGGCCTCCTATGGCCTCGATTCCAATTTCCCCTACCTCTATTATTCCGACCATTGATACCTCTACTGAAAAATCTCATCCTGTAGCAATCGTTTGTAAGTAATGAAGCTCTTAATTAACCATACATGAAACTCTACTTACATGAATCAAAATTTGGCTCTAAAATGTTAGTTTTTATTCATATGAGATATGAGAGATATATGATATATTATTACAATAATGAGTGTTCCATATATAGGGAACATAAGGTGACCATCCATGAACAAATGCATCCCTTGAATAATCAATAGCTATTTATTATTATCATTTACTTATAATATACTATATTTAATAATCAATAATAATTGTATTATTAATTATTATCTTTAGATAATGTCTTTCCGATGTTGTCTAAACATAAACACTCCCTCTCAATGAGGGAGACATTCTGCAACATGTCACTCTTGTATTTGAAGTATACAAACTTCACCCTAGACTCATGACACTTTTCTATCAGTCTTGGGAGATATCTCTCTCCCACCTGAACCGATGAGAAACTCCTTCCACGGCTCTCCCTCTGAGCCAATTAAATCTCTCTAAGATTAGTCTCACTTGGGTCTGCATGTAATAGCATAACATCTTGAGTAATATCATTCCTTGTCAAATCACCATGACTAGGAAGAAGACCACACTAAGATCTTTCACCACAGACACAAACCTATGAATGAATGTCAGCTTGATGCTAACTGACACGTGGAAAGCACTTCAAGCACCTCGAGTTCGTATTATTCCTTGTCATGATCAAGGAAGGACTATGTCTAGGCCCATTTACCACAAGTGCACATTTGTAATAAATGTATCCTATCTCCCTTGGTCTGCAGCCCAATATAGGAGAAGTTATGCCTGATGCTGAAACATCAACACTCCCTCTTAGCTAGGGAGGTATATTTCCATAGTAGTACACAACTACTGTCCAAAGACACACAGTCTCTGCCAGTGGTACAAAACCACCATAGTAGTAAAAGATTTGTCACACATGGCACTCCCATGTGGACTTCTAGAAGCTACTCCCTCTAGGAACACTTAGGGTCAACTCCCTTGACATGTCCTCATGTTCTCTAAACATGGGATGATGGGCTATAAGCCCAAATGCGATTATTCCTTCTCTAATAAGTGTTCCACTTATCCCTTCTCGAATAAGTTTCCTCATAGATCAACTCAATTCAATTCACAGAGGAGTACGATCTGGAGAATGTTTATCACACATGGCACTCCATGTGGAATTCTAGAGGCTACACCATCTAGAAACACTAGGTTCAAGTCCCATAGTGTATGACATCAAGGGTCAACTCCCTTGACATGTCCTCATGTGCTCTCCACATGGGATGTTGGGTTCTAAGCCCAAATGCACTTATTCCTTCTCGAATAAGTGTTCCACTTATCCCTTCTTGGATAAGTGTCCTCATAGATCAACTCAACTCAATTCACAAAGGAGTATCATCTGGAGAAAGTTTGTTACACATGGCACTCCATGTGGACTTCTAGAGGCTACACCCTCTAGAAACACTAGGGTCAACTCCCATAGTGTATGACGTCAAGGGTCAACTCCCTTGACATGTCCTCATGTGCTTTCCACATGGGGCATTGGGTTATAAGCCCAACCACACTTATCCCTTCTCAGATAAATTCCCCACTTATACCTTCTCATATAAGTGCCATCACAAATCAAATCAACTCAGTCACATAGGAGTACGATCTGGAGAATGTCTCAGGAAGCTGCAAACATCAATACTCCCTCTCAGGTAGGGAGGTATTCTCTACCACACCAAGTCTGTCACGAAAGTACTTGAACTTCATCTTGGTTTGGAAAAAATATCAGCAACCTGCTCATCTGTAGGAAGGTACTGCACCAATACTTTCTTACTCTACACCATGTCTCGGATGAAATGGTACTTGATCTCAATGTGGTTCGATTTGTCATGAAACACTGGATTATGAGAGATCATCACAGAACTTTGGTTACCATAATGAATAATGGTGGAATCCAACACATGTTTGAATAAATGTGCAAGGATATTGTGAAGCCACACTACTTCATAGACTGACATACTTAATGTAATGTACTCTGCTTTTGTTGTGCTCAAATCCACAGAAGTTCATTTCCTGCTACACTACGAAACCATGGAAGATCCCAAAGTGAATCAACACCTGAAGGTGTTCTTTCTTTCCACTGCGCTCCCTGCCCAATCAGAGTCAACATATTCCTACTATATCATATCAATACTGTAAGTATATCTCAGACCATGTCAAACTGTGCCTCACAAGTATCTCAACACATGTTTCACAACAATATAGTGTGTCTATCTCAACTGACTTATAAACTGGCTAAGTGCACTCTCTGCATTGAAAATATTTGGTCTGGTGTTAACTAGATACATCAATTATCCAATCAGTTGTCTATACAGATTCATATCAATTTCATTAAAATTAGAAGAAGACACACATAGTTTTGTTAGATTCGTCATCATTGTTATAACCATGAGCTTGAGGTTCAGTATCTCAAACTTCTTCAATATCTCAACTGTGTACTTCCCCTGACTCGGAAAGATCTCATCAATTCTCTGCCATAATGCTAGTCCCAAGAAGTAGTGAATCATACCAAGTTCCTTCATCTCAAACTCAGAGGCCAACACATAATTGCATAATAATAAATCTCTATGTACAGATTACCAAAATCAAGGCCTCGCCATTAACAATTTTGTAGTACAGGTTGGGATCAACAACACTTTTTTTGAAGCCCAAACTCATCAAGTGTCCATCAATCCTTGCATACCTAGCTCGAGGTCCCTGCTTGAGTCCATACAGGGCCTTCTTCAACCTACACACATGAGACTCCTTCTCATGTATGATGAAACCATCTGGCTACTTGATGTATATTTCTTCTCCAATATCTCCATTGAGAAAGGTTGTCTTCACATCCATCTGATGTAGTTTCCAACCAATGGATGTTATGAGGGAAATAATCGTTCGAATAGAAGTGTATCGAGAAACATGAGCAAATGTCTCCTCATAATCTATTCCCTCCACCTGAGAGAATCCTCTAGCAACAAAACTTTCATTGTGCTTCTCGATGCTTCTGTCAATTGTATGTTTGATCTTATAGATCCATTTGGAAGTCACTACAGACTTCCTTTCAGGTTTCAAAACAATATACCACACATCATTCTTCATGATGGATTGATACTCATCCATCATGGAATATCTCCATTATATATGCCTCCTCATAACATGAAGGGTCAGAATCAATGATGTGACTCATAGTTGTGGAAGAGCACAGATACCCTTGAGGTCTTTTTCTCTCTCGGAAGGTACCATGAGAAGATACATGTCTTTCTGCCTCCTGCAGAGTCTGACGAGTCCATGTAGGTCTCTTCTAACCTAATACAATATCTATGGGAATATCAACTATAGGGGGAGAAGGAACCATCTCTTCTTTTTTCTCTGTTGCAGACCCCCTGCCCTCAGGCCGAGATCTGCATAGGATCATTCTTTATTCTCCTTGAGTCGAAGAGGCTCCCTCGGACCCCAATTGGAACCTCACGTATCGATCCATAGGTCCTTCATGAAGACCCACCCTGTGCAACTTAACACCAAGCGCGAGCCTTACATCTCCATGCAACCACAATCAAGCCCTGGCGTAAGTGCCTTTCGCAACTTGCAACTCGCGAGTTCGTGAGTCGAAGATCCTCAACTCCTATTTCTCTATTCATCGATACCTGAGATTGCGATACGGGTATGTCTCCTTCCTTGATAGCACCTCTACAAGTGACCACCGGCTAGGCCTAACTCTAGCACCCCTCACAATTCACAACTTCATGAGTTGGAGTGTTGAGCCCTCGTGCTCCTCCTTTGCGAGTCCACAAGACCCGATAAGTCAATAATGGGGTTGAATCCTTCCAAGGTGGCGCATGTATGCCACCTGTCACCTACTTCCACCTTTCCTGTGTGCTCTATGTTTGCACCAGTTGTCAACCTCACGGTCCCCACCTAACGGACATGATGTGTGTTCGCATGAGCCCTCGACACTTGGCACTTTGCGACTTCAGTGATCAAGCTGCAACTCATTCATCCTCTAAAACCTTGATACAGGAGGTAGCGAGACGACAAATATCACGACTCTCCTTCCTCCTTGATCGAGGATTCAGGTTGAGTTGTGATCTTGTGACTTGGGGATTTGTAGTGCAAACGTCTCCACCTCCCAGCTCATGATACTTGAATTCGCAAGATGATCCAAATCTCTACCACCTGTCCTCCAAAATGGACGGTCCTAATGCTTTCAGGACTTGTTGAGTCCTCTTCCTTCTGTTGTTACGAGGTTTAAACCTCGCACACCTTTTTTGGATCCAATGGTTGATGGAAACTTGTCACTTCTCCATGAAGTGTCTCCACTGTCTGTTTTAGCTACTCTCCTGCGCGACCTCCTCCTGCTGTATGGACGTAGATTTCAATGGTCCAGATCTCACTTCTCCAGCTGATCTAACGACAGTTGTGCTCTACCTTGAGCATGCCCTTCTTCATTTACCTTCGAATATTTATTGCTCCAAAAGGCCTTGGCCTTTGTCTTTGTTGTGAAGCCTATGACCTTGGCTCTTGCCTGTATTCTAAGAGGTGCTCCTTCTCCTGAGCTTCTCAAACTCCAAACATTCCAAAGGGTTTTCTTGGCCTTTGTGATTCCTTGCAAGGTATTTTCACGCAATTGTGCTATCCGTCATGAGCTTATCTATGGATCTGAACTCAAATTATCTATGTCCCTTTTCCTTCTTGAAGGGATGTAAGTTCCCTCTGAAAACTTCTTACTCAAGCATGCCTTGCTAAGCCTACAAGGTGTTCAGTAACCCTGTGAATGTCTCCTCCTGGGACACTTCTCTTATCTCAGAACTCGAAAGAGAGTTCTTTTTGGTGCACTCCTTTCCCTCACTTGATGCCCTCCTAGAAGAGATCCTACAGAATCCTCAGCGTCTCTATGCTTTCACTAAACTCGAAATAGAGTTTTCCTCAATGCATCCTATGCATCTGCTCAATGCCCTCCTGGCACAACCTTTACAGAATTCTCAACAATTGTGCTTTTCTTGTCTGTGCTCTCCTCTACACAGTTTCTCCTTCAAGGTGTTCAACAACCTTGAGGCTTCCTCCTTGATTGAATGATTTCCTCTGGTGTGCCCTCCTAGCACGTCTTTTTCTAAATTCCAAAGAATTCAGAAGTACACTACTGCACTGGTTTTCAGGTACTGCAGTACTTTGTCATGCACTCATGCATGAAACCACAAAGAACCCAAACCTGAAAATCAAAGAACCCAAACCTGAAAATCAAAGAACCCAATAGACAACAGTTTCTGTTTGTACCCTGCAAATGCGTACAAACATACATCTACAACATACCATCAACACATAAATACATTCATTCACAAAAATAGAATAACATGCAGGAAAAACTTCTCTGATTGTATTAATATGAAATGCCTTTTTACAATGTGAGCTCAGACTGCAATAGAGTCACGACTTCCTCTCTCCTCTCCTCTTCTCTCTATTCTTCTCTCCTCTTCTCTCTACAAAATCTATCCACTAACTACCTACAAATACAAAGGAGGTATTTTTACAAAAGGGAGCTCCTCGAGCACTTCCCTCCATCCTCACCAACTCTCATTAATTACAATGAATTACATTGAATGGTTGTCTAGTCCGAATTAGATCTAGATCTCAACCTTACAACCATTTAAGGCAACCTTTAACTAAAGCCTATGCACATGCATGGCTTTTGGCTTCTCAGCCTTACAACATTTAATACAATTTCAAAAATTGAAATTTGAAAGTGAGAGGGTTGCACCTCTCCTCTCCATTGAATGTGTGTTGGTTGGTTGGCACTTGATGACGTGGAGTGATGCTCCTACATCATACTCCTCAACTGCGAAAATCATGAGCTCCTACTCATGAGCTTCTCAACACCACTATTGAAATCCACCTAGATCCCAAATAGTTCTTTGGAGCTGTCCATCTGCTCCACTGCTTCGCTACTGCTGCTACATCTATTGCCCTGCTGCTATGGCAGGTTTTCCTCTGCTCAGCTTCCCTTTGTTGACTGCTTCTGCTAATCTGATCATCAACTTTATGATCTCCTCAATTATCTCTTCCAGCTGCTCCCAGGGCTGGCTCTCCTTTTGTAGCCTACAACATTGCACTTCTTCCCTGCAAATGGGTAGATCAACTAGATCTCCCATGTCATCTTCTTCCTCTGTGGCCTCAACTTGCCATCCTGCTGCAAAATTCAGCTCTATAGTTTTATCTTTTTGACTAACTTGTTGTTCAATCACCTTCTCTGATAGACTTGCTTTTTCCATTTCCCCTTGCACTGGTTGAATTGCATCTTTCTCCAGTTGCTCCTCAGACTGGAATTATCCTTGATCTTCCATTGTATGCCTCAGCATTGCAATCATGATCAACTGTTCATCTCCTTGGCTGAAATTTATGAGAAATTCCTCGGAATGCTCCTCTGCTATCATATTCATGAATGTCTTCTCATGACAGTCATCTACTAGCTCTGGATTGTTCAACCAATCCTCCAACACCTCTAACTCCTTCTCCCATGGAGTGAGCATCTTAACTGTGTGCTCCTCTTCTTTTCCTTGGGCAGCTTTTGATATCTTCTCCTTCATCATGACAATCGCCACTGGTTGTCTTTCTGTTGTTGTTGCATTGGCAACACACATGTTGGCCTCAACTGGGATATATGGCAGGAATACCTTTATCCCTCCAATCATCAGAATGCTCTTTTGATCTTCCTTCTCTATCAGTTGTCCTTGCTGATATGAACTCACCCTTGAGTTCATGAGACTTCTAGACAATCTCAATTGCTCTCCCTTTCCCACCTGGCAATATGGGATTTCCTCTCTACCCTCCTGGTAGTCTAGGATATCCTCTAGTGATCTCATCTCATTGTCATCCTGGCAATTTGAACTTCCAGCACCGCCCTCCTGGCAGTATACGAGACCTTCAGTTGATCTCTTTCTATTGCCCACCTGGTAATTTGAAAGTCCATCTCTGCCCACCTGGCAGTCTATGAGATCCTTTGTTAATCTCATACTATTGCCCACCTGGCAATATGAATTTCCAATGCTGTCCTCCTGACAGTCTATGAGATCCTCCAATGGTCTCATTTCATTGCCCACTTGGAAATTGGAAAATTCATCTCTGCTCTCTTGGCAGTTCATGAGATCTGTAACCAATCTCCCTTCCTCATCACTGAGATTCGTCCCAGTCTCTGGTTCATAGATATGAACCATATTTGTGTCACTAAGGCTTTCAACATACCTCAGCCACTTCCTCAACTCTTGTTGTTGTTTCCTGGCCAACAATTCCTTGACTGGCCACTTCACCCTCTTCTTTATGGGCCACTCATACACCCAATGTGGTTTTGTGTTCTACTACATTCGAAATGCAATATGCTCCATTCTCACTCTTATCTCAGTGAGTTCTTTGTCCATTTCTTCTTTACTCATCTACTAGTGGTCTCCTCTTCCACCATGCTCATGGTCTTCAGTAGCAATTTTCCTATTACTGTCTGCCCTCCTGGAAAACTTGTTGTTGTCACTATGCAACCGTGAGTGCTTCCAGTCTTATGCTACAACCCTCCTGACTGTCTATTTACTGTTGTGTCCGGCAACAACCTTCACCTTTTACCTGTCTCCTACAAGCTCTTCTTCACCTCGCTTCCTCTTTTACCTAAAATATATGGGCAAAAATCCTGCTCTGATACCACTCAGGTGCGTATCAGACTACTCCTTTTCCTACAGCTCCTTGTGCCTGAAATATACAGACAAAATCATGCTCTGATACCACTCTATCACAAACCCCCTACCCTCAGGCCAAGATCTGCACAGGATCATTCTTTATTCTCCTCAAGCCGAAGTGGCTCCCTTAGATCCCAATTGGAACCTCACATATCGATCCACAGGTCCTTCGTGAAGACCCACCCTATGCAACTTAACACCAAGTGCGAGACTTACATCTCCATGCAACCACAACCGCGTCTTGGCATAAGAACCTTTTGCAACTCGCAACTCATGAGTTCGTGAGTCGAAGATCCTCGACTCCTCTTTCTGTATTCATCGATACCTGAGATTGCGATATGGGTATGACTCCTTTCTTGCTAGCACCTCTACAAGTGACCAATAGGAAGGCCTAACTCTAGCACCCCTCACAACTCGCAACTTCGTGAGTTGGAGTGTTGAGCCCTCATGCTCCTCCTTTGCGAGTCCACAAGACCCGATAAGTCAACAATGGGGTTGACTCGTTCCAAGGTGGCACATGTATGCCACCTGTTGCCTACTTCCGACTTTTTTGTGCACTTTATGTTTGCGCCACTTGTCAACCTCGCGGTCCCCACCTAACGGATGTGACGTGTGTTCGCACGAGCCCTAGATGCTCAGGACTTCGTGACTTCAGTGATCAAGGTGCAACTCATTCATCCTTCGAAACCCCAATACACGAGGTAGCGAGATGCCAAATCTCATGGCTCTGCTTCATCCTCGATTGATGGTTCCAGTCGAATCGCGATCTCATGACTCGAGGCTTTGTAGTGCAAAGGTCTCTACCTCTGAACTCATGATACCCGAATTTGCGAGATGATCCAGATCTCTGCCACCTGTCCTCTAAAATGGACAGTCCTAATGCTTTCAGGACTTAACGAGTCCTCTTCCTTCAGTTGTTACGAGGTTTAAACCTCGTGCATCTTTCCTGGATCCAATGGCTCATGGCCACTTGACACTTCTCCTCGAAGTGTCTCCACCGTCTATTTTAGCTACTCTCCTGCACGACCTCCTCCTGTTATCTGGATGTAGATTTAAACATTCCAGATCTCGCTTCTCCAGTTGATCTAACGACAGTTATGCTCTACCTTGATCATGCCCTTCTTCCTTTCCCTTGGAATATTTCTTGCTCCAAAAGGCCTCAGCCTTTGTCTTTCCTGCGAAGCCTATGACCTTGGCTCCCATCTGTATTCTAAGCGGCATTCCTCCTCCTGAGCTTCTCAAACTTTGAACCCTCCAAAGGGTTTTCTTGGCCTCTGTGATTCCTTGCAAGGTCCTTGCATGCAATTGTGCTATCCATCCTGAGTTTATCTGTGGCTCTAACCTCAAAGTATCTTTGTCCCTTTCCCTTCAGGATGTAAGTGCCCTCTGGAAACTTCCTACTCAAGCACGCCTTGTTGATCCTACAGGGTGTTCAGTAACCTCGCGAATGTCTTCTCATGGGACTCTTCTCTTATCTCAAAACTCGAAAGAGAGTTCTTCTCGGTGCACTCTTTTCCCTTGCTCAATGCCCTCCTGGAAGAGCTCCTACATAATCCTCAACGACTCTGTGTTCTCACTGAACTCGAAATAGAGTTCTCCTTAATGCATCATGTGCATCTGCTCAATGCCCTCCACGAAGAGCCTTTACATAATTCTCAACAATTCTTCTTCTCCTCTCTGTTCTCTCCTCTACACAGTTTCTCCTTCAAGGTGTTCAACAACCTTGAGGCCTCCTCCTTGAGTCAATGATTTCCTCTAGTGGGCCCTCCTGGCACGTCTTTGTCTAAATTCCGCAGAATTCAGAAGTGCACTCCTTCACTGGTTTTCAGAGACCGTAGTACTCTATCATGCACTCATGCATGAAACCACAAAGAACCCAAACCTGAAAATCAAAGAACCCAATAGACAACAACTTTTTTCTGTAACCTGCAAATCCGTACAAACATACATCTACAACATATCATCAACACATAAATACATTCATTCACAAACATAGAATAACATGCAGGAAAAAATGCTCTGATTGTATTAATATGAAATGCCTCTTTACAATGTGAGGTCAGACTACAACAGAGTCACGACTTCCTCTCTTCTCTCCTATTCTCTCTATTCTTCTCTCCTCATCTCTCTATAGACTCTATCCACTAACTACCTATAGATACAAAGGAGGTCGTTTTACAAAAGGGGGCTCCTTGAGTGCTTCCCTCCATCCTCACCAACTCTCAATAATTACAATGAATTACATTGAATGGCTGTCTAGTCTGAATCGGATCTAGATCTCAGCCTTACAACCATTTAAGGAAACCTTTAAGTAAATCCTATGCACATGCATGGATTTTGGCTCTTCGGCCTTACAACAGTCAATACAATTTCAAAAATTGAAATTTGAAATTGAGAGGGTTGCACCTCTCCTCTCCATTGAACGTTTGTTGGTTGGTTGGCACTTGATGACATCGAGTGATGCTTCTGCATCATTCTCACTATCAATATCCATGTGAGATCCTCTGGATCTCATGAAGGCTACCTCCTCCTTAAAGGTAACATCTAGGATCACCTCAATATGTCTCTGACCAGGGATGTAGATCCGACATGCCTTCGAAGACTCATTGTACCCCATAAATGTACCCTTTTTGCATGAAGGGTCTAGCTTGGCCCTTTTCTCCTTAGGTACATGAATGTATACTGAACACCCAAATATCTTAAGTGTCCAACTTCAGACTTCACTCCGGTGAAGGCCTCCTCGAGATTCATGTTCCTCAAAGTCTTATGAGGACTTCTATTATGAACATACACTACAGTCATGGATGCCTCTACCCATAGAAACTTAGGTAAATGTTAATCATATTAGGTAATCTTGGATCATACTTGATATATTGAGGTTCCCTCATGAAACCAATGTCTCACAAGACATATCAAGTTTTCCTTGTGAAACCAATGTCTTGGTTTCTTCATCTGACTGTCTGAGGCATGTTAGGATGAAGTCTACATTCCCCCTTACTAGTCCACACAGGACCCTCTGGGGAGAATGACTCATGATGCTCCCTTAGACATTAATATTTCCAATATTGATTGCCACAACCTTATCGTAGACGACCCTCAGATTCCCTGCAGCCCACCTTTACAAGAGTCGGCAATCACACCATGAGGATTATTCGCAGTCCAATCAGTCATCCATAGTGGGCATTCCTTACCCCAAATACTCTCCATGCTGTCTATTTACAAAGAGAACTACCGGACAATTTTTTCAGGAAATTTCTCTCACTTCCAAGCCACAAGTAGCACCCACATTGAAAACCAAATTATCGTGCCACTTTTGGCACACTAGCTCATCCAAGCTCTCTATGGGCTCAATTCCCACACTCACAACCATATTCATGGATATTATTGCATGTGAAACAATCTCTACTATGAAGGCCTTCATATGAGACGCAATTTATTTACCTCTAATGCAATGATGCTCACAGATCCAAAAACCAACAATGTGTTCCATGCATACATTCATGCACTACACAGTTCCCACATACTACGCCTCCATGCTTGGAAACAAGAGTGGAATATCTAGCCTCAATGGGCATTTCATCTTGAGTGGGTGTGAGGCGGCCCTTACAGCTAGAGATCAAATCATTCTCTCAACTCTTCTCCTCTAGGATACTGGCACACGGAGAAACTACCCTCTATTACAATTTGTTCATCGGTTTCTTATCCGAGATTGCACTTAAAATATTCATCTATATGTTCATCCAGACATAATTTTGAAATTCAATATCGCTTTGTGATTATATAGTAGGGATTTTGATAGTTATTGTCTACATGAGACCAATCACAGTGCCACCAAATCATGTTGATTGGATACCAACAAGACTCACACAAAGAATGCCAAGTCCCGAGCCATGTACGACCGAAGGCCATCATATGAAATGAGCAAGAAGAGTAGCAGGGTGCTCTTTCTTTCCCATCAATCTGGGTCAAAGGGGTGGATTACATTCTAAGCCACATAGACCAGTGATTCGAGTTTTGAACAACTGAGGTAGTACATAGGCATTCAGATGAGGATTTGGGGGTTGTGGATGTCTGTAGTTGGGATCATATTCCACTGCAAAGGCCATTTCCATAGCCTACGATGCCACTTTGGATCCTTTTCTACATTCATCATATTGCATAATGTTAGTAGCCCATCTTGTTCAGTACATGAGAATGTCAAATTGTGCTCTCTAAATCTATCCAAGTGAAGCTCTTCACACATAACTCAAGCCATCTCTCATTTTTATGGGCCTCCCATGAGGGAGTCAAGCCCAATCTTGCAGCTCTGATACCATGCAGTTTTTATTCATATGAGATATGAGAGATATATGATATATTATTACAATAATGAGTGTTCCATATATAGGGAACATAAGGTGACCATCAATGAACGGATGCGTCCTTTAAATAATCAATAACTATTTATTATTATCATTTACTTATAATATACTATAATTAATAATCAATAATAATTGTATTATTAATTATTATCTATAGAGAATGTCTTCCCTATGTTGTCTAAACATCAACATAAAATTACCATGAGATACATACAAATCCATCCATAACACATCATTTATTGATTGCTATGTGAACAAGGAATGATAGGGTTCATGGAAAATATGTAGGGCTTGTAATTAGCAAAAAATAATATCACGAAGGGTATCAAAGTACAAATATTATTCAACAATTAAAGGACCCCATAGACCAACAACAAGGAAAAAGCATCTACAAGGTCTCTTGCTCATGTGAGAAATGTTACATTGGGGAAACTGGATGATCATTTCAAGTAAGAATCAAGGAACATGAAACTGACATTAGAAATGAACGCACTTGCACTTCAGCCTTAGCAGAACACTCACTTAAGACAAAACACCATGTTTGCCTTGAGGATACCAAGATACTAGCAAAAGAGGACCATTACTACAAGAGACGTGTAAGAGAAGCTCTAGAGATAATCAAACACCCCAACAACATGAATAGAGACGGTGGCCTGGAGGTAAGTAGATTTTGGCACCCATTAATCAACCAACTTAGGGAACCTCATAGATCGAATCAGGTTTGACACCGCCTCACTTTCCTTCTTGTCTGTGGTTTACCTCTAAGTCAGTTCATAGGTCTAGAAGTCTAACTAACCTTATATTACCCACTTTAAATTCTAATTATAGAAACCTACTACACTTATCACTAATTAAGATATATACACCCTAAATGACACTTTATATACTAATACTCATTTTACCTTTCCAACCCCAGATTTTCTTATAAACTACTAATTACACTACCAGATCACTTAAGACCTAAATTATAAATCAAACCTACCACCTAAATTATAAATCAAACATACCACATAGTATCCTAAGCCAATTAAAAATTTCTAAACCCTTAGTTTATCTATTTATTATCAAACCTCATATTGACTTACAAAAAACCATAACAAATACTTATCCTTAGAAAATTTCTAAAAAACCTTATCTTATATATACACAATTTGTAAATTTACACTACTATATACTTTAGTAACCCTAGTGAAATATATCCACCTGTCAAGGTTTGCCAGTCTCTTCCTAAGATAATAGAATAGTTACTTAGTGGCATGTCGATTACATGGATGTTGAGGGTTGTCCTTATTTTAGGATGTTCACACAGAACTAAAGTCACGTCTTTGATTTCACCTATAGTTGACTGCTATAAACTGTTTTAGGAGAGAATGCTTCTAGAATTTTCATTAGTACATGATAATCCTAGCTCTTCCATGATGCTTTTTGACGTTACTTTTGGACCCAAACCGTTGTCAATTAGGAAACAATGGGCTATTTTATCAATAATTTTTAGAGAAATAAAAAATGGAGGGTTTTTTTACAGGGTGTCTAAAATTGTTTACACCTATTTTATTTATAGTGGAGCCCTCTTCTTTCGTCTCTTCAAAAAGATTTCCTATAGTGGAAGTTTTACCTTCCATAAAATTGGTGACATGATTTTGTTGCTCAGGGATGGAAACCATGTCCAAAAGAGTGGCATCATCTTTGATATTATCCAATTGGTTGAGGATGTTGTATTTGGAAGAGGGAAGATGGGAATAAACTCCTTGATTGTTGGGATTTTTGGTAGCTTGTACAATAGCATCATGAGAACATGAGCTTGGAATAGAAGAAGTACAAGGGGGATCATATTTTTCTTTAGAAGAATAATATTTTTTCCTAGTGTTTATGATCATAACATCTTCTGCTTCATCCCAATCTAGAACAATGATAGTGGATTTAGGATTTTTACCAAAGATTTTATCTCTGACACTCTTCTTAACTTCAAAATTATTTTTCTCATGGTTTTCTTCATAGAAGTTACACCAACTATGGGACATAATGGCCTTTGGATGAAACATATTCTCATTTGTATTCCTAAAAGGAACTGAGGAGGAAGAATATTCCCCATGTGTGAGTAAAGGGAAATTTCCCTTTCATTCATATGCTATCATATGATTGTTCATATCTTGCACAAGTTGTAGGAGGGAAGACATATTTGTTTGTTTAACCAAGTCTCCCTTGGGGAGACCTGTTCTTTCTAGTTGTTCTTCATATTCTAGACATGTATGAAGAGCGAAAACAATATTTTTTATCTCTTTATTCAAGCCTATGGTGATAAGGGGAAGGTAGATAATTATAGTAATTCATGAAAGCAACTTGGTTGGTAGTAGATTGGAAAGGAACTTGGTGACTGTATATATTACCAATTAATATCCAGGCCGAAGGTTGAGATGATGAGGCACTTCTAGTACCACCAGAGCCACCTGCGGATTCCATTTTTAAAATGATGGGTGAGGGTGATAAGGGTGAACTATCCATATCAAAAAAAATTCTCCTTAGAGTACTTTCTTGGGTTGACAAAATGGATTTCCTCCTTCCTATTTCAATGAGTGGCTTCAGGGGATAATCCTCTTCTTCTTCAAGAGATTTGAGGATTTGAGGACATGAAAAAGAATACCAAGGATGTAGGAAAGGGGAGGTTATTCTTGATTTCTACATTGCCTTTCTCTGGCTTCCCAAAATTTAGGAATACTTATGTCGTGTTTAATCACTTCCCAATAGCGCTCAAGCTCAGCTCGAGTGCTAGCGTTTTCTAGAATAGTATTTAATAAAGCTAAGGCAATGCTAGTTTGATCTTTTAGGCCATGTTCGATATCAAGCTTCCTTGCAGAAGGTATTGTCATGAGAAAAATCAGTCAATGAGTACTTGTATAAAACATAAATATTCAAATATAACCGTGAATACAATCAACTAGAGAGATATGGAAGATATCCCCAGTATGGTCGTCAAATAAATGTTGAGGAAAATGTATGAGAGACCTTACTCAATCATTTTTTAATCTTATATTGCTAGGAAAAGATAATTGGGAATGTTACCTAGGGTTTATAGCCTCAAAACATTCACCCAATCCAAGAGTATTAATTACAGAAGATCGAGGCTGATTTTTAAAAGCCTATATTTGAAACGACATAAATAAACTAAAATTTAAACTAGTTATATGTCTACAAGTTTTACAATTAAAATACTCAGAAATGAAAATGAAGAACCAAGTCAATAAACACAAACATGAAACAAGACAATAATTGGTTTTATTCAATTCTGAGATACAAAAAAATGTATTCCTTCTTTACAAACCCCTGCGAGGGTAGGGACAAAAGTTAGTCTTAGAGATATCCAATGGGAACCATACAAAAAGACTCGGACATCGAAATAAAAATGAAAGATAATGATCTGAATTAGCTTTCCACAACATGCTACCACTTAACTCTACAAAATATTGTTTATCAGATATGAAAATTAATTCATAAACAAACAACAATACATAGACTATGAAGACAAGTTAAACACCTTAAAGACAAGTTGTTGAAAGATATAATTCATCTTTGAATCTCGCTCCATTCAAAAAGACAATGTTTTCATCAAGACTACTAGGCTTTCAAATACTTTAGAAGTGAAAGAAAGATAAAACTATCTCAAACATTAGAGAGAAAACCTCAGTATTGTGGTTCTCCTTATATTTTTTAACTTTTGTCTCATCATTCAATTTTGGATTTTATTCTTTTCCCAATCAATTGAAGTAGTTCAACTACTTTTGTTAGTTAATTCAAATTAAATTAACAAATTATTTTAGGAGAAATAAATAATAATAATATAAAATTAAGAGTCTTAATTAATAATAACTAAAATAGGTGGGACCCCCTGTGACTCCCATCAATTCTTCTTCCTTAATCATCAAATATAAATCACAAAAGATAATCATTTAAACCATATGACACCCTTGTAACTCCCGTGGATTTTTAAACTGGATATTTAAATATCAACAATAATTTATATCATATCCAAAAAATAATATATATCCACATTATCCACAAAATATCCAAAAATAAGGCTTACTATCCAAAATATGCTAAAAACCATTAAAGATTGTCCTCATCACTGAAAAACATAAAAATAAGCATTTAGAACCCATATTTGTTGCTTTGCGAGGCATACTTCCTCTTCTTACTGTTGTCCCCAATTGAATTTTCTTGAGTGGCCTTTGGTTGGTTATATCTTTGAGGATGTATTTCACTGATCACATGCAAGGAGTCATCCTTGAGGTGGAGGTGGGAGGAAACAAATTTGGAGGAGTCAATGGATTCACTAGAGGGGGAGGTCTCTACTTCTCCTTTGTCTTGTGCTGGTTGTGGAATCTCGATTTTCAATATTTTTCTAGCGTGCGAGGATTGTACTTGTGAAATAATGAGAGAAATTTGAACATTGGGGTTAATTGGTGGTGGTAGAGGAAATGAAACAATAGGCCAACCATGATGGAGATATATAGGCTGGTGTAGAATTTCTTGCCAACCGTCATTTGTGGGGACTTCGGGCTACTAAGACACATGTGGAGGAACGAGAATGCCAGGAATATTCTGAGGAGGATGGAAAGGAGGTATTTTTGGTCGAGGGTGCAGTACCCCATGACCAACCCAATTAAAGAAACCAGCTTGGAACAACTAGTTCAATTCTTGCAGATCAACGTTAAAATGGAGAGAAACTATACGCCTCTTATGGCCTCTTATGGCCTCGATTCGAATTTCCCCTGCCTTTGCTATTTCTACCATTGTTGCCTCTACTGAAAAAGATCATCTTGTAGCAATAGTTTGTCAGTAATGAAGCTATTAATTAACCATACATGAAACTTTATGTACATAAATCAAAAGTTGTCTCTAAAATTACCATGAGATACATGTAAATCCATCCATAACACATCATTTATTAATTTCTACATGAACAAGGAATGATAGGGTTCATGGGAAATATGTAGGGTTTGTAATTAGCAAAAAATGATATCATGGAGGGGATCAAAATACGAATATTGTTCAACAATTAATAAACAAATTAACTGTCTATTTAAAAACATCTATAATATCAGTCCTCAACCCTTGTCATATCAACTTCCCTTTATTTCACAAAGACTCATATTTTAAATTTTATATTATAGAACAAGGATGAAATAAGTGAAATTGAGATCGTGGAGGGAGTGTAATTAGTGAAAAATGGTAGAACGATAGGGAAACTTTACGGATATTATTCAAGTGAAAAATAAAAAACATGATATCTCTGATGAAATCAAAATATATCTATGTCCAGAATTTCAAAGTTTAAACAATATGTTGTTTCCAAAACATTAACCCAAATTGATTCTTTCTTAAACAAAATTGTTTGTTGTCCTCCGAACGGTATTACATAGTAAATATTTGATATGCCCAGAATTATTTAACCAAAGTAACCATGATAGCAATATTTTCATTATATAACATAATCGATGAATAACATCATAATCCCTACAAGAATGCAACAATAATATTAGAGTGGACGAGCCATGATTCATAACATACTCCCTAGAAAAGGTCCTTTAAATCCCACAGGGTCACGCACAATGCTTCGAAAACAAAACTCAGAGCCATCATTAAATCGAACCATCGTTCACTGCAACCCTTTTTAGTTTCATTATGGGTAGTATTATTCAACTCGAGCATCGGACATTTCAAACATAGGTGCTTTCGCAAAAAATAAAACATGATGATATAACAGTTGGCATGTTTATAGGAAGAGTGTGCTTGTCATTGATGGGAAGAACAACAACGAACCAAAACTCGAGAGAGCCAAAGACAAGAAATCTCAATAGAGATAGTGGTTTCTAGAAGTGTAGACAAGGTCCAAGAGACAGACTCTGAGGAGCAGCAAAGGTCGAGACTCGTGAAAACTTAGAAAACCTTCTAAGTCGGAGAGATAAGAAGCTCAGGAGGAAGAGTGATAGTGGTCATTGGATCACTGATCTAGAGGAAAAACAACCATCAAATTGAATTAATGGAAGGATAGGATAAGCGAGGCAAAACGATTGAGAATTCTATCATCCGAATTTTTGTCAATCATCGGATTGATTTTAGTGGAAAGATAGGATAAAAAAGGGATGAGATTTGAGATCTCGATCACCAAAAATTCCTTCAATCATCAGATTGAAATAAATAGAAGGATAGCATAGGAAAATATGGAGAGTCGTTGTATTTGATCCAAGGCAAATATGCATGGCAGACAAATCAAGTCGTTGATCTAATATCTTGATCAATGAACAACATTTGTTTCAGGTCTAAAGATGTGAGGAGGTTAAGTTCCGGAGAAATCACTTCGAGGGTTCTTAGTTTTAGATTTGAAATTACCGAAGCCTAGAGACCCAAAAATCCAAAATAAATTCTTGATCATCAGATCATCCGAAGTATATCGCAGTTGTCATATCATCCAAAGAATATATCAAGCGTCAGATCGTCTAAAGTGGATCTGGGTCGTCTGATCCAAAAGAGATGTGGCGTAAATATGTGGACGCCGGGTAAAGAACCGAAGTAATCCTCAGCCGTCTCATTCAAGTACATGTGGAAGACCATGTCAACAAGGACATGTGGCAGACCATGTTAGGAATGACATGTGGTATACCATGTGACTAAGGATATGTGGCAGATCACGTTATCAATGACATGTGGTAAACCATGTCAGCAAGGACATGTGGCAGACCATGTCAGCGAGTGACACGTGGAAATCACTCGACCCGTGCCAGGTCAACAAGTGATGTGTGTAATGTTACATAACTCCAAGAGATTTACTTTAGGATTTTCACTACCAACAAATGAAAAAATCTCCAAAGTCCTGAAGGCCGAAGTCATGAAGCTTCGAAGTCTCAAAGGCCGAAGTCATGAAGGGCCGAAGTGTCGAAGTCGCGAAGTGCTGAAGTAGCAATGTCACAAAGGGTCAAAGTGACGAAGGGCCGAAGAGCTGAAGTCATGAGGGACAGAGTCCTAAAATCCAGAAGGCCGATGTCCTGAAGTGAACGAAGACCATTGATTTGAGGAGGAAACATGGCAGGAATCTGTGGACTCTGACTAAAAGCATTCTGGGAGAGCGTGAAGGTCAAGAATTGAAATCGTTGAAGCCTAGAGTAACGAAGTAGATCTTGACCGTTGATCAAGAAAGGGGAGACAGGACCATTGATCTAGTTGAGTGGTAAAATCCCCAAAGTAGAGGCAGAGGCATCGATTGAGAAGGAAATGTGTCTATAGATCATCGACTCCAGAAGATTGATGTACGAAAGATATGGGAGTTTGAGAATTGAAAGTCCGAAAGGTCAGACTCGTAGAGGAGATCCCAATCATAGATTCAGGGAGACAGGTGTCAATAGATATTCCACTCTTGAATATTTTCATATGGGAAAAGAGAGGTTTGAGATTTGAAACTCCCGAAGCCTGGATCACGAAATAAATCATAGTCGTTGATTTAGAAAGGTTATATCTGATCCGCAGAACTTGAAGGGATAGATCTGGACCATTAGTTCAGGAGCACCGTCAAGATCACGAGATTGAAGATCTCATTTCACTACAGATATTCAAGGTGTGTGAACATTAATAAGTTGACCACGGGCCATAATCAAAACCATGGTTCTGGAGAAAGGACACATGGAGGCTCGAGGTAAATTGCGAGGTGAAATGTAGTTTGTTTCAAACCAGCTTTGGATGCACGTGAAATCATTTGGTCACATGAGTTCATTCATCAAGGTCATATCAAGAAATGCAGCTAGTGCTCACTAGAATGAGATCAGGAAGTGCCTTTTGAATAAGCATTTGGTCATCATCAGTGGTCACGTGAAGAAAGGGGCTTATAAGCCAAAGAAGCCAAATTTGACTGACTGTAACTACCAGATAAGATGAAGAGTTGGGACTTCCAGAGAAGCCAAAGAATATTGGGATAATGACCACTAATGACGAACATATTTAGCATAATCTCTAGAGAATATGAAGAGTTCAAATGATGATAAAGAAGAGGACTCGGCATGTGAAAGAGATGCAAAACATAGAAGATAGAGTGTGTTTTCTTGTGTGATGCATGGGTGTAGGAAATGATGGAGTGTATGATATGAAGGGAAGATCAGAGATGTAGGGAAAAGAATGAAGAGGGAGCATAGAGCATGAAAGGGATATGAGAAGATGAACATGGTGCATGCAAGAAGATGCGAGCAGCAACAAGACCATTAATGCAAGCGAAGCAGAGAAGTGTAGTAGAACAATGATGAGACTGGTAAGCCATTGATAAATACTATATCACTGTAATAAATTTCAGAAAGAAAATATTTATATTTTAAGGTGGTAGGGAGGTGATAGGGAGGACTGTTGTCCTTAGAGTTTCAAGTGCATGCATGAACATAGGGAATTGTAGCTTCCATTTGGTGGCAGCCAGAAAAACCAGGGTGGTAGGGTGGTGCAAGGGAGAAACATTGTTCTCTATTATACAGGTTGGTACCTGTGTGACTGGAAGTTGGTGCTGGAACACTCAGGGATTTGGTGCTTCCTTCTAGTGGGTGCTAGAGAAACCAAAGATTTGGTGCTCTCAACAGGTTGCAACCTGTAAAACAGAGGTGGTAACCTCACAAAGAGTTGGTGCTTATAATATTGATGATGTACATATCATAAAATACTTCCTATCATTCCAAGAAGAAAACATTTTCTCCTATTATGGGTTTCCTCGTGAATATTTGTCTCTATGTATGTCATATGGGTGATTGATTTTACTATTTTTGTTGTTCATGAATTGCATACTCTTGATGATCACCTGGAGAAGGTTAATAACACTTTAATAGTCATAAAATTGTTTAAGCACAGTAACAATTGATTCACCCCCCTCCCCCCCCCTCTCAGTTGTTTTAGTATTTCCAACAATTGGTATCAGAGCGATTTATTTATATTTAAAGGTGGATCAATAAGATTAAACATGACAAGTCATGAAGGAAATTCAACCAATAAGGACCCCCTGTTCAATGGAACAAATTTTAAATTATGGAAAGTTAAGATGAGAACCTACATAATGGCTTTAGGTGAAGATGTCTGGAATGTGGTAGAGATTGTTTATGTAAAGCAAGTTGCACTAGATAATAAGGATGACAAGATAGAATCCAACTTCAATGCTAAGGCTATGAATGCTATTCTGAGTGGGCTTGCAAAAGAATAATTTGTAAAAGTTATGCACTTAGAATCTACCAAAGAAATTTGGGACAAACTCATTAGCAGTTTTAAAGGTAATGAGAAGGTAAAGGATGCCAAGATTCAAACCTATAGATTACAGTTCGAACAACTAAAGATGAATGAGGATGAAACAGTTAATAAATTTTTCTTAATATTTGAGGATCTTGTGAATTCCATGAAGGGTCATGGTGAGAAGATTGAAGACGTATTTTTAGTTCAGAATATTTTAATATCTCTACGAAATAGATTTAATCCAAAAGTTTCTGCAATAGAAGAATTGAATTATCTTAAGAATTTATCTATTGATTAACTTCTAGGAACTCTAACTACTTATGAAATGAGGATTAGTAAGGATAAACCCACCACTAGAGAAGGGTAATTTAAAGTATATAAGAATGAGGATTATGAGCCTGATGAAATTGAAGAAAAATTTGTGAAAAGACTAAAGAAAGGATTAGGAAAGTACCAAGGCAATCTTCCCTTCAAATGTTTTAACTTTGGAAAGATAAGCCACTTTGCATCTAAGTTTCCACACAATAAGGACCAAAACTCTGAAGGTGAAGAGAAGTACAAATCCAAGAGATTTGGTAAAAAGAAAAGTTTATGTGTAAACAATGATGACTCTTCAGGAGACACAGATAGTGATTCTTCTTGTGAAGATAAGGTTAATGAATTTATTCTTATGGAAAAGAAGTATTATGATAATAAAATAACATGAAGTGATGTTAATTATGAATAAGTTATGGTTGACTTGGAAGGAGAACTGATAAGATCCCTAGAAGAAATTGCTAGACTCATATTTAAGAAGAAAAAGAAAAAACAATTGTTGATACAATTCGAGAAAGACAATGAAAAACCTGATGAATACTTTGCCCTGCTAAAAGTGGAATCAGAAGAGGCAAATAAAATAGAGGACATTACAAAACAACAGTTATCAGAGAAGAAGGAAAGATGTAAAGACTTGGAAGAAGAGGTAGTAAAAAACATGAAAGGGATGGAGAAGTTTAAAGCATTATATCTCCAAAATATTCCAAGCATTAAAGCCTTAGTAGAACTAAATGACATTCTAAGCAAACAAAGATCTCGTTTGTTGAAGACTGTTTTAGGCTATGTAAGTGGTTCAAGAAGCAAACAACCAGAAAGCAAAGAGATAGTAAAGATGATAAAGTTCCAAGTCAATAGACAATCAGACCATGTGAGTACTCTTCCACCAAAAAATAATAAAGACAAGATGATCCCTGATAAAAAACAAAGATATCGAAAGATGGAGAAACAAATTTCAAGAAGAATGCCATCCTTCAGGTACTAAAATTTCTTCCATGGTTATTGTTTTTACTGCTCTAATTTTGGTCATAAGATTGGAAATTGTCAAATTAAGTTTAGAGACATGCAACTGCGGAGATCAAGAAATAAGCAATCTTTGCAACATAGAACTAAATAACCAATGAGTATACAAATTTGTACCAATCACTTTGACCTATTTAACAATGAGCTCAAATGCTATATCTATCATAAATTCAACCACAAAGCTACAAACTGCCATTTGAAGAATTGCAAAGCAGATCCAAGGATAAAACCCTTAGCCAGAAATGCCAAGACATGGAAAAGAAAGATAGTGAAAAATTTGGTCTAGTACTTTCAGCTCAAAAACAAAAATACCCCTAGTATATATACAATGGATTTTCCAAGCACATGACTAGAGACAAGGATAAGTTTGTGTCTATAAGTAAAAGCAAAACAGGAAATGTGATCTTTGGAAATGATGAACCAGGTAAAATCAAGGGTAAAGGGATCGTGAGTTTGAGTAATGGTAAAGGAAAATCCAAGGATGTTCTACATGTAGATGGGCTGAAACAAAATTTGCTCAATGTAAGTCAAATGTGTGAGAGAGGATGTAAAGTAGTGTTCACTTCCAAAAACTGTAAGATAAAGTCTGTAAACTCAGGACAAGTGGTGGCTAAAGGCATAAGGACATATAATATTGTATATGTGCTGAAAGAAGATAAAGAAGAGTGTCATCTAAGAAAACGTGATGAAATCTAGTTATGGCATAAGATACTTGGACATCTAAACTTTGACCACTTAATCAAGCTAAAAAATCTTGAGGCAGTAAAAGATCTTCCAAGAATATCAAAGACACAAGATTTTGTGTGTAAACCCTGCAAAGTAGGAAAGTTAACCATGACATAGTTTAAGTCCAAGAGCTCTATTTCAACAGAGAAACCACTCCAAGTAGTTCATATGGATTTATGTGGACCATCAAGACAGGAGGGCACATGGAAGGAAAACTACTTTATGTTGATCATTGATGATTACTCTAGACTCACTTGGGTTTCTTTTCTCAAAGAAAAAGTTGAAGCATTTGAGAAATTTAAAATATTTAAGGCTTTAACTAAGAATCAAACATGAAACAGATTCAAGGTTGTAAGATCATACAGAGAAGGATAATTTATGTCAAGTGAATTCAAGGAATTTTGTGATAAACATGGGATCAAAAGAGAATACACAATCCTAGGAAGTCCACAACAAAATGGAGTAGTTGAGAGGAAAAACAGAACAATTCAGCAAATGGCTAGGTCAATGATGAATGAGAAGAACATTGGTCAAACCTACTGGGTAGAAGTGATACACACAACAATCCATATTCTTAACAAATATCACCTCAGACCACACAGTGACAAGACACCTTATGAACTGTGGTATGGAAGACCTGCTTCAATCAAACACTTCAAAGCCTTTAGGAGTAAGTGCTACATAAAGAATAATAATGAAAACCTTGGCAAGTATGATGATAGGGTTGATGAAGGCATCTTTTTAAGGTATGCTACAAATATTAAAGGATATAGATGCTATAATAAGAGGTTGCATAAATTGGTTGATTGTATTGACATAAAATTTGATGAAGGAGTCCCAGTAAGAGAGGTGAGAAATATTGAATCAACAACAAAGGACATAGTTGAAGTTGAACATGTTCAGGTCTAAGAATCAAAAAAAGAAGATTCTAAGTCAGATGGATATACAAATACTTAGGCAGACTCAAATCAGCGGACAACATCAAAATCTTCCTCCAGAATTACTCAAAAGAGTCATCCTACACGTCAGATAATTGGTGAGAAATACAAAGGTGTACAAACTAGGAGAAGGATAATCAAAGACAACGAGCAATCACATCTAGCCTTCATATCCATGGTGGAACCCAAGAACTTTAGTGAAGCCAGTAAATATGTAAATTGGTTAAAATCAATGAATGAGGAACATGATCAGATTGAGAAGAACAATACTTGGGAGCTTGTTCCTAGACCTGTAAATAAGAATGTAATTGGCTCCAAATGGGTGTTTAAGAACAAAATGAATGAACAAGGAAAAATTGTTAGGAATAAATATGGATTGGTCTATAAAGGGTATGCACAAGTTGAAGGACATGATTTTGATGAAACCTTTTCACCAGTGGCAAGATTGGAAGCCATCAGAATGTTTCTTGCCTATGCATGTCACAAGAAATTTAAAGTATATCAGATGGATGTTAAGTCAACATTTCTTAATGGAGATCTAGAAGAATATGTATATGTGGAGCAACCTGAAGGATTTTCACTGACAAATAATCATGATTATGTCTTTAAGTTGAAAAAGGAATTATATGGACTGAAACATGCAGCATGAGCTTGGTATCATAGAATGGACAAATTTCTATAGGACAAAGGGATCAAGAAAGGTATTGTTGACAACAATCTATACACAAAGTCTGAAGGTGATGATTTATTAGTTGTTTTGGTTTATGTATATGACATTATTTTTGGATGCACTAATGACCCTTCAGTTTAGTGGTTTTCTAATTCAATGTAGACTAAGTTTGAGATGTCCATGATAGGAGAACTGTCATATTTTCTTGGTTTATGAATCAATCAGAGTTATGGACGGATACTTATCTCTCAAGAAAAGTATTTGAAAGAGATGTTAAATAAGTTTCAGATAGAATATTCCTCTCTTGTTAGTACACCTATGGTGGTTGGTTGCAAGCTCAGTAAAGATCATATTTCACCTGATGTTGATCAAATAACATATCGATCAATGATAGTCAGTCTTTTGTACATCACAACATCCCGTCCTAATATAATGCAAGTTGTTGGAATGGTAGGTCGTTATCAGTCTTCTCCTAAACAAAGTCATTTAGTAATTGTAAAGAGGATACTCAAATATTTGAAGTGTACAATGAATTATGGTCTTTGGTATCCTAGAAATTAGAATTTACAATTAACTACATATTCAGATTTTGATTGGGAAAACTATTTGGATGAAAGAAAGAGCACCAGTGGAGGTGCATTCTTATTAGGTGATTCGTTAGTAGAATGGATTAGTAAGAAGCAGGGATCTATTTAATTATCAACTACAGAGGCATAGTACATTGTTGTTGCTACTTCTTGCACTTAGATCTTATGGATGATAAAACTCTTGCAGATTTGAAGGTAACTTATATTGATCTGATTCCACTTCACTGTGATAACACCAGTTCCATTAGTGTCTCGAAGAATACTGTTCTCCAGTTAAAGATGAATAATATACCAATAAAGTATCATTTTCTCAAAGAGCAGGTTACAAATAGAGTTGTTCAACTGAATTATATTCCATCCACAGAACAAATTGAAGACATCTTTATGAAACCCCTAGCTAAGACACCATTTGAATATCTCTGTGAGAAGCTAGGTGTCACCCCTTCTCTAACCTAAGAAAGTTCATCCTCTCAGGGGGAGTATGTGTTGTTTGAATACCTAATACCTTTGAAAAGCATTGCAACAACTCAGGGGACCATGTTTTCTTTGACATTAATGTCAAAGGGAGAGAAAAGGAGTGGTCTGGATGCTACGATTGGAGGTCCAAGAAAAATAGTGCATCCTTTCAGGGGTTCCATCAATGCCAAAGGGGGAGATTGTTTGCATGTTTATAGGAAGAGTGTGCTTGTCATTGATGGAAAGAACAACAATGAACCAAACATTAAGAGAGAAAAAGACGAGAAAGCTCAGAAGAGATAGAGGTTTCCAGAAGTGCAGACGAGGTCCAAGAGACAGACTCTCATGAGGAGCAAAGGTATACACCTATGAACATTAGAAAACCTTTCAAGTTGAAGAGATCAAAATCTCAGGAGGAAGAGAGACAATGGTCGTTGGATCACTCATCCATAGGACCAATAACCGTCGGATTTAATTAATGGAAGGATAAGATAAGTGGGGAAAAACGATTGAGAATTTAGTCATTCGAATTTTTGTCAGTCGTCATATTGATTTAAGTGGAAGGACAACATAGTAAAGGGATGAGATCTGAGATCTCGATCACCCAAATTTTTGTTATCCTTCGGATCAAAATAAATGGAAGGATAGGATAAGAAACGATGGAGAGTCATTGGATTTAATCCAAGGAAAATCTTCATCAAAGACAGATCGAGTCGCTGAAATAAGATCTTGATCAACGAACAACATTTGTTTCGGGTATAAATATGTGAGGAAGTTAAGCTCCAGAAAAATCACTTCGAGGGTTCTTAGTTTGATATTTGAAATTCCCAAAGCCCAGAGACCCAGAAAGATAGAATAAATTCTCTACCATCGGATCATCCAAAGTAGATTGTAGTCTTTAGATTGTCCAAAGAATATCTCAAGCGTCGGATCGTCCAAAGTGGATCTTGGTCGTCTGATATAGAAGAGACATGGCGTAAATCTGTGGACTCCAGGTAAAGACCCGAAGTAAGCCTCAACCGTTTGATTCAAGGAAATGTGGCATAACACATCGGTAAGGACATGTGGCAGAACATGTCAGCAAGTACCTGTGGTAGACCATGTTAGAGAGTGAAACATGGAAACCACTCGGCCCATGCTAGGTCAACAGGTGATGTGTGTAATGTTATGTCACTCCGACAGATTTACTTCAGGATTTTCACCACCAAAAAATGACAAAAACTCTGAAGTCCTGAAGGCCGAAGTTGCCAAGGGTCGAAGAGCTAAAGTCATGAAGCTTCGAACTCCCAAAGGCTGAAGTCACGAAGGGTCGAAGTGTCAAAGTCGTGAAGCACCAAAGTTCCAAAGGACGGAAGTCGCGAAGGGTCGAAGTGCCAAAGTCGGGAAGAGCCAAAGTGTTGAAGGACCGAAGTAGCGAAGGGTCAAAGTGCCGAAGGGCTAAAGAGATGAAGTCATGAGGGACAAAGTCTGGAACTCCTGAAGGCCTAAGTCTCAAAGTGAATGAGGATCGTTGATTTGTGGAGGACACATGGAAAAAATCTATGGTCTCGGGCTAAAATCTTTCTGGGAGAGCATGAAGGTTGAGAATTGAAATCATCGAAGCTAGGAGTAGTGAAACAGATCTCGACCATTGATTGAGAAAGGGGACATAGGACCATTGATCTAGTTGAGAGGTAATATCCTTGAAGTAGAGGCAGAGCTGTCAATTGAGAAGGTCAGGTGTCTGCAGATCATCGACTCCTGAATATTGATGTATAGAAGAAGTAAGATTTGAGAATTTAAAGTCCTGAAGGCAAGACTCGTAGAGGAGATCCTGATCATAGATTCAGGGAGACAGTTGTCAATAAATCTTCCACTCTGGAAGATTTTCATATGGAAAAAGAGAGGTTTGAGGGTTGAAACTTCTGAAGCCTAGATCATGAAATAAATCAAAGTCGTTTATTTAGGAAGATTAGATCTAATCCATAGAACTTGAAGGGACAGATCATGATCGTCAGTTCAGGAACGCCGTCAAGATTATGAGATCGATGGTATCATTTCATTGTGGAGATTGAAGGTGCACGAATGTTAATAAGTTGAGGGTGGGCCGCAATCGAAACCCCGTTTTTGATAAAGGACATGTGGAGGCTCGAGGTAAATTGCAGAGAAAAATGTAGTTTGTTTCAAACCACTTTTGGACACGCCCACAATCGCGTGGTCACACGAGTTCATCGTCCAAGTTCATATCAAGAAACGGATATAGCGCTCACTAGACCAAGATTGGGAAGCACCTTTTGAATAGGAGTTTGGTCACCGCCGGTGGTCACGTGAAGGAAGGGGATTAGAAGACAAAGAATCCAAAACTGAATGATTGTGAATGCTAGAGAAGACGATGATTTTTGACTGCCAGAGAAGCCAAAGAATCTTGGGTTAATAGCCACAGATGATGAACAGATTTAGCATAATCACCACAGAAGAGGAAGAGTTTGAATGATGATCAGGCAGAGGTATCGACATGTGAAAGAGATGTAGAAAAAAGAGGATAGAGTGTTTTTTCGTGTGTGATGCATGGGTGTAGGAAGTGATGCAATGTATGATCTCAAGGGAAGATCATACATGCAGTGAAAAGAATGAAGAGGGATAATAGAGCATTAAAGGGAGATGAGAAGTTGAACGGGTGGTGCACAAGAAGATGCAAGAAACAACAAGACACAGATGTAGGCAGAGTAGAGCAGTGTAGTAGAATAGTGATGAGACTAGTAAGCCATTGATAGATACTATATCACTGTAATAAATTTTAGAAAGAAAAGATTTATATTTCAGGGTTGTAGGGAGGACTATTGTCCTCAGAGTTTCAAGTGGGTGCTTGAACATAGGGATTTGTAGCTTCCATCTAGTTGCATCTAGAAAAATTAGGGTGCTAGGGTGGTGCAACGGAGAACCATTCTTCTTTTTTATACAGGTTGGTGTCTGTGTGACTGGAAGTTGGTGCTTCCATCTAGTTGGTGCCGGAACACTCAGGGAGTTGGTGCTTCCTTCTAGTGGGTGCTAGAGAAACCAGAGAGTTGGTTCTCTCAGCAAGTTGTATCTTCTAAAATAGAGGTGGTAGCCTCACAAAGAGTTGGTGCTCATAAGATTGATGATGTATAGATTATAAAAGACTTCCTATCATTCCAAGAAGAAGAGGTTTTCTCCCTTTATGGGTTTCCTCATCAATATTTGTCTTTGTGTTTGTCATATGTGTGATTGATGTTTACTATTTTTGCTATTCATGACTTGGATAATCTTGATGATCACTTGGAGAAGGTTAATAACATTTTAATAGGCATAAATTTTTTTAAGTACATTAACAATTGATTCACCCTCCCCCTTTCAGTTGTCTTAGTATTTTCAAAACTAACAAAGACAAGTAACATTTTCTATCAGAAACACAAGCTTCAACAAACTGTAACTTCTAGTCAATAGGTGAGGACAATACTCTTTCCACAATTCCCAAGCAAGATACAATTTAAACATGTTCCCAAGTAACCAAGCAAGAAAAGTGCTCTCATAAAACTCAAACTGAAGTAAGCAACAACTTCACTGCAATGTGTAGGGTTCGATATATATCAATGAAAGTAAGCGATATAGACAGCGGGGAAACTAAATAGAGGTTTTGGAAGTTTCATAGCATAGAAAGTTCACTCCATAGGTGCTTCACCTCAATAGTCAGAGGGTTGAGGTTATGGCGTGGGTATACTAACCATAGAGACCAACAATGTTAAATTATAGGTGGAGTATTCTCAAAACCCAGAGGTAAGGCATAGATGACCCATTTCAATATGGAGTTCAAACCCATAATAAAGAACCATAGGCAAGGTAGGCCCAACCACAACTTTTACTCAACAAATCTTTGTGAATAGTTACACACAACAAAGACATCATGACCATTTTTTTAATTCCAATAGTCTCAAAAAAACCACCACAGGAAACCAAGGATGCAACCATAAATACACAGTCTCAAAAAAAACATTGTGACAACTTAAGAATTACACAGACCACGAGAAACAAGAGCCAACATTTTGATTTAAAGGTAGAGAGAATTTCATAGATGGAGAAGTTAGAGAAACCCCATACCTATAAAAGATGGCACAAGGATAAATGACCAGGAGGTATACCTCTTTCATGACCGAGAAAGGTAGAACAACAACAACTAACAGAAGGAAATGCAAGTGGTTAGGGTGGCAGGCTCAAGGAGAGTAAGAGTGATGTGCATTTATTGCACGTTTCTTCTCCCTTAGCCTTTATTCATGGCTAGTAGGAGCCAAATGCGCTATCCATCTCACGTTCCACTACCATTTACAAATAACAATACAAACCCAATAATCAAAATTTTGCATATGATCAAATTCTAAAATGTGCCAACCCTTGCCCCATTCCAATTAACATATGACTAGTTGCTAAGGGATGCCATTAACATTGCAATCAAACAATGCACACAACACATATTTCATTAAATTTGGAAATATTCAATGGATCTAGAATTTTAGAACTTTCGCTAGATTGAGTTTTTTCAAAATAAGGAATTAAAAAATCTCGTAATTAACTACTTTGAATGTATATATTCACCATTTTTTTGTTATAAAGGTATCATTATAAACTCTCTTGTATCATTATAATTTATTTCCATTATTATTATTTACATTTTTCTATCGAAAGTTAAGTGTATCTAGATCACAATAGTGGATCATGATTTAGTTGCATCTTATCATGTGTGTTAAGTAAAAAAAATGGATCTAAATTTGTTGGGCCCCAACAACTCACCCTAAAGTTTTACAAAATTTAAAGGGCCCCCATTAGAATCTTGATAATTATAATGAGCTACAGAATCAACCTTTTCAAATAGTTTCATACATTGTCTTGCTTTGAGACAAACTTAAGACATTCACTATAGTATGAGACATTTAATAGAAGAGAATATGTCAAAATTTAGAAACGAGCATAGAAATATCAATTTAAACAAAAACGTTAATTTTTATCAACATTTTACTTTCGTTTAAATTATGATTACGTGTTCTTTATTTTGCTCATTAGCAAATTTGACTATTTTGAATAATGGGTTCAATACTTCATCAAATAATATCTTGGTTGGTTTCTTTTTTTTATAAAATCATTTGGTGATATTAATTAATTAAATTATTTTTTCATTTTGCATCTCATTTCAAAATAATAATAATAATAATAATAATAATAAAGAATTATCTATGATTTGTTTGATTTTGTAAAAAGACAAAATTAATATTTTTCTCTTCTCCATTAACTTGAAGCTTCGAGAATTTTAAGATCATATTTGAATGGAAATTATAAACAATGTTTGTTTAGAACATATAGTTTGTTTAAATTCATTTTTTATTTTGTTGTTCTAGATTTTGTTTTATTCACAATTTTTAGGTTATTAGTTTAAGTTTCTTTTTGTTTCATAGGTTTCTATTATTAGTTATTTGGTACAGATCTGATCATGGCTTGATATTATTATCTAAATACATTCAAGATGATTGATCAAAAAATAATATTAGATTATTGCAAATAAATTTATGAGCAACAACAAATAAAATTTGGAAATGCGTCCAGAACAAAGACACGATTTTGCAGGACTGATTGCAGCCAAACTATGCGGAATTTAAAGAAACAGTTGAAAACCCATTTCCCAAATGGATCCATTTAACTTCCGTGAAGAAAATTTCCCAAACAAATGCATGATTTGAGAGATATTTGTGTCTCTTTAAGAGGAAAATTTCAGGTGACGAAAATTATTAGTGCCGCCGAAACTATTCATTCATTGTATAAATATATGAAAAAGTTCAGAGCCAATAAGATCCAAGAATTGGAGAGGAGGATTTTGATCATTTCTTTTTTGTATATTATTTCTTTTGTAAACTTTTTTCTTTTCAAATGGAGTAACATATGGTTGGAATCTTCGGGAGAATGAAAAAATATTTTCAAATATTTTAATTATTTTACATAAAACTAAGCCAATAAAAGAACATAATGAAATAAGCATCGCACAGGTCTAAAGCCAATGGTCTGTGTTTTTTTCAAAGAATAATATGGAATTCCAGGTTGCCTAATGGCTTTTGTCCTGTAACTAAAATGGTTTTATTTTCATTATAATATCTTCATATTCTTTGATTAATTGATTATTCATTGATTTAAATTAGTTTTAGTCTATTTTATCAATGCATGGTTAATTGTTATCATTTATATATTAATTTTTTCAATCTTTAAGAGTCTATTATCCCAAAAATTCAATTTTGGACCACAATATGGACATGTGATTTTGAGAAATTATATGGGACAACTATTCACCATTGGCTTTAGACCTGTGCGATGCTTATTTCATTATGTTCTTTTATTGGCTTAGTGTTATGAGATATTATTATGTTTGATGCATCTTTAGCCTTGTCATCATATGGTGTTTCGTACTGTTAAATGTTATATGTTGTCCATAATTGCTTATTCCAATCTTTATGTGTGATTGATCTATCATTTGATTATTTTTGAATTTATTCTTAATGTTAAATGTTGGATAATATCAATATTCATATCTGAGTTTTCTCTCATTCTTAAATATTGATCATCCTAAGATCACAAGATTTTTAATTAGATGTTTTTATGTTGTTATTAATCTAATCCAATATCAAATACTTCTTTGAATGTATTCTGGAAGTGTTATTATTGTTTTGTTATAGGTTTCCCTTAACAACAGTAGAGGCAGGAGCTCATACAACACAGGAAGATAAATTCAGTTGACTAATCAGTTAGAGGTTAGTAGATGCATTATTTTCTTTCATTTAGAGTTGTTTATGAATGAAACGATGATTACATTAATTAGCTTTGACTGTTTTTTTGTCATTGTTTCAATCGTATTCATTTAGTATTCATTTTTTTAATATCTTAAAAAAAAAAAAAAGTGTTGTTCATATTTGATTCAGAAACTTTATCAAAAAATCATTTTCGCAAGATTTGATGCAAACCTTGTAAGTTGTATATAAATTGTTCATAATCATTTGTATATTCACATTCTTAGATAAATATTTGTAATTATTGTGTCGATTGTTGGAATCGTTTCTTTAGTTAGCTTATTTCATTTTCCTATCTTTAGGACCTGTTGGCATCCCTACATGTTTTTTTCTATTTTGAATGACAAATGACACCTCCTGTAGCTGCCTACACCTCATCCTGTAAATATTACTATTCGAGGGTGATTATTCGGTTATAAAAAAAGATGTTTGATTATTTTTGTTTTATTTTTATCTTGCATTTTCATGCTTCATTCATGACTAAAAGAATGAATACAACATTAAAACTTAATTTCACATTTTAACTCTATCCAAAACTTGGTTTTTAAAAGGTTCAATGTGCTTACATTGACCTCATGTCTCTTACTTGAATGATTTTTCTCTTTTGAGTTGATCAAATATCGATATAATGCTTATGTTGATTTACTTTTGGACTGTAAGATTATCTATTTGGATCCTTTGAAAATCAATTATTATACCAAAAATCGATTTTCATATGGATTGTAAAAACGTATCCATTCCTAACCTTTGCAAATCCATTATACCCATCGTACAACATGGGAATTAAACACGCTAGAACCGTATCCTGTACTTCATTTTGGCTGGCAGAATGAGTTGACAGACCTCTCATTTCAAGTTAAGAGTTTGGTAGTGTGATGTACTCAGATCGTTCATTACTAGGAGTGTGAAAACCCCATAACCGAGACCTCCATATGTATGCTTTGATCACACAGGGTCTCTGCTTGTTTTGTTTCCATGGTATCCACTCAGACTTATCCCTCTTACCATTGCCATGTAAACCCACAGTTAGTTCGAATTGCCCTTGTTATAGTCTGTTCGAACTAATAATGGCCATTGTCATCCAAGTAGAGACGAATGGCTCACAAGCATTGTTGCTTCATGATGATGCGAGTAAGGATATGAAAAACCAGGGTTGGGATATGTTTATCAAGAAGTTCCAAGGTTATAACCTGCAAGTGGCCAAAGAATTCGCCCTAACATTTGATGGATATGGAGAAAAAGTTGGTGATATTTAGTTGGAGGTCACCGAAGATTTTTTTAGTGAAGCAATAGGGCTCCCTCTCACTATTCAGAAGTGGTTTAAGAATTCCAAATTAGACGAAGTACCCTGGCATATTTTCGTCACCTCTAGAATGATTGATTGTTGCGACAAAGGTATTCTTGTCTCCCTGCTCAAGGTTAGATGGCATGGTTTGTTAGTAGTTTTAAAACAATTTATTACCTGTGAAGGACATTATGGCTTGGCTTTCCTTTACCATGTTGTAACCACCCCTCTTTGTTATGACTACAAGCAAACAACAATGCAATTTTTTTATTTTTTTTATTTTTTTTATTTTGTGTTTTGGAAGAAAGGCGATGAAAAAAATAGTTAACCACACCAATGACGACGAACGCAAGCACACATTCCAGAAAAACATCCAACGATGAATCTACTCACTAACATAAGGGAAATTGGGTGAATCAAGCATAGAACAACAAGGAGGAATGACTACCTTCCCTACACAACACGAACACACCTATGAGCTAAGGGACAACATCCCCATCCTAATGCAACATCCAAACAACAAGGACTATAAACTCTAGGTGCACGAACCCAATGCCTGAAAGAATTCAACTCATGTGCGATAAATCAACTGGCAATGCTTGACAACACTCACACAAAATGCACCGACTGCAGCCATGTTCTTGCTCACCACTATCCCATAGGGTGCGCCATGATCCTGTCATCAAGAATCATGTCGTTCCTAGGTGATAGACGTGTCAATAAACCTTGGTGAAACATAAGCTATCCATATCGAGGAATCTAGACAAACTGATGCGCTAGGAACCAAATACCAATATGAAAAACCACACCCATACCCCAACAACAGGTCGACGAAAAGCCAGAGGAAGAAGAAAAGGGACGAAGGAAGCTAATACACGACATCGTCCTTGACCCAACAAATCACCCAGTCTAAACCTGTCAATGAATACAATCTATTTTAACATGGGTTCCATTCTAAACGGGGCACGTCTAAGTTACAATTAGTCAATAATGCACCCACTAATTTAACGTTAATACAATCAATCTTGCAAGTCTATGTAAGAAATATTTAAACTATAATTATAAATACCATCTAACCTCCATTATAATCAATTTAGCAAGTCTAAAATTGGCAATCTAGTCTTTATTCACCAACCTAATTGGGCAATTCTACATTAATCCAAAATCTCCATCCAACTATCCATTAACTTGAATAACAATATTAACAAGATAAATGTAGGATGCCACTATTATAACACCTATGAACAATTTAATCTCAACATGTAGTCTAGCTATATTGACCGAACCAATAATACTAGTTGTTTGTTATCATTGAGAAGGAAACTGCTAACTACTAACATAGTTGTCTCAATATAAGAAGGCAATTAACATAGCAGTTAACTAACTATTAAATTAGTAATAACAAAGCCATTACATGACTGTTATCATAACAAGTAATAAAGAAATAACGAGGTGATTAACATGTTGATTAACATAGCAATTAATATAACAGTAACAAGGCAATTATGTGATTGTTAACATAACAATTAATAGCTCAATAACAAGGCGATTTCATACTCTTTAACCATTTAACTCGCTGCGGCAATCAATCAAAAAGAAGGAATCTGCTAATCATTAACTCATGGTAGAAAATAACATGGCAATTAATAAGGCAATAATATAGCTTTTATCATTGCAATTAAGATGGTAATTAATAGTAAAACACATGCAACATTTAAGGAAAAATGGTGTCCAATCTAGCAACCGCAGTCAACCATTTAAAGGGGAAAAATGTGGTAACACCAGTAGAAAAACATAGTCCAGTTAATGGCGATTCATTGTGCCAGACCTCAGGAAGCACATGATACCAATTAATGGAAATTCGTGGGTATTTAATAGCAACTCATTCCATCGTTTGAAAGAAAAAACGTGGGCATTTAAAATGACAATCACAGTCTCATTTGGAAGAAAAGTGTGGGCATTTAAAATAGCAAACTCAGTCTCATTTGCAAGAAAAAACATGGGCTTTTTAAATGACAATCTCTGCCTCATTTGAGATAAAAATGTGGGCATTTTAAATGGCAAATTCAGTCTCATTTGAAAGAAAAAACGTGGGCATTTTAAACAACAAACCTATGTCTCATTTGAAAGAAAAAACATGGGCATTTTAAATGGAAATCTCTGTCTCATTTGAAAAAACAAACGTGGGAATTTTAAACGGCAATCTCTGTCTCATTTGAAAAAACAAACGTGGGAATTTTAAACGACAATCTTTGTCTCATTGAAAGAAAAAACATGGGCATTTAAAACAACAAAATCAGTCTCATCTGAAAGAAAAAAATGTGGGCATTTTAAACGGAAAATCTCGGTCTCATTTGAAATAAAAAACGTGGGAATTTTAAAACAACAAACTCAGTCTCATTTGAAAGAAAAAAACGTGGGCATTTTAAACAACAATCTATGACAACTTTTAAAAGAAAAAATGATTTTTCATTTCCAGGATACTAATACAAAATGAAAATGTGAATCAATTCATTTTTCCATTGCCAGAATACCAATACAAAATGAAGACATCAATCAATTCATTTTTCCATTGCCAGAATACCAATACAAAATGGAGACATGAATCAATTCGTTTTTCCATTGCCAGAATACCAATACAAAATGAAGACATGAATCAATTTGTTTTTCCATTTCCAGCATACCAATACAAAATGAAAACATGAGTCAATTCGTTTTTCCATTTCCAGCATACCAATACAAAATGCAGACATGAGTCAATTCATTTTTCCATTTCCAGAATATCAATAAAAAATGCAGACAATAGTAAGAGAACCTAAAGGATCCAACCCACCAAGGACAACAATGGATGTAGACAACTCAAAGAACATCATTCTCTCATCATCTAGGCACAAAAAAGTAGGGCGTTGAGATCCATAGGTCTATTAACATCAAAGCGACGACCGTAGATTAGGCTCCTGACCGACTGCTCAAGCGTGGACTGATGAGCTAGGGATGAAGGAAAACAACCACAAAGGTCACAATCAAACACCACAAGGTGTTCAATACATGCGAGGAAACAAAGGCCATGAGAGTCAATCACTCATCGAGCTAGGCTAAGAAAATTTCAGTCATCAATCTAGACAATCAGTTTACTTACTCCAATAAACATGTTGATCAAAGAATAAATCCTACCACAATCTACCATACAAAATGAAGAGAGGGTACCATTACATGATCACCCGCTCTGAGTGACGTCCCGCACGCTCCATGCAACTCCCTCTTGTTGACTGGTGAGACTTCACCAGTACCTCCCAGGCAATGTTAGGGGTACTCTTCTTCCCCCTTAGCCCCATGAGCCACAAAGGGGCAACCCACACTATCCAAAGATTCAGCTAGCTCCCATCTTGCCTCGCAAGGCCGAGCTACCACTCCTCACCAAGCTAGGTATCCCAATTCCCACAAGATAATTCAGTCAAGTAGAGATTTATGCACCGTAACGTTACACAAACATAAGATATCTTTCATCCTTTTCCTCGCTTCATTATATAGAGTTTCGAAGTCCCTTACTTTCCTAAAATCTCATTTAATTAAGTTTTTTAAAATTCAATCCTAAAAATTCCTCCTCGTACAAGTGTCACCCATCCCCTTCATTCCTCCACAAATTAATTTCTTTAATTAAGTAATTTCCCTTATCTCCCTCACCCACCTAGATTCAATACTAGAATCACTCCTAGGTGTCTCGAAATTCTCTTACAGGTTTTAATGACTTTCCCCATTATCAATTTGCTCATTCAATTTTAAATTAGACAGTTTTTAATGGCAGATACCTTGCTAAGTTTGACTTTCTGTTTTTTCCCTTGGGTTTCCCTTTTCTTATTATATTTCCCTCTTTTCCTAGTTTCCTAAATATTTTAGATTTCTGATGTAGGAGCATCTCTCCACATCATCCAGCCAGCCAGCCAACCACGTCATTTGTTTCAAATCGCGTGTTGAAGAGAGGCCCAACCCTCGTTTTCAAATTGAATTTGAATGAATGTAATTAAATGTTTTAGGTTGTTGAGCCATGAGGTCATGCTTTGCACAGGCGTAGAAGTAGGTAGGCCTTAAATGTTTTTAAGGCTGAGATCTAGATCCAGATTGTGGACTAGAAAACCCATTCAATGTAATTTAATAGGGTAGGTGAGATTGGAGGGAAGAGCTCAAAGAGCCCCCTCATGTAAAAGATCAATTATGATCTCATTTTGATATAGTGGTAATAGAAGAGTTATTCAAGAGAAGAGAATCTACAAGTAGAGAGAAGAAGAGAAGGAGCCGAGACTTTGTTAAAGTCTGAGCTCAGGAACACCTTGTAAAAACAGGCATTTTCCATTTAATGCAAACAACATTTTTTCTTGCAAATTTCTGTGTTGAATGAATGTCTGTGCATGTTCTATTTATGCTGTGAATGTACGCTATAGGTTTGCAGTTGCAGGAGTTGTTTTGATTTTAAGGCTTGAGAGGTTCTTTGTGGTTTCATTTCAGGAGGGCATGATAGAACACTGCGGGTTTTGAATACCAGTGCACATAAGCATTTTTGAACTATGCAGATTCAGACAAAGATGTTCCAAGTGGGCACAAGATCTAGAAATCACCAACTCAAGAAAGGTCTTTGAGTTTGTTGAACACCTCAGAAGGAAAGGCTGTGGAGAAGAACACAGTTGCAGACAAAAACTTTCTTTGAGTTTTGTAAAGATTTTCCAAGTGGGCATTGAGCCAGTGCAAGGAGTGCACAGAGGAAGAACTCTGTTGTGAGTTCTGAAGAAGATAGTAACTCTGATGTGAGTTTTGTATAACTCTGCCAGGATGGAATTGAGTCAGTGTGTAGACAGGCACAAGAAGAGGAATATGTTGAGTTCTGTAAATTGGAAGAAGAATCCACTGAAGGATATTCTCAGGGTTTTTGAACACCCTGCAGACTCAACAATCAGGCTGCTTGAGTGAAGGATAGATAGGAGTGCATCAGTTTCTCCATCTGAAGGAGAAAGGAAAAAAGGACCGAGCTCCTTAAGAGTCTGAGTCTCAGAAATTATTAGAAGAGATAACACCTTTGTGTGCATGAAGACTCTGTAGAGGCATAGAAGTCGCATAATCCTTTTGAGGATTCAGAAGGATAAGCTCAAGAGGAGTAGCATGTTTGAGAATGCAGGAAAGAACTAAGGTGAAGAGCTCACAGGGAAAAGAAACAAAGGTCGAGGCCTTTGAACATTTGGAATTATTCCAAGTTCAGGAAGAAAGTGCCAAAGCTCAGGAGGAGCACAACTGCCATCAGATTCAGCTGAAGAGATATGGACCATTGAAGATTTCACATCCAGGGAGCAGTGGAAGAGTGTGCAGAGCCGAAGAGATTCTGATCCATTGGATCTCGCTCAAAATAGCCGACAGTCATCATATCTTTCGAGAGGAGCTCGAGGTTTAAACCCTCGTAAGCAGAGCGAAAGTCCTGGAAGAGGTTGGTATCGGTATTTCGGGGATTCAAACATTGGGAGTCATAGAGGGAAGTATTTCGGCTTCGTGAGTAGCGAAGTCGCGAATATATCAGCACCATCCATCTAAGTAGGATAGGTGGCAGTGATCAAGGGATCGGAAAAGTGTCGAAGGGTTCCAGGATTTGGATCTTGTGAACTTGGAAGTTTGCAAGGTGAGAGCCCAAGAGTTGGGTGCTCCAAGTCGTGATGTTGTGAAATTGCGAGGAGCAAGGATAGTCATTAGATCCAGGTGGAGGGAGGACCGTTGGATCAGAGCCTCATCGCAAATCACGCATTCGGAGATTTGGAGGATGAGAGGGCCTCTTATCGACATCAGAAGTTGGGAAGGGTTGAAATCTGGGCAAGAAGGAACACGTGGCAGAACCACAAGGTGGGCCCGTGTGATAGACAACTGGATACACGTCACCTGGAGAAAGGAGTCAACACTTTGTTGACTTCTCACATCTCGAGGATTCATGGGATAAGAGCATGGGAGACCAACCCTTCAACTTGCGAAGTCACAAAGTTGCGATGGGAGCTAGTGTTTAGCCTAGCCGGTGTTCACCCATAGAGGGCACTGACAAGGAGGAGCCATACCTATATCGACATTTCGGGTATTGTGAGTATGGAAAGGAGGAGTCGGGAGCTTCGACTCACGAACTCACGAGATCGTGAGTTGCGATAAGTGACTTTGGGTTAGGCCCTTGGTCATAGAACCGTGGTCTCTTGGGGAAAAGAGGAGCTCACGCCTAGTGTTGTTCACATAGGGGAGCTTCCAAAAAGGACATGTGGATCGATTGAAAGGAGATTCCAGCAAGGAATCGAAAGAGCCACTTCGGCTCATAAAAGAAACTGAATGATCCTTAGATCGGGAGATCAGGCGCTAGGACCCTAAGGGGTTGCAGTAGTGCACCATCAATTTCCCTCTTTCCCCTTTTCATTTAGGACTCAAATTGGAAGGTGTAGAAATTAATCCCCTTTTTCCTTTTTCCCCTTTTAGTTAATAACTTTAAATTATCATAAATATTAAAACAATTATTTCCCCTTTTTTTAAATTTTACCCTAACAGATTTTTATGAATCATTTAAATTGCTTAACCACTTATTGTTACAAGATTTAACAAAGAGTATAATTATTATTTATGTTGTTTTTATTTTTATTATTATTTTTTTTAAATAGATAGATAAAATTTCACCACTAGCATAATTTAGACTTAGACCTTAAATTTTTGTGTTGGGCGACATTTTATTAGGGAAATTTGTTTTTTTTTTTTAATTCTTAACACATTATTCATCCTAAGGCCATCAGTTTCATTCATTTATCATCAAAAACACGACGTGCCCTTCAGGATGCACTAGGTGCTCCAAGGGTGCCACTCACCTTAATTTGTTTCCCTTGTGCGATGTGCCCTTTAGGACGCACTACGTGATCCAAGGGTGCCACTCGGCTCTTTCCATTTTTCTTGCACGATGTGCCCTTCAGGAAGCACCATATGCTCCAAGGGTGCCACTCGCCTCTCAAATGACTTGGTATATATAAAAAACCCCTAGAGTCAATACTCCACCAGGTGAACTTGTGGGAGACTAAGGGCCTCTAAGGAATAAGGCCCCCTCCTTATTGCGCACCCCTTAGAATCATCGTGAGTGACTATCGCAGTCCACCCTCATGGCATTGTGGGTCCTATCAAACTAGGTAAACCTTAACTTACAATTTGAGCCACAACAAGAGTGCTAGTAGGCTGTGGCAGGGTTTCTATCCACACCTCTCCCTCAACATCTCTAGTAGTCATGTGTGACCCCTTTACTCCACATGTGAGTCTGGTCAGCAAGATATCATTAGCCTGCATCATCAACAAATCATGTCAAAATATATCCATATCATATCATCTAATCAGATGCATTAATATCACAGTAAAACAATCAAACCCCAATGGTACACTCCTCGATTTGATCTAGATTCCAAGGGGTTTCATTGATGCCTCTGCATCCTCAAGGTCCAAAATCCTGCACACTCCATAAAACCAAGTCAATAGCACCAGTCTATGTCAATGCAGTAAAACAACATTTCATCAACCCATAACGCCTCATAATCAAAATCAAATGTTTTAATATCATAATAATCTGGATCACGTGTGAGCAAGTGTCCTCAAAGAATAAGTTCGCTAAGTGCACTAGAGTGGGATGTTTGTAGTGTCCCCAAGGCCGAGCACAGTTGTAAATCATGTTCTGAAAGGAATTGTAATTATGTTTTATAGGCTGGTGAGACAAGTTTTTATAAGCTGGTGGCTTATGTGTTTGTTAGGCTAGGGAGCCTAAGTGTTGAAGGCCAGGAACCTGTTGTTGTATATGTAATCACGTAGAACACATTAATAAAAATTTGTAAACACCGCCAGGTGAAGACCGACCATGATGAATGAGTGAAGGGGGACTGAGCTTCCATAGTGAAGGCAAGGGATTAGGGGCTGGAAGGTGGGAAAATGGGCTAAGTGTTAATCCTAGGGGGCTTCATCCTTGGGAATAATATTTTAATATTATTCCAAAAATGCATGAGCATTTCATGTTTTATCCAAAGTTCCTAACCATGAGGAAGGTGATGTGTGTTGGGTAAATGCATGTAGTTTCCAGGGTGACATGTGTCAGCCCCAACTCATGCTAATAAAATGGAGAAGATGAGACGTGATGGGGGTTCTCCTCCATTCCACCCGATGGCCTGAGTGGATACGAACTCTGAGCGGTACGACAGATCCAACCTTTGCAGAAAAACCTCGTACATATTTTGAATTGAAAAACCTGTGTTTATCTGGAGAATCCATGTGTATCCTCTATCTGAGATCGAGATTGTGTGTGGGGTCTCTATCCCAAAGTTGTGACCGTGAGCCATTCGGCCATTGTTGAGCCTATAGGAAAGTTGCGTCAGTTTTCCCTGTTGATTGTTGTGGCCACACAGTGATGGACTGCGTGTGCCTTGTTGGCCAGCGGAGAAACACTCTCTCCAGGAGAGAGAGTGTACAGAGGAAGGCAGGGATGATTTTAAGGATGTAAATCTATTTTTGAATGTAGAATCCTTGGCGAATCTTACTAATCCTTCATATTACAACTATAAAGTTTTGGTGATATGTTTGTAAAAATATTCAAATTTATAAGGATTTTATAAAGTTTATATACATTTTTGGTGATTTTAAAGGTAAAATAATTTTATCCTATATAATTTGGGCGAATCATTTTTAGAATAGCGAATATTGTTTTGGGAAAAACCATGGAAAATTAGCCCATGAGAGAAATTTATCCCCTAAAATCATCCATGGAGGAAGGAGAGAAATCCTGGAAGGAACCTTGTAGCTATCTCAGAGCCCAGAGACTTCCGGTCCAGCCTGTTGCTATAAACCAAGGCAAGGGATGTTAGCAGCTGAAGGACTATCCAGGTGACAGAGAAGGTGTATACTCTCGGGGTGGAACAAGCATGTGGGGAATGAGGGTCTATGGGCAGTGAGCGTGAGAGGTTCCTGGGAGAGAATCCCATCCTTGTGGCTGTGTGTTGTTTCCCTGTAACCTCAGACTAGCCTAGGATTCCTTGTCGTGGGGTGGATCTTAGTCCCAACTTGTGGGTGACCCACTGTTAAGATGATGAGCAGTGTGGTCTAAGGCTAGGAGGTTCGTGGAACACCTGCAATTGGTTGGTGGAATCTACCATTGTTCAAAGATAAGTACCAGATGATGCTTTAATTATGTTTTTGTATCTCTGTGTATTATAATCATCATGTATTCTGTTGTGTATATGAATTGATGTTAAATAATATCAATTGTTGATTATGGCAGTAAATCGTATGATTACTCTATGTTGAATGTGTTTAACTTGTTTTGAATGCATGTGATTAATTGTGAGTGAGAATTTTGTTATTCCGCGTAGTAACACCTACACAGTAGTGAGTGAAAAGTGGTGCTACAACTTGGCATCAGAGACAAGGTTTCGACACTGAGCTTAGATGGGCTAGTTGAGTGGTCTTTGTACCGAGGGTGTGAGGATAAATTGTGTCTAGAGGACCAATTTTGGACCCTGGTAAGCTCAAGAGGTATAGCAGTGTTCGAAACCATAGTCGGTGTGGTCTATGGCCAGAGGGAGAGAGGACTCCACACCAACAGTGTTGGAGCCTTAGGATCTGTTCGAGAGGGAAGGTGAACCCTCATGACCATTGAATATAGAAAATGTGCACAGGGATTAAAATCCCTTTTGAAATGCACAGGAGTGTCGGAATCGCGATACGCGAAATCTCGAAAACCCCAAAAACCGTGGAGATCTACGTGGTATATCTGTGAGGAAGGCTCGACCATTAGATCTGGCAGTGTCACACTCGAGTTAGTCATGAAACCTTTCGGATTTCACAAAGTCAGGAGATGGGAAGTGAGGGAGGTGAACACCTCCAAAAACCCGAAACCTGAAATCCTGAAACGATCTACACCGTAGACTGTAGGAAGGGAGTTGATTGCTCGATTCAATGGAGTAAACCCTCCTGAATGTACCACGTGTCACTGTGGTGAAGGAAAATAGCTGTGTTGTGGGCTCAGAGAATAAATTAATTCATGATTTCAGAATTTGCAAAGGAGGAGCACAAAGGCTCAACACTCCAACTCGCAAAGTCGTGAGTTGGCGAAGAAGTGATAGCACTTAGCCCTAGCCTATGGTCATGTGTAGGAGGCACTAGTGAGGAGGGAGCCATACCCTTATCGCATATTGGGTATCGGTGTTCAGAGGAAATGAGTCAAGGGTATTCCATTCACTAACTCGCGAGATCGCGAGTTGCGAAAGGGTGACTTTGGTTACGAAGATTTAACTTTTGGATCTTCGTGGACTGATATTCCGAAGTTCCGAAGTCCCGAAATTTGCAGAGCCGGATAGAGCTCAGAAAACTTTGTGAAGCCAAAACATTTTTCTTGTTCATGTTGGCTTATGAATGTTGTAAGTTTTCTTGAAGGTTTAAGGGCCTAAAAAACTTCAGTTGACTGCATGTTGTGTGTGCAAAGTTCAACGAGTGTTAGGACAGCCAAAAACTGGTGCCAAATATGGAATTGGAAGAGGTGAAGATTGCCTCTGAAACATAAGATGAAAGAGGAGGAAATGATGTCAACTTGGGAGTCGAAGGAAAAAACTCTATTGTGCATGGAAAAGAGATAGATAAAGAGGGACGCATGATGAAACTCATTGAAAAATTGCAGAAAGATGCCCAGGCTCGTCAAGCTGATAGCCAAAAGCTCATGAAAATCAGGGATTGGCAGGGGGAATTCAACTTAAAAATGTTGAAGAGCCTGGAAAGAATAGAAAAGAAATTGGAAAAAGAGAGTGACACAAGCAGATCAAGAAGTGTCAGAACCCCTGAGAGCAGAAGAAGATCGAGGAGTGGTAGCAGACATTACCGTCTCTCCCCAAAGAATTCTATCAAGGAGACACACAGTAGTTCAAGCCCATCCCCTACTAGAAAACACCAAAAATCTGAAAGGGATGAATTTAAAGGGGAAATCAACAAGATTAAACCGCCTACATTCGATGGTGAACATAAGAAGGAAGAAGATGTTGAAACATGGTTGTTGGGTATGAAGAAATACTTCCAACTACAGAATTATTATGCCCATGCAGAAGGAAGAATTGCAATGTACCAGCTAAAAGGAAAAGTATCCATGTGGTGGGATCAGTTGGTGTAGGTTCAACACATCAGAGAGAAAGAGGTCATGTGGAAGGAGTTTAAGAGGTATTTCAAGAAGAAATACCTGACCAAAAGATACTATGACAGAAATATGAAGGAGTTCTTCGAACTCAAGTTGGGCAGCATGACCTTTGATGAGTATGAACGAAGTTTTCTGGAACTACTGAAGTATGTTTCGTTCATCAAAGATGAGGCTGTCAAAATTCAGAGGTATCTGAGTGGACTGCCACCTTCCATTGGTGATAATATTCAATATGAAGATCCTAAGACCATGGAAGAAACCATAAGAAGGGTGAAATGCTTATACGAACAACAAAGAGAAAAGCCTACCTTTCGGAAGGCTTGGGATGACCAGAACAGGTTTAAGAAAGAACAGAGGCAGAAGGGAAATAGGCCTTCCTTTTTTAGGAACAATCCTTGGAGACAGTCATCTTTTAGAGAGCCCACAAAAGTTGAAGGGAGTGGGCAGATGCCAATACCTCCACCTATGGAGTGTTGGGGTTGTAAAGGGAATCATAGGTACAGAGACTGCCTCCACAGAAAATATAAAGCGAGAACTGTCCATACTGTTCAACAAGCTAAAATAGTGGAGGGTATGGGCAGCATAATGCTGAGGATATACGCAGCCCTAGACAACAAACAAGTAGAATTTCAATCGCACATGATTGAAGTGGAAGGTATGATCAACAACCGACCACTTGTTATTTTAATTGATTCAGGGGCTAGCCATAGTTATATAGATCCTAGAGTGGTGGAAAGTTTGCATTTAACAAGAAGCAAACATGAAAAGTCTTGGCTAGTGAAGTTGGCCACAGGAACCAAAAGGAAGGTCACTGAATTGGTTAAGTCCTATTCAGTAGACATGAAAGGAATGAGCACTAAGGCTGAATTGAACATTCTGCCTTTAGGCTCATACAATTGCTTAATTGGGATGGACTAGTTGGACGAACACTATGCCCTTTTGGACTATTGTAACAAGAGGTTTACATTCCTAAACGAAGAGGGAAATCAGGTAACAGTCCAAGGAATTCCTAGAGCTGTGGCTATTAGGGAAATCTCAGCCATGCAGTTGAAGAAATGTTACCGGAAAGGCTGTCAATTATTTGCAGCTCGGGTGGAAGAAGCATATCGAGATGTAGTCTTGAATCTGGAAGACCATGAGGTACTCAAAGATTTCAAGGACGTATTTCAAGCGTTACCTGGACTACCTCCGAAGAGGGACATCGAATTTTCTATAAATTTGATGCCTGGAGCAACTCTAGTTTCAAAGGCTCCTTATAGAATGAGTGCGCCAAAGATGAAAGAGTTGCAATTGTAGCTCGAAGATATACTAAAGAAGGGATACATTCACCCTAGCGTGTCATAGTGGGGTGCCTCGGTCCTATTCGTGAAGAAGAAATATGGGATGTTGAGGTTGTGCATTGATTTCTGGAAATTGAATAAGGTAACTGTCAAGAACAAGTATCCTCTGCCAAGGATCGATGATCTTTTTGATCAGTTGAAGGATGCAAAAATATTTTCAAAAATAGATCTCCGATCAGGATATCACCAAATGAGAATAAATGATGAGGACATCAGCAAGACTGCCTTTAGAACAAGGTACGTTCATTATGAGTTTACGGTGGTGTCGTTTGGGTTGTCCAACGCGCCTGTTGTTTTCATGTGCTTAATGAATGGAGTGTTCAGAGATTATTTGGACAAGTTTTTCATAGTTTTCCTAGAAGATATCTTGGTGTATTCCAAGATAGAGGAAGAACATGAGAAACACATGAGAATGGTGTTACAGGTGTTGAGATAACACCAGCTGTACGCAAAACTAAGCAAGTGCTCATTTTATCAAAGGAAGATTCATTACTTGGGGCACATTATATCAAAGGAAGGGATTGTTGTGGATCTTGAAAAGGTTGAGGCCATTAAAGAATGGTAAAGGCCAAGGAATGTGGTAGAAGTTAGATCTTTTATAGGTCTGGCAGGCTACTATAGAAGGTTTATGGCCAGATTCTCAAGGATAGCTCATTCTATCACTTCCTTGCAAAGGAAGGAGAAGAATTTCTAGTGGACTAAAGAATGTGAGAGCAGCTTCCAGCGATTGAAGCAGTTGCTAACCAACGTTCCAATCCTAAATATTGCAGACCCAAATAAGGATTACGTAGTGTGCACTGATGCGTGTAAGGAGGGACTAGGAGGAGTTCTTAGCCAAGAGGGATTTGTAGTTTGTTACGAGTCCCGAAAGTTGAAGGAGCATGAGAGGACTTATGCCACTCATGATTTAGAGATGGAATCAATCATCCACGCCTTGAGGAAATGGATACATTACCTCATGGGAAAAATATTCGAGTTGAGAATAGACCCTAATGGTCCGAAGTATTTATTTGATCAACCGACTTTAAATGTCAGGAAAATCAGATGGCTGGAGTTTCTGTGCAAATATGAATTTGATAACAATCATATCAAAGGGAAAGAAAATAAGGTGGTTGATGCACTCAGTGGAAAATTGCACGAATTACATGCTACAACCATTAGCATGTATAGGACTAAGACTAAAGACATAATTTTGGAAGCTGCAAATGTTGATTTGAAGTACAGAGGTTTAGTAGCAAAGCTACAGCAGCGTGAGAGACCACAGACCAAGGAAAGTTACACCTTGGGAACTGATGGCTTACTTATGCATAAAAACAAAGTGTATGTACCCAATGGATGAGATTTAAAGCTAGAAATTCTAAAAGAAATGCATAACGTGGCTTATGTTGGACATCCCGGATACCAGAAAATTGTGGCAACAATTAAAAGACATTACTTTTGGCCGGGTCTGAAGAAGGAAATCGCTGAATACATCACCAGATGTATGGAGTGCCAAACAGTTAAGGTTGAGCATAGGCACCCAACAGGGTTGCTGCAACCTTTACCCATTCCTAAATGGAAATGGGACGTGGTAACAATGGATTTTATCATCGAACTACCTAGAACAAGCAAGCAGCATGATTCAATCATGGTGGTGGTGGACAAGCTTACTAAAGCTGCCCATTTTATTCCAATGAAAACCACCCACAGGGCAGATGATGTTGCTGATATCTTTTTAAAAGAAGTTGCACGCTTGCACGGAATTCCTAAGACAATTGTGTCTGATAGGGACCCATAATTCACTTCAAATTTTTGGAAAGGATCGTTCAAAGGATTCGGAACGAATCTGAACTTTAGTATAGCATATCATCCTGAGTTTGATGGTCAGATAGGGAGGGTGAACAGGGTAATAGAAGACATACTGAGAATGTATGTGATGGATAAACCATCAAGGTGGGAAGACTACCTGCATTTGGTAGAATTCACCTACAATAATGGGTATAATGCATCATTGAAGATGAGCCCATTCAAAGCCCTTTATTGAAGAAAGTGCAACACTCCAGTGAGCTGGGATAATCCAGCTGACAGAGCAGTCGTTGGGCCTAAACTGCTCAAAGAGATGGAAGATCAAATGATAAAAATTAAACAGAATCTAAAAGTTGCCCAGGATAGGCAGAAAAGTTACGCTGACAATAACAAAACCCATAGAAAATTCAAAGTGGGTGACCATGTTTTCCTGAAAGTAAGAACTAACAGGCGTTCCCTCAAGTTGGGAAGTTGCACCAAATTGGCAGCAAGATTTTGTGGGCCATTTGAAATCTTGGAAAGGATTGGGCCAGTTGCATATATGCTTGCATTACCTACATCTATGACTCTACATAATGTGTTTCATGTTTCATTGCATAAGAAATATGTATCTGTTTCTAATCATGTTCTCGATTGGAATGTGATTCAGGTGGAACTAGAAGGTGTCTTGCAAGTGCATCCTATGCGCATATTGGACAGGAAAAGCAAACAGCTCCGGAATCGAGCTATAGATCTTGTAAAGGTTAAGTTGACCTGGTACGGTCTTGAGGACACGACATGGGAGCATGCAGATGCTATGTGGGTAGAGTATCTGCATCTTTTTGAAAATTTTGAAAGGGTTGCAGAGATAGTGTAAGTTGCACTGAGGAAAGTGCAGAAATAAGGGGAGGGGGATTGTAGTGTCCCCAAGGCCAAGCCCTATTGTAAATCATGTTCTGAAAGGAATTGTAATTATGTTTTATAGGCTGGTGAGCCAATTTTTATAAGCTGGTGGCTTATGTGTTTGTTAGGCCAGGGAGCCTAAGTATTGAAGGCTAGGAACCTGTTGTTGTATATGTAATCACGCAGAACAAATTAATAAAAAATTGTAAACACTGCCAGGTGTAGAATGACCACGATGAATGAGTGAAGGGGGACTGAGCTTCCACAGAGAAGGCAAGGGATTAGGGGATGGAAGGTGGGAAAAGGGGCTAATTGTTAAGCCTAGGGGGCTTCAGCCTTGGGAATAATTTTTTAATATTATTCCAAAAAGGCATGAGCATTTCATGTTTTATCCTAAGTTCCTAACCATGAGGAAGGTGATGCGTGTTGGGTAAACGCATGCAGTTTCCAGGGCGACAAGTGTCAGCCCTGACCCATGCAAATAAAATGGTGAAGATGAGACATGATGGGGGTTCTCCTCCATTCCACCCGACGACCTGAGTGGATACAACCTCTGAGCGGTACGACGGATCCAACCTCTGCAGAAAAACCTTGTACATATTCTGAACTAAAAAACCTGTGTTTGTCTGGAGAATCCATGTGTATTCTCTATCTGAGATCGAGCTTGTGTGTGGGGTCTCTATCCCAAAGTCGTGACTATGATCCATTCGACCATTTTTTATCCTGTAGGAAAGCCGCGTCAGTTTTCCCTATTGATTGTTGTGGCCACGCAGTGCTGGACTGTGTGTGGCTTGTTGGCTAGTGGAAAAACACTCTCTCCAGGAGAGAGAGTGTACAGAGGAAGGACACAACTCCTAGAAGGAACCTTGTAGCTGCCACAAAACCTGGAAAATTCCGGTCCGGCCTGTTTCTCTAACCCAAGGCAAGGGAGGTTAGTAGCTGAAGGACTGTCCAGGCGACATAGAAGGTGTATACTCCTGGTGGGGAATGAGGGTCTATGGGCAGTGAGGGTGAGAGTTTCCTGGGAGATAATCCCATCCTTTTGGTTGTGTCTTGTTTCCCTGTAACCTGAACCTAGCCTAGGATTCCTTGTATTGGGGTGGAGCTTAGTCCCAGCTCGGGAGTGACCCACTGTTAAGCTAATGCGTAGTGCGGTCTAAGGCTGGGAGGTTCGTGGAAGGCCTGCACTTGGTTGGTGGAATATACCACTGTTCAAAGATAAGTACCAGATGATGCTTTAATAATGTTTCTATATCTTTGTGTATTATAATCATCATGTATTCTGATGTGTATATGAATTGATGTTAAATAGTATCAATTGTTTATTATGGCAGTAAATCGTATGTTTACTCTGTGTTGAATGTGTTTAACTTGTTTTGAATGCATTTGATTAATTATGAGTGAGAATGTTTTTATTCCGCATAGTAACACCTACACAATAGTGAGTGAAAATTGGTGCTACAATGTTACATACAACCCCTCTTGGTCTAAACTTCATCCTGAAGTTTCATATCATAAGTGCCAAAATAATGTGTATCAGAGTATCATAAGTCTATCTATCAAACAAAATGGAAATAGTTGGCGCATATCATATGCATCCTCCCAGGTCATCGAGTGTGGACTATAGCTGACCCACTGGACCTTGACCTTCTCCATTGTTCGACGTCATAGCTGTCGAATGCGATGATCCAAGATGCAGATCAACTCAGTAGTGAGCATCCCCTCATATGACACCCACGAGGTGATCAAGTCAAAACATGTGTAGGATCACTAAACAAAATCTCTCAAAGAGATATTTGAAATACATCGTGCAAAACACATCAAGAATTAGGCAAGGCTACTAAATAGGCCACGGGCCTAACCTTTCCACAATCTCGTACGTTACCACGAACCTAGGAGATAGTTTATCCCTTTTTTCCAATTGGATCGAACACTTATGTAGTTTCAACCACAAGAATACTCGATCGCCACATCATAACTATGGTCGACATGATGTGCATCGACATAACTCTTCTTCCAATCCTGCTCTTCCTGGATCCTTTGTCTTATAGCTTTCATTTAAACTACCATTTCTTGGATCGCTTTCAGTCCCACCAGGACCCTATCCTCAAGCTGATCCCAACTCAAAGGCGTCTGACATAGTTGCCCATAAAGAAACTTGAAGGGCACCATCTTAATGGTGCTTTGGTAACTGTTGTTATAAGCTAATTCCACCAATGGCAAGCATTTTTCCCAATGCTTTTGTTGGTCCATCATGTACATGCGCAACATGTCCTACAAGGTCTGGTTCATTTCTTTGGTCTTCCCATCAGTCTCCGGGTGATACGTCATACTAAAGATAAGTTGGGTTCCCAAGACCTCTTGGAAACTCGTCCAAAATCATCTGGTAAACACCAATCCTCGATCTTATATAATCCTCTTAGGCACACCATGCAGACTCACAATCTCACCGATGAAAACTCTAGCTATGGAAGGTGCCTGATAAGTCATACGCATAGGAATAAAGTGAGAACTCTTCATCAGAGTGTCTACTACTATGAAAATCGAGTTGTGTCTCCTTTCCGTCAGTGGCAATCTAGCAATACAATCCATCGAAGTAACCTCCCATTTCGATTATGGAATAGTGTGTGGCCATCTTGATCCTTCTGGGTGTCAATGTTCAATCTTTACCTACTGACATTATAGACATATGATCACCTAGTTGACTATGTCTACCTTCATTCCCTTCTAGAAGAATAAGGGTTTACGGTCCACTCTCAACTTCATGACTCCTGGGTGAGCCATGCACACTACCTTATCAGCCTCATTTAGAATCAATCTCCTCAACTCATCATTCGGTGGTATGTAAATCCTATTCTTAAGCCTCAATAATTCATCGTCGTCAAACGTAAATCCTTCAAATCTTGGTACCATCATTTTGTTTTGTCCGATAAAACCCTCAACCTCTTATACCAATCATCATCATGCTATAAAGTTAGAATATTTTCACGTAGATTCATCTAAAGGGGAAACACTGAAAATATGCATTTTATCTGACTCAATGCATATGGCACTCGGTTCACAACCCCTTTTATGTAAGTAATATCGAAGCTATACTCGCTAAGCAATTCCGACCAATGTCGTTGTCGTGCATTCAGGTCACTTGTGTACAGATGTGTGGTAGTCCACAGTGGTTCGTCTTTAGTTCAAATTTTCATCCAACAAGGTATTGTCTCCAAACCTTCAAGGCTTGTTCAATGGCTAACAATTCAAAATCATGCGTCACATAGTTGGCCTCATGCTTTCTCAGTTTCCTCAAGATGTAAGCGATCACTCGTCCGTATTGCATCAAGACTCTGCCTAAGCCTTCCTTGGATGTGTCAGTCCATACCAAGAAGCATGTGTCCATGTAAGGGACCTTTAGTATCGATGTTGATGTCAACAAATCCTTGAGCCTCTAAAATGCTTTCATGCATTTCTCGGTCATAATAACCTTCTTTTTTTTCTTCTACAATTCTGTGATCAGATTTGATATCTTCAAAAATGCCTCGACGAACATTCAATAGTATCCTACTAAACCCATGAAGCTACGAACTTCTGGGACATTCTTCAGCGTAGACCATTCCATAAAAGCCTCGACCTTTGCTGGATCCATGGCGATGCCTGTTCTAGAGATGACATGCCCTAAGTAGTGAATCTTCGATTAATAAAATGAGCATTTGGACAACTTCCCATACAATTTGTGCTCCCGCAGACACTGTAGTACCAAGCGCAAGTGCTCATCATGCTCCTCTGTCATCCAAGAGTAAATCAAAATATCATCATTGAATACTTGGACGAACTTCTCCAAGTACTCGCGGAACACCCCTTTCATCAAACTCATAAATACCCCAAGGGCTTTTGTCAGTCCAAATGGTAAAAAAATAAAATTGTAATTTCCAAACTTCATCTTAAAGGCGGTCTTAGGGAAATCATCCTCCTTGATCCATAACTGGTGATACCCTGATCGCAAAATAATCTTTGAGAACATCGTCACACCCTTCATCTGATTGAAAAGATCATCAATCCTCGGCAACAGATAATTATTCTTGATTGTGGCCATGTTCAATTGATGGTAGTCAATGCAGAGCCTCCATGACCCATCCTTATTTTGTATGAAAATAACAGACACACCCCACGGTGACACACTTGGACATGTCAGTCCCAGGTCTAGCAATTCCTTTAGCTTCATTCTCAACTCTTGTAACTCTGGGGTTGACATATGATAAGGCATTTTAGCTATCGGTTCAGTCCCCGGTTTTAGGTCTATAGTAAACTCTAATTTCCTCTCCGGCATCATCCCAGGTAACTCCCACGGAAAGACGTCTGCAAACTCTCTCACCACCGGAAGGTGTTCTAGACCTTTCGCTACTCCCTTCTCATTTAACAAAAGGATCTCATAAAGATTACACCCCTTGCACATGCTCTTGTGTAGCTATAAGGAAGAGATGAACCTCAGGGAAACTCCCTGGTTTTGACCTACAATCACGCATCATTGTCCCTCATCATCGACCAAGCTCAACTATTTCATATTAAGTTGAGTATCGCCTCATGCGATTCCAACCAGTCCATACCAATCATGACGTCATAAGATCATAAGATCGTGACGTACAAGTTGGACCTAGTGACAAACTTTCCCAGGTTAAGGGTACAACCCGTAAACTTTCCTCCAACCTTTTTTTTGGCTCTTGAAGCCATCTCTATGAAGCTAAAATCATCCTATTCGGCTGCCTTTACCTTAATCCTTTTTAGCGCTGCACTTGAAATAAAACTCTCGGTAGCACCAGGATCTATCAAAATACTAAGGGTTTGGTTAGTGACGGTACCCGACATCTCGAGCACAGTCGAATGGTGATCTTCCTAGCGGTTATTCACCACTGCATAAATCCGATGGGCCTTGCCCATATCTCCCATGGTAGTGGGTCCAATTTATCTAGACGCTCTAGTCCTCTCCATCGGGCAGTCACGCTGGTAGTGTGGCTCCCCAGACGTCCAACTCCCCTTCTTCGGTCTAGTACTCTTGGTACCCAAAGTAGAATATGAATTCTAACAATAAGGCCAAACTCGAACTTCTTGACCTTAATTTTATGGGTAACTTGGTGCAAAGCATATTGAAGTAGATCGAAAATGGGCCTCGTACTAGGGCACCATGTGGCTACCTCGTCGCAAGCCCATGAACTTGTTGAGCTGACGCTTAATGAATTCCTTAGAAACATACCTCTCTTGGAACCATCCCTCAAATAGTTCCCATGACACATCATCGACGACCATGTTCAAAAGGGGCAGGAGCATCTTCCACCATAAAAGAGTGCTCCCCTTCAGTTGAAAGACCACCATGTGGCCCTTCATGCTAGAGGTCGTAAACGCAAAGTGTGAAGCACATGCATTGGTCTACAACTATGATTCGACAACACCACCATCTGTGACACTCATGGATTCTAGAACTCATCTCTCTCAAGATCTCGGAGGATGCTAACGGTAATATCTATTGTGCGTTGTGGACCCTTAAGGGCACCCTCTAAATATGATCTCCACAAGGACATATTAAGGTTTTTACTTAACGCAAGGGTTAATGCTCATGGGTTTACTGTAGTGGAAAGCCTGACAATCCACAGTTGCAGGGTTGAACCCACTCTAATACCATATGTAACCACACCTCTTCGTTACGACTACAAGCAAACAAAAGTGCCTTTTTTTTTCGTTTTCTGTTTTGGAAGAAATGCGTTGAAAACGACAGTTAACCACACCACTGACGATGAATGCAAGCATGCATTCTGAGAAAATGGAAAATGATGAATCTACTCACTAACAGAAGGGAAACTGAGTGAATCAAGCATAGAACAATAAAGAGGAATGACTACCCACCTGACACAACACGACCACGCCTACAAGCTAAGGGACAACATCCCCATCATGACGCAACATCCAAAAAATAGGGACTAGAACCTCTAGGCGCATGAACCCAATGCCTGAAGGCATTCAACCCATGCACCATAAAGAAACTGACAATTCTTAACAACACTCACACATAATGCACTGACTGCAGCCAAGTTCTCGCTTGCCGCTATCCCATAGGGAGCACCATGATCCTATCATCAAGAATCATGTCGTTCCCAGGTGATAGATGCGTCAATAACCTTGACGCAACATAATCTATCTAGACTGAGGACTCTAGACAAACTGATGCGCTAGGAACCGAATACAGATAATAAAAACCACAGCCATACCCCGACAATAGGTCAACAAAACACCAGAGGAAGAAGACAAGGGAAGACGAAATCCAATACGCGACATCTTCCCCGACCCAACCAATCACCCAGCCTAAACTTGTCAATGAATACAATCTATTTTAACATATGTTCCACTCTAAACGGGGCACGTCAAAGTTACAATTATTCAATAACACACCCGCTAATTTAATGTTAATAAAATCAATCTTGCAAGTCAAAGTAAGAAATATTTAAACTATAATTATAAATACCATATAACCTCCATTATAATCAATTTAGCAAGTCTAAAATTGGCAATCTAGTCTTTACTCACCAACTTAATTTTAATCATTAATACAACCTAATTGGGCAATTCTCCATTAATCCAAAATCTTCATCCAACTATCCATTAACTTGAATAACAATATTCACAAGCTTAATGTAGGATTCTACTATTATAACACCTATGAACAATTTAATCTCAACATGTAGTCTAGCTATATTGACTGAACCAATAATACTAGTTGTCTATTTTCATTGAGAAGGAAACTACTAACTACTAACATAGTTGTCGCAATATAAAAAGGCAACTAACATAGCAGATACGTAACGATTAAATTAGCAATAACAAGGCCATTACATGACTGTTATCATAACAAGTAAATATGCAATAACAAGGCGACTAACATGTTGATTAACATAGCAATTAATATAACAGTAATAAGGCAATTACATGACTGTTAACATAACAATTAATAGCTCAATAACAAGGCGATTTCATATTGTTTAACCATTTAACTCACTGCGGAAATTAATCAAAAAGAAGAAATCAGTTAATCATTAACTCACGGTAGCAAATAACATGGCAATTAATAAGGCAATAATATATCTTTTATCATTGCAATTAAGATGGTAATTAATAGTAAAACGCAAGAAACGTTTAAGGCAAAATGGTGTCCAATCCAACAACCGTAGTCAACGATTTAAAGGGGAAAAACATGGTCACACCAGCAACAAAATGTAGTCCCAGTTAATGGCGAATCGTTGTGCCATACCTCAGCAAGGAAAAGCTACCAATTAATGGAAATTTGTGGGTATTTAACAACAACTCAGTCCATCATTTGAAATAAAAAACATGGGCATTTAAAATGACAATCTCAGTCTCATTTGGAAGAAAAAACATGGGCATTTAAAATAGAAAACTCAGTCTCATTTGCAAGCAAAAACGTGGGCATTTTAAACGACAATCTCCGTCTCATTTGAAATAAAAATGTGGGCATTTTAAACGAAAAATTCAGTCTCATTTGAAAGAAAAAATGTGGGCACTTTAAACGACAAATCTCTGTCTCATTTGAAAGAAAAAACATGGGCATTTTAAACGAAAATCTCTATCTCATTTGAAAGAAAAAACATGGGAATTTTAAACGACAATATCCGTCTCATTGAAAGAAAAAATGTGGGCATTTAAAACAACAAACTCAGTCTCATATGAAATAAAAAAACATGGGCATTTTAAACGACAAATCTCTGTCTCATTTGAAAGAAAAAACGTGGCAATTTTAAAACAACAAACTCAGTCTCTTCTGAAAGAAAAAAAAACGTGGGCATTTTAAATGGAAATCTCTGGCAACTTTTAAAAGAAAAAACGTTTTTCCATTTCCATGATACTAATAAAAAATGAAGACGTGAATCGATTCATTTTTCCATTTCCAGAATACGAATACAAAATGAAGACATGAATCAATTCATTTTTCCATTGCCAGAATACCAATACAAAATGCAAACATGAATCAATTCATTTTTCCATTGCCAGAATACCAATACAAAATGAAGACATAAATCAATTCATTTTTCCATTTCCATCATACCAATACAAAATGAAGACATGAGTCAATTTGTTTTTCCATTTCCACCATACCAATACAAAATGGAGACATGAGTCAATTTGTGTTTCCATTGCTAGAATACCAATACAAAACGAAGACAACAGTAAGAGAACCGAAAGGATCCAACCAGCCAAGGACAACAATGGAGGTAGATGACTGACAAAACATCCTTCGCTCATCATCCATGCATAGAAAAGAAGGGCATTAAGATCCATAGGTCTATTAACGCCGAAGCGATTATTGTAGATCAGGCTCCTGACCGACTTCTTAGGCGTGGACTGATGAGCTAGGGACGAAGGAAAAACACCTCAAAGGCCACAATCAAACACCACAAGGAGGTCAAGAGATGCGAGAAAATGAAGGCCATGGGAGTCAATCAGTCATCGAGCTAGGCTAAGAAAATTTTAGTCATCAATCTAGACAATCAGTTTACTTACTCCAATAAACATGTTGATCAAAGCATAAATCCTACCACAATCTACCATACAAAATGAAGAGAGCGTATTGTTTCCTGATCGCCCTCCTTGAGTGACGTCCCGCGGGTTCCATGAAACTCCCGCTTGCTGACCGACGAGACTTCACCAGTACCTCCCAGCCAATGCTAGGGGTACTCATCTTCCCTCTTAGCCCCCTGAGCCACAAAAGGACCACCCACACTATCCATAGATTCAACTATCTCCCAGCTTGTCTCACAAGGCCGAGCTACCACTCCTCACTGAGCTGGGTATCCCAATTCCCACAATCTAAGTTAGTCAAGTAGAGATTTTTGCTGCGTAACATTACACAAACAAAAGAGATCCTTCATGCTTCTCCTCCCTTCATTATTTAGAGTTTCTAAGTCTCTTACTTTCCTAAAATCTCATTTAATTAAGTTTTTAAAAATTAAATCCTAAAAATTCCTCCCCATACAAGTGTCACCCATCCCCTTCATTCCTCCACAAATTAATTTCATTAATTAATTAATTTCCCTTATATCCCTCACCCACCTAGAGTCACTATTAGAATCGCTCTTAGGTGTCCCCAATTTCTCTAATAGGTTTTAAGGACTTTCGCCATTATCAATTTGCTATTTCAGTTTTAAATTAGAGAGTTCTTAATGGTAGATACCTTACTAGGTTTGACTTTCTGCCTTTTCCCTTGGGTTTCCCTTTTCTTCTTATGTTTCCCTCTTTTCCTAGTTTCGTAAATATTTTAGATTTCCCTCTTTCCCCTTTTCATTTGGGACTCAAATTGGCAGGTGTAGAAATTAACCCCCTTTTTCCTTTTTCCCTTTTTAGTTAATAATTTTAAATTATCATAAATAATAAAACAATTATTTCCCCTTTTTCTAAATTTTACCCTAACAGATTTTTATGAATAATTTAAATTGATTACCTCTTTATTGTTACAAGATTTAATGAAGAGTATAATTATTATATATGTTGTTTTTATTTTTATTATTATTTGTTTAAAATAGATAGATAAAATTTTACCACTAGCATAATTTAGACTTAGACCTTAAATTTTCATGCTGGACGACATTTTATTAGGAAAATTTGTTTTTTAAATTTTTTTAACACATTATTCATCCTAAGGCCATCTAGGTTCATTCATTTATCATCAACAACATGATGTGCCCTTCATGATGCACTAGGTGCTCCAAGGGTGCCACTCGCCTTAATTTGTTTCCCTTTCGCGACATGCCCTTCAGGACGCACTACGTGCTCCAAGGGTGCCACTCGCCTCTTTCCATTTTTCTTGTGCGACATGCCCTTCAGGAAAAACCACGTGCTCCAAGGGTGTCACTCGCCTCTTGACTGACTTGGTAGACATCAAAAACCTCCATAGTCAATACTTCGCCAGGTGAACTTGTGGGAGACTAAGGGCCTCTAAGGAATAAGGCCCCCACTTTAATGTGCACCCCTTAGAATCATCGTGAGCGACTGTCGTAGTCCGCCCTCATGGCATCGTGGGTCCTCTCAAACTAGGTAAACTTTAAACTACAGTTCGAGCCACAGAGGGAGTGCTAGTAGGTTGTGGCAGGGTTGTTGTCCACACCTCTCCTTCAACATCTCTTGTAGTTGTGCGTGACCCCTTTACTCCACATGTGAGTATGGTCGGAAAGCTATTGTCATCCTGCATCATCAACGAATCATGTCATAATATATCCATATCATATCATGTAATCAGATGCACTAATATCACAGTAAAACAATCAACCCCAAGGGTACACTCCCTGAATCAATCTGGAGTCCAAGATATTCCATCGATGCCTCTGCATCCTTTAGGTCCAAAATCCTACACACTCAGTAAAACCAAGTCAATAGTACATGTCTATGTCAATGTATTAAAACAACATGTCATCAACCCATAATGCCTCATAATCAAAATCAAATGTTTTAATAGCATAATTGTCCAGATCACTTGTGAGAAAGTGTCCTCAAAGAATAAGTTCACTCAGTGCACGAGAGTGAGATGTTACACATGTGTGATTGCTCATGAATTTTATTGGCTTCCATTTAAATATGTCATTTTACTTGTTAAGAAGTCTGTACAAAATGTCAAAAAGATATAAGAAGAAGAATATCGACGCTAGCCTCTTTCACCATGGTTTAATTAAAATATTGTTGGTTCATCATTTGAAAAACCCTCGGTGATGATTGCAATGGGTTCTTAGCTCGAAATACTTTTTTTGTAGCAATTCCTGTAGAAATTCCTGTGATGGATAAGCCTATGATAGAAAAACCTCTTGATTTCTCAAGTGGCAAGAAAGAATTTTTGGATGAAAACCCTCGTGAAGGGGCATTGTCCGATCAACTTTTATGTGAGCAACAGGGTATTATTTTTGAGTTTATAGAAACTCTTATGCATGAACCTATTGTCTTCCCTAACCCTACTGTAAAATCCGATAGTTAAAATCGTCGCAAACAGTTAAAAAGGAATCAAGCAATGTTAGGGTTTCATAATCAGAGGGTTGGTTGACTCATTTCAAGGAGTGTACATAATCGATCCAAGCCTCATGTGAGCTCCATCGATTTGATCCAGATCCATGAGGATTCAGACTCCAAGATTGAAAGGTTTCTAGCAAAGGAAGATCCAAATTGTCCCAAACCAGATCCTAATCAACCATTGATTATGTCAATAATCTCCCACCATGTCTAAAAGATAGAAAGGGGTTTACTGGTATTAAGCTCGGTCAAAGGCCGATAATGGGTAGTGTTGATGTTCTGGCACTCAATTATACACTTCCTCAACAGATCTCCCCTGTTGTGCATTGCGAAGTCTACTTGCATTGGATAGGGAAGTACTATACACATATCCCCATTCTCCAAGAAAGGATCAAATCTCTCACTACTCACAATGAATCATTGGAAAATGAAAACCGTGAACTCAAGGCAAATTCACAGAGACAAGCAAAGCATCTAAAAAGGACAAGCAATATTGTTATAAAAAATGTTGACAGTGTAAAGGCTGTAATAAACTATGAGATATCTTGATCCATTTTTTGTTCTTGGTTAAATGATAAGTTGGTTCTTATTATAGTCATGTTTTTTTTGTTTTTTTTTTCTAATCAAATTGGATCAACTTGGATTTTTGTAACCAATAATAAGACTGGCTACAGAATCGAGAAATTTTGTAGCCAATTCAGTTTTAATATAAAATTTAGAAATTGTTAGTTAATAAAATATTTAACTTTATCTCATTTCATTTTTTTAGGACAGGGTATATTTGATGCTGATCTTACGAGATGGAACATGCTCGAATTAGTTGATTAGCTATCTCCTTTTGTTTATTTTGTAAATAGGAAAAAAAATTCATAAATTTTGAAGATATAGTGTGATCATGAGTGGCTCTAGGCCCTCTATATTTGTAATGTTTAGATATTTTGATATCTGATCCTATCTTAGAAGATAGGAAGTTTAGATTTCATAAACTCTTTAAATACTCTATATTTTGTAAAGGAAATCATCTTGGCCAAGAGCATAAGATGGACGCATGATTCCAAGACTTAATGAAACACCATATGGAATTTTGGCTTTAGCCTTTTGTAAATGATGTTTTCATTCATGTTTTGTTAATCCTGGTATATTAATAACTTTGGTAGCTTTAGACTCACTAATCTGTTGTGTTTGGGATACTTATGTTATAAATATTGTCTATAATTTGTTGCTCTAGATATAAACACTGTGATCATTTCTCCAATTCAAATGATAGGATTTATCTTTAAATTTTAGTTGAGTGATGAAATGCAATAAGTTACACTCAAATTTATCTTGTTGTAATTATTTGTGATCATAAGATCACAGAGTTCAATTTATGTTTCCTTCTTTGTCATTAAACCTCAGCTTCCAATACATGTTTTGAATTTATTTAAAATAGTCATAAAGTCTATTGCAGATTTATCTCATAGGGATGGCAGTTGGATGTTCTTCACTCATATAGACGCTTGGATACATCTCGAAAACTAACAATAGGTTAGCTTCTTTGTCTTTCTGATTTATGTCATTTACATATTAATGAAAACAAAATGTTTGGTTTAACTTTTGACTACCTTCAAATCCGTGTTTCATAGTTTATTCAATTGAAAATTAGTTAGATTTATAGAAATAGAAAAAAAAATATTTGAATGTTCTTTCTTTATCTTCTTCTTAAAAGAAATTATTTTCACATTGATTTCGTAAGTTTCAATTAAAACTTGCAATTTGTAAATGATGTACATAAGTGAGATTTGTATATTTTCTACTTAAATACACCTACAATAGTTATATTAGAGCATATGTACATATATAGTATATAGTTGTTAGCATTAGTTTAGTTATTCATTTCTTTTTCGTTTTCTTTTAGGATTTTAGATTGGCTAACAGAGCCATTAAACCCTTCAGAATGAGTTACACCAAACGACTTGGGTTATTTAGACAACCCCGGACTGGACCCATTCTTCCAGTTGAAGGGCGATCATTTTCACCCATCAACAAATGGCACTAGAAGGAGGGACAAGTTAAATTTAATGATTAAATTTTTTACCCCTCAGCCTGTCATAATTCCAAATTTATAAACTTTTCTTTTGTGTCATCTTGAAATGCACAAAAAATCATACCATAGTGACAAGTTGGCCTTGTAGGAGTCTTTGTTTTGAATGTATTTAATTCTCCATGGATCCCAATATCATTGTGTTGGAACATGCTTTCCACTTCTCATTACCTGATATTCCCAATGAGACAGTCTCTCTCTTATCCAAAATCACCTTTGATGGTGGGGGGGATTTAATTGCAAAAGACCATCTTAACAAGTTTTGGTGTAAATGCATCAAGCATAATATTTCTAATTTAAAGGTTTTATGCAGATCATTTTCTTTCACTTTCAGGGGGCAGATTAAACATTGGTTTGAGTCTTTTCCAGCATATTACATTATTGATTGGTTTCAGTTTGTAGATGAATTTTTAGATTCTTTTGAAAAATATAATTACAATCAATTGTGAATAATTTTAGACTTTACTAATCGATGACAATTCATCTTCAGAATGTTTTTCAACAAGAATCCATCATGTTCTCTGTAAATTTAATCTTGATGACATGTCATTTGTACTAAATCTCTTCTATGATGCTTGTGTCCCTTTCATCCAGACACATTAAATCGTGAATTATGAATCAGTTGCAAATCCTATCACTCAATTGCGAGAAGAATTTTGTTTGCGAGATGAGAGCAATCGATCTAAAAAGTTTGAACAAGCAAGGGAGGTAGAATCTATTGAAAAGGTTCTTACTAACAATCAAATTGGTTTTTCCTTTGAATCATTGTATTCTCAACCCTCGACCATCGTGGAAGATGATTTGATGTTGGGTCAAGATGAATGTCCATATTCTTCTAACCCTTTCTCTAATCAGTGCTTAAATTCAATGATTGAAGAACACTTAAGTGACAAAAATGATCTTAAGGATTCTAACATTCCAATGAAACTGATTAGAGATGTAGATCTGCAATTGGAAGAAGAAACCTTAAATCCTCATCTACAAATCATACCTTATCCACAAGAAAGATCAGATGTCTGTCGTGAATTTTTTTAATTATCTATCATACAGGAGACAAATTTAGATGACCATATTATGTTGAAGAATTTATCACAAAAACAGAGTGAAAGTTTTAATGAAAGTAAATAGAAATGTCTTGAGAATACCATTGTTAAATATCATAGCTCAAGATATTATTTTCATGTGCTCATTTCTAATTCTGTTTACTCTTTATATCTCAATATCTTCTTAGATTACGGTGGACTTGATACTTTACCCAAAGTATCTTACATTTTTCCATCACAATCAAATCTTTTTGATATGCCAAAATTTGGTGAAATTAATTCCAAACATAACATTTATGAAGTTGGATTTGATGCTCTTTCACTTTTGTCACTCGCATGGAAAAATGACATGTTGCAAGATGATTTTACACGATTTATTGTTGAAAAATACAATGCACTTATTCTTATGGAAATTAAATATTGTATTCATTCTTTGATTAGTTTGAATTTTAATGTTTATGCTTCACATTTTGAAACAATCAATATCATCAAAGGAAGCATTCAAACCAATAATCTAATTGATGTCATGAAACCTCTTATGATGTGTTCCCCATTGATATATCCATTTCATCAAAGTCATTGTTTGCATCCTAATTTTTATGACAGGATCTTAGAATGGCCTGAAGATTCGTATCTAAAAAATCTTCATAATAAAGACAAAGTTGTGTTTGCTTTGTTTCTACCTAAATATCTAGGAACTAAGCATTACATGATTTTTTAAAATCCTCCATGTGAATAAATTGATGAATAATTGGAGAATGTTCAAGACTATGGGGCACTTTGGTCTAGGCCGATGGTTATGTCAAGCCCCCATAACTCTCACAAGTTTCACAATCTCATTTTTTCATATTTTTGTGACCCATATAATGACAAAATTTGCAGAATGGATGGAGGATTCATACAAAAAGAATGTTCAAGGGAATGGTAAGGTCATGATTGCTTTCTTTTTAAATGATGATGATAAAGGTAAGTATGATATGTTTTTGTTATTTTTCGATATACTACCATTCTTGTTAGTAATATTTGATTTTGTTTCCATTGCAGGATTGGAGTTACTCCGATGGCTACATTGGAATCATGAATTCACTTAGTATTTTTTATTTGTTTAGTAGTTTAGAGTAGGTCTAGGAGTAGGTTTCCTTTAGCTTTTTTTAATCAATATTTCTTTGTGTAATAATGCAGTTATGAACACAAGTGGGTACACCAAGAAAACCATAATATTAATGTTGTCATGGAAATCCACTTTAAATATTTTTCTCTCTTCTTTTCGTTGAATATCTCTTTTCAAAAGCGCAGTATCATCATGAAAATTTTAAATGGAAAGTAAAGAGATAAGTAAATTTGAACTATCAATTCAACCCTGACCCAAGGTGCTACAAGTAGGACTGCACTCATCTTAACAAGGATTTTTCTATTTTCTTTTAGTCTCTTTTATTTTTAATAATAATGCTTGGTCAAAGTAGCATCTCATGCATCACTATATTAAGAAAAGAACTTGTTCGCACATGATATTTTATATGTTTTAGTTCTTCCTTTATTTTATAGTGAGATTCTAGTGGATCCAAAAGCTCAAGTTTATCTTTGGCCAAAATCATTCCTGAAAAGTTTTCTTTTGTTGTTTTGATTTTGTGTACTTCTAATTTTGAATCCCATTAATAAAATTTGATTTGGTTTGTTGTGTGTTTTTTGTTTTCTTTGATTGCTTTGAATGAGTTTTCTTCTTATCTTTCTTTTTGAATCAATATATTTCTGATCAAAAATCTATTGTCGAAGGAAGCATTTATTTTAAGACTTGTGTTTTTCAAGCAAATTGAAATATTTCAAAGAGGTCCTAATATTAAGATATAGCTCAAACAATTCATTTTTAAGTCAATTGTCACTTTCATTTTGTCCTCAAATTGTCTTTGCTAGAGTATTACACCAGAGATATGGTTTAAATATTTGAGAATTATGATGATCTTTAAACTTTTTACACCATCCATATTCTTAAGGAATCACTTCTAAGTGGTTCCCCATTCTCTAGATGATTTCTTAAAGGAAATCTAAATTCTATAAACCATGATAAAACTTCCAGTTTTGAAAGAAAATAAATAACACAATCAACTATTCACTTGTATTGCAATTAACCTCCAGTATCACCTCCCTCTCTTTGTCATCAATAAATCTGTAATTGTATTATTATTTAAAAGTGGCATAAGAGGGTTGGAAGCACTTAAGTGTGGGAAGTGTCTGTAAACCCATCAGGGTACTGAACAGGCCTGCTAGCAGGGAAGCAATGTCGGGTTGAGAGGTAGCCGGTATATGTTTTTAAATTAACTTTTATGGAAGTATACATCATGTGGATATAACTATTGGATGGGATTAAATCATTTCAATGGGTTAAATGACATCCATGTCGAGGCTATGGATGCATGTTGGTAGAAGTGGCTATGTCAACAATATTGAATTTATTTTATAAACATCGTGACTCTTTGATTAAGACATTATTTCAGGTTATAATCCCCTGCAAAGAAAATTCTATTGTCTGGTTATAACATTGAGCTTATCCTAATACTATATGGTCTCAAAGTGAATTTATTCTAGGGAGCTTAAATCCTTTTTCAAGTATTATTCTTTTCTTCCCGAGATGAAATCTTACCAGATCAGAGATAACTTCTTCACCCAGTAAGTCACCATTTGTTTGGCCCCAACAACTGCCCCTAAGTTTTTACAAAATTTAAAGGGCCCCCATTAGAATCTTGATAATTATAATGAGCTACAGAATCAACCTTTTCAAATAGTTCCATACCTTGTCTTTCTTTGAGACAAAATTAATACATTCATTATAGTATGAGACATTCATTACAAGAGAATATGTCAAAATTTAGAAACAAGCATAGAAATCTCAATTTAAATAAAAAAATTATTTTTTATCAACATTTTACTTTCGTTTAAATTATGATTATGTGTTATTTATTTTGCTCATTAGCAAGTTTGACTATTTTGAATAATGGGTTCAATACTTCATCAAATAATATCTTGGTTAGTTTCTCTTTTTCATAAAATCAATTTGGTGATATTAATTAATTAAATTCTTTTTTCATTTTGGTAGGATATTTAGACACTTAGGAGTTAGTTAAGATCTACTTGGTCTAATATGTCATTAGGTAAAAGTGTGTTTCTTAGTGTGTTTATTTAGTATGCATTAGTATGCATTTGTAGTTAGGAAATCTGACGATCACGATATGTTCCCGACATTGAGTGATCCGAAGGTTCATACTCTCATCGATCTTAACAGCCATTGATCCATGGCTTAACACCCGATTGGTCCATGATCTCTATTTAAAGAGAATGGTGGATCATTTACCGATAATCGATTGTGAGAAAATCTTGTAAAATCTCTTTGTAATCATTTTCTTTGAATTAATAAACTGCTCTAAGTGGTCGCATTAGCTGGGGCCGTGGATGATTCCCCGTAGGGGTTTTACCATGTGAAAACATCGGTGTGTTGATATTTGATCTGGTTATGTGAGTGGTTACTGAAGGTGTTCGTCCTCTATTGGAATACCTATGTTGTCGAACATGGTATCAGAGCCTATTTGAAGACCCGCTATTATTGTAGATCGAGATCGTGAAACCGAGTTGCCTCATCTCCATTTTCTATCATTTTCATACATTTTTGGGATGAGAAGATTGTTCCATTGTGTCCAGAGCACTTTTTTCATTCAGGAACTCTTCTTTTTTCACTCGAAAAGGTTTCGGTTTGCCCAAGATAAGACCATTACAATCAAATCCAGAGGTATAAAGCCTGAATACACATTTTTTAAATTTCTGCAAAGTTTTATTTTGATTTTATTTCGATTTGTGTTTTTTATTTCTGGGTTTCTACTCTTTTAGATCTATGTATTATCTTTTCCCCGCACCCTGTGCAATCTCAAAAAATCAGAAATAGATAGGAAAAGGTTCATCTTCTGGGTAAGCTAACTGAGATCTAACCCTTGTTGTCATCGAGAAGCAAACATTTTTTCTTGTGTGAATTTTAATTTTTTTTAGCATGCTCTCCAGGGCCATCTTCAACAAAAACAACAACAATAACAACACCGACAACACTCACAATCCTCCTTCTGAACATTACAATGTGTTTTTCTAGACCATTTGGTTAAAACTTGCCTTATTAAGTAAGAGGTCTTGCGTTCAAGTCTCTCTTTTGTTACTTTTTTTGAAAAAGTTCATGCTAAAAATTGTAAAGTGCATTTCACTTCAAGTATAAAAGTGAATCACTATAAGTAGATTTATATTTTATTTTAAAGTTATTTATTTTGCATGCAACTTTTCTATTATAAGGTAACTTCATTGTAAAAGTGATCCCCACTTCTCTTTATAAAAGTGGGTCACTTCATAAAGTAGCTTACACTATCACGTGGCTATTTGGTTACGGTTTATGCATTTTTTTTAAAAGGGCATAACTCTCCATATCATTTTACCACATAACTTTTCGAGATATTTCCATCCAAATCATTAGTTTCAGTTTTTAAATCTGCATTATCTACATATTTAATATGGCTTCTACAAGTAATGTCTTTCTTACCAACAACAACTACTTCCAATGGAAATCCCATATGGAAGATTTATTAAGAAGTAAAGGCCTGTACCGGATTACCTTGGGAAATGAAACAACACCCACTGATGATGATAAGAAAGCCAAATGGGATAATAGGAATGACGAAGCACGTGGACTAATTGGAATGTCCATCTCTCATGATTTAAGGTACCACCTTCAAGGAATTGATGACCCCGAAGAAGCTTGGAACACGATTGAATCTGTGTTTGGTAAACTCAATATTATTCAAGAAAAACAGTTAGAAAATCAAATATTGACCTTGAGTCCAAGTGATTTTTCTTGCCTTGGAGACTATCTATCTAAGTCTAAAACACTCATAATTTTATATGAAGAATGTAAGATAAATATGGAGGAAGAGCGTTGCATATATCTTATTTTTTCTAAGCTAGGTAGTTCATATTTTGTGTTTGTATCTACGAGTGTGAAAGAATAAGGTCACTCGACGATCTTTTCAATTTTAGGGAGTCTGAAAAGAGCTTAACTATGGACTCCGTGGGGGTTCCTTTTTCGTAAATTTAGTCCCTCAGGCCCGAAAAAGGCGTAAAATGATACCTGAGAGTACTCTTCTAGAGAACTGAAGTTCCATAGAGTATACCTTTCTTCGTACAGTTGAACGTCTGGAACGAAAAAGGGGTAACCTACCGCCGGATAGATGTGACTTCAAATTTTAGTTTAACGAGCATGAAAGGCCACAAGATCGCTCGAAAATATTTTCATGTTTAGAGGGTCTGAAAAGGGCTTAAAAAAAGACCCGTAGAGGTTACTTTTATGAGTTAATATGGATGAGATCGAAAAGCATAAATACAGTCTCGCTAGATGTTGGTTTCGGATCTCAAAGTGAGCTTCAAAATCAATAAAGTTAGCTCATGATCGACACTTTATGGGTCAATGTCGGGTATCTCCTCGGGGTAGTAGTATGCTTCGACGAAAACATTGTCTACGACGCCAGGGGTTATGGAGAGATTTATCGGTAAGATTTCAACAATAGTTTCCATATTACCCTTAGCATAAACCTCGTGTGTAGCTAAGGGATTAACAAGACAAAACCTATCTCCTGTCATAGTCAAGGTGAATTCTTTGGCTTCGATTCTTCTTAACTCTGGGAGGAAGTATGTTCTGTGATGAAGATCTTCCCAGGGTTTTCCCAGACTAATCATTGCTTCAATTATAGCTTCATCAGAGGGAAAGACTAAGTCTAATGAATCGGTGTCAGCGAGAGAACCCTGAGCCCAAATAGGCTCTAGAAGTGGATCGAACTCTTATGTAGGAGTTGGATCAGTGTTGGATGAATCTTGTTGGACTAGAGATTACGCTACTTTAGTTGCGGACAAGGGCATGGACATGCCTGGGTGCCGTGTCCTATCCATCGTGGCCGATGGGGAAGGAAGTATCCATGGATCATTGAATTAAGTCATACGGAACGATGAAACTTGAAAAATCTCAACCTTATGGTGATTGGATATAAACTTGATATTGCCTTGAGGGGTTGGGTAATCGAAGGTACCCATCAAATATGGGCACAAACCAACCCCTACGTTGACTACACCTGGTTGAGGATTATCAATCATCGGGACCATGGATGCCCCCAATGAAGAGTCAGATCTGGAGAAAGACAATTGATCGATGGTCACTATCTGACCCTCATGTGGAAACAACAAGACCCAAAAAAATGTAGCAACCAAAACTTGCATGGCATAAGTCCAACTCCTTCCTAACAAGAGGTTATAGTTTAGGGGCACATCGACTACCTCTACCTCGACACACACAGTCTTCCCTCCTAACTATACAGGGAAAGAGGGAATGATACCATGTGGTCGGAACGAATGACCATCGAAAGCAGTGAGGAGAGTAGGTGACAGAGACAAAATGGGTTGGCCAACGACCTTCCAACATGCCAATGACATAATGCATGTAGAGGCTCCCTCATCAACCACCATGCGGAAGATATTTCGAGTAAAAAATTTAGTGGCATAAGCCACTACTATATGAAATGCTACGTGGTAAGGAAGACAAGGTTTTCGGTCGGTTTTATCCAGCATGATTGTACCCAGATTACAAGTCTCGGTAGATCTTAAAGTGGTTAACAAGGCTTTCCTCTAGGAAGGGAAACTTTGAAGGACCTCCAAAGATGACAGTGCACAAGGGGTTTGTGATAAATCTTCCAGCACAGAATAGTTCTGGGTGGCCCTTGCATTTGGGTTGTGAGAAGATTTTTTGAATGTGGCTTTGGGGATGCATGTCATTGTTTTTCCCAATGTCTTCTCAATCTGTGGGAAGCGATAGGAGTTTGAATTCTTTGCCCTTCTCAGAAGTTCTTGGTTTACTATAGTCATGGGATCTAGTCGATATAAAAGCATCACCCTTCACCATATATACATTCGCGGATGCGGGGTTGTTCGAAGACGGAGAGGGTCCTTGGCTGCCCCCTTCCATGCTTGCAGAGGCTTGGGTTAGATTTTGGCCATGTTGAAATGGATTGGTTAACACAATAGGTTGTTGTTGCGTAACAAAAGTTTTGGCTTCTACAAGTTGAGGACATAGATGGGTCGGATGGTCTTCCTTGCCTTCTGTTTCTCAGTGTTGTCCCCGCCAGCATTATCGGTAGGTTTGTTATCCCCCTTACCCTTCTTTTGTTGTTTTTTCTTTCCTTCAGGCTGTTGGGTGGACTTTGGATTAGTCGATTGTAATATGTGTACATCTGAAGTTTTGGTAGGAGGAGAAACCAAAGCAGTAGTTTGGCTGGCCACTATGTGTTGTATAGACAACTACTGCAACTGCTTTGTCAATTTCTCAATAGGCTTTGTTTGTGCTGAACCAATAATACCATCGGCATGTGGTCTATCTCTTTGTCTGGTGTTATCAAGTATTGAGTGTGGTGCATCTGGAAAGATCTCGTATAGAAAACCAGACTAACAATAGATTAGCTCAAGTTGTTGAGCTCTCATGATGGTGTATTCTTTGGAAAATACTCCCGACATCGTGACGTCTTTGGAAAACTATGGGACCAAAGACTTAAGGAACCACTCAAGCAGGAATTCTAGTGGGACTGGTACCTTAATTAAACTCTTTTGGTGTCTCCATTCTCAAATGTGATCAGAGATATGGTCCGCTTTTGTTTTTGAGAAATTGGCCAATAATTCGATGCTAGCATCGTATCTCACAGGTAACTAGAAATGGTTTAGGAAAGCCATCACCAATTCGCTGAAGGAAGAGTATCTTGAGTGATCGAGCTCAATGTACAATTTCATGGCACTCCTAATGATAGTACTTTGAAACAATCGCAACTGTACGAAGTCATATTTCAATGACTTAGATGAGCACCAAAGATGGAAGGTAGTCACATGATCTCCTAGATATTCATTAGGCTTGGCTTCGAACTTCGTTATGTCTGAAGGTAACTTCATTGGAATAGGAGACCAACTCAGATCGTGACATATAGGGTCATTCAACAACCTTGTCAAATATGGAAAATGTAAGGTTTCCAGGAAGGGTAGTTTGGGTTGGTGATAACCTGGGAAAAAGGGGCCTGGAGTTTGACTAGCACAAGGTTGCCAGGAAAATTTTGGCTTCTAGCCCAGATTCTAGTAGAAACCATGTCCATGGAAAGCGTATGGATTTTGCGTGTGCGGAGACATCATCGGTTGATTTCCAAAATAGGACATATATGGTTGGGCATGCATTACATTCGAAGGACTTTGGGAAGGATTTCCCCATGTCGGTCCCGTGGGGATAGGCATAGTGCTTTCTCCGAGGTTCCATTGATTGTAAAAATAATTACCCCATATCAACATTCCCGACGAAGGAACTAATCCCTGCCAAGAATTCCAAGGCCCTGATGTGGAAGAAGTTCCTGGGTGTGCCCCCTGTGCAGGAATAGTACCCTGCAGAGGAATAGGTTGTCTGAAACCAGGGTTGCCCCCAGTTGGGAAAGTAGTTGATGAAAAGGAATTGTTACCAAATGCACCGAAAAAAGAAAATTGTGTCGAACCTACCGACATATTATGCAAAGGTGGTCCTTGACTCCCCACTCCAAGTAAATTATGTCCGGTGGATTGCTGATGCGTGCCATCGAGTGAAGGGGATGAAAGAGGTATATGACCTCCCCCATAAGGGAAAGTGTTAAAAGGAGTAGGAGTGCCCCCCATGTGTCCTTGCATAGGAGCGTTAGAGCTCCTTTCCCCCAGACTTGAAGTCTGTGAAGTGGAGTAGGAAAGTACAGGACATGTACCTGAACTAGGCATCCCGTATGAGAATGCAGGGCCTGTCGCACTTGGTGTCAAAGGGGTTGTGGTCATCGCTAGAGATGGGATCGGACCACTGTGAGATGTAGAGGTGGTCGAGACCATGGTGGCTCAGACTGGTGATGGTGGGTTAGGAGGTGGAAACTCTCTTATGGTGACAACCGTAGTGGGAATTGAAGAATTCCCAGAAGGAGTAAAAACACTTGTTTCCATTGCTGTGTGTGACACTGTTTGGCACTCGTAAGGATGAATAGGTACGATGGTGGTTGTATAAATATCAGTGGTGGAGGTTTCAACTAGACAAAAATATTTCTCTCCAAGGTCTAAAATGGTTGATTCCTCTAGATGTTGGTCGGGCACATTTTCTTGTGACCTAGTCGCTTCAAAAGACCCTTGTTGGTCTAGCTTTCATCTTAGTGGTGGTGGGGGTGGCTCCAGTGTAACTGGCGGTAGGACAAGAAGACTTCATGACCAGCGGAGCTTTTGATCCTCCACTTTCTGAGAAGATCAAAGACACTCTAGGGTGTTCTAGTCGTTAAAAAACAACACACACTAAAAAAGTCCCTATAAGATAAGACAGGAAAACACTAAATTAATTGGAAGAACAGTTACAACAACCAACACTAGAGAAACTTACTGGTGCAAGTGAAACTCAAGCATGGAAGCACCCTCTGGGTATACTCTGCAAAGCGTAGCCTGATGTCTATCTTAGATACCAAGGTATACCCCCATAGTTAGAGGTACAACTCTTGTCAAGGGAAAGGATGACTGCCTCACCCTCAACAAAAACTATCCTGCACAAGCACACTACTGACAATTCAACAGCAACATGTGCACGTGAGCTGTGTAGAGCCAGAGGGCATGTACACATGTTATGGCCTTATACAGGCCGCGTGTATCTCTAAAAATCTGAAACAAATAAAAAAAGACAATCCAAACCAAGAAGAGACCACTAATATTGAGAACCAAGATCTCTTCAAGGCCTAGACACGTTCTTTAGCAGAAAAAAGAAAACAATGTAAGGAAAAAATTCGTAAAACAAAACAATCTGAGATGAAACCTAAGCTATAGACTGCAAACAACCATGACTAGAAACAGTTCCAGAAAACCCCTGAGAATGACCGATTCTGATAGGGAAGAGAATGATTGCCTCAAAAATTTTCTTGAATCGTACACGCTAGTGTTACTTCTTCAGCTAGTGTTTACACACGAGCTGTAAGAAAGTAGGGCACGGGTACACGTGTGAAGGCCTTATGCAAGTCGCGTGTACCTCTATGGGTCTAAAAAAAACACATTCAAGCAAAGAAACAAAGATAGCTGGTATGGAAGACCATAACCTCTGTTAGATCAGACTTTGTAGAAACTTCAAAAAACAGGAAAGAAAACCAGCCTTTTAAAAATACCCAAAAATATTCCTAGGAATCCTAGAGACTTCCCCAGTATGGTCGCCAATTCTGCTGTGGCAGGAAATCCCCCTACGGACTAGAATTTAGGGTTATATTATGCATGCAGATAAGACTGAAAGAATCCTACTTTATACCTTCGTCCCAGACCTAATCCCCATTTCTTTTAAACAAATACATGGTTAAATCAACATACCTTGTTCCAGACATTCCATGTCGATCCTTCTTCACGCTTGATCACTTGTTGGTAGCTATCCTCTCAAGACTGTCATGTGTACAAAACAAGAAACAAACTCTACATGCATTTGTTCTACATATTAATGTGTTAGAGATTCAAACATATATTTGTTAAACTATGAAGAACTCATATAGTGGGATGGGAAAATAATTTATTTATTATTAACCTTAATGAATCAACTTACAATGTCGAGACATGCCACTGCTCTGGAAACCTGATCCTAGGCTCCTCTTCAAATGTCCTCCAACTTCTTTTCTTTGTATCTCTCTTTGAACAAGGATGACTAAAGGGTTGGGACAATGGGAATGTGCAATTGGGTAGAGTTTCTTTACTCTTATTCTCCTCTTCCAAATAGGACCCCTAACCCTTCTTTTATAGTCTAGAAGAAGCTACGTATTTTAACGAACCCTCATCCATGCATGGCCAGAAGATTCAGTTAACTCATCCAAAGCTGTGTGTTCCATTGGCAACTTTCCTTTTTTTGTGCTTTTGTAGGTACACGTGGGTTGTTTTAGGTCATCTAGCGTGTACACGCGTGCAATAATGGAGTAGGGTGCATGGACCCTTATAAAAGAGGTTTTTTAAAGAGTTGTTCAGCTGTGTTTTTGCAAACAAGGGATCTAGGATGGCCTGATGCCAGGTAAGCATGTATGGCGCAAAGTAGGGTTATAACAGTGAGGGCTTTCACCATAAGGGGACCACTTTGGAGTTCGTCCATTTGTACTTATTATCAACCATGACAAGATAATACTGAGTCATCTTTAAATCAAACAAACTTGGGTCCATTACCCAAACCTTTGTTCTACTGAGATTTCTTCAAGGGTTGACATCAATGAAAACCAACCTTAATCAACAATCTCCCCCTTTGGCATTGATGGAAGCAATCTGATGCAAAATTGAAATTATGTCATGCAATATTGAAGTCATATCACTCATGCTCCCCCTAGAAACATGCCTCTGTCCTCTGCATCTATGTGACCATTTCCCCCCATATAACCATGCCTCTGTCCTCTGCATTTGATGAATCTCTCCCCCTTTGTCATTAATGACAATGATATCTTTCCATGCAGGGATGATCCCCTTGACTGAACTATCCTCTTTATGGTGCTTCCTCATTTACTTCTAATAAATATAAGATAAGAATTCAAAAGCATTAATTTTGGAGTAAAAATAACTCTGAGTCTCTGGCAAAGATACTCAAAGGCTTCCTATGGAAGTGGTTTTGTAAAGATGTCTGCCACTTGCTCTTCTGTTCCAACATACTCAACTCTGATGTTATTTTCTGCAACCTGCTCCCATAGAAAATGATACTTTATTGGAATGTGCTTCATCTTGGAGTGCATCACCAGGTTATTTGAGATGTTGATGGTTCTTGTATTATCACAATATATTGGAATGGGCTCATCATACTCAACCTATATATATGTCAGAGTTTGTTTCATCCAAAGAACTTGTGTACAACAAGATGTTGTTTTAATATACTATGCCTCAGTTGTAGATAAATATACTGATTGTTTCTTTCTTAGCCATGATACTAAACACTCACCCAAGTAGAACGTTGCTCCATTGGTGGTTCGTCGGTCATCAATACAACCTACCCAATCTACATCTGTGTAGGAAATAAGTGATATATATTTTCCTTTTGGATACCATAATCCAAACTCTTTTGTTCCTTTAAGATATTTGAAAATCCTCTTCACTGCTAATACATGTGATTCCTTTGGTGCTTCTTGAAATCGTGCCACCTGTCCAACTTCCTGCATTACATATCATCTGGATGTTTTCACATATAGTAGGATGTCAATCATTGACCTGTATTTCCTCTTATGTGTAGACTTTGAATCATCATCTTTGCTCAACTTGCAACTCGTTTGCATGGAAGTGATAACTGATTTGAAATATTCCATTCCTAACCTCTTTATCATTTCTCTGATATACTTGGTTTGAGAAATAAAAATTCCTTGGTTTCTTTGATGTATCTGAAGCCCCATAAAGAAGGATAGCTTTCCAAGTAATGACATTTCAAATTCATTTTGCATATCCTTTGCAAATTTATGGCTTAACATGTCATCATCACTATTGAAAATAATATCATCAACATAAAATTCAATTAATAAAATATTACCTTGACTTACCTTGATGTAGAGGTTGTTGTCTATACTTCCTTTTCTGAACCCTGCTTGTTGTAGATACTTATCTAGTCTAGAGTACCATGCTCTAGGATCCTGTTTTAGACCATACAAGGCCTTCCTTAATTTACACACATAATCTGCGTTCTCTGAAAACTAAAATCCTTCTGGTTGTTCAATGTAGACTTCTTCTCCAAGTTCTCCATTCATAAAGATGATTTTACGTCCATCTAATATACTTTAATATTTTTGGATGCATAAGCTAAAAGCAAACAGATTGCTTCCATTCTGGCAACTAGGGTAAATGTCTCTTCAAAGTCGATTCCTTCAATTTGTCCATATCCTTTACATACCAGTCTAGCTTTGTTCCTTGTAACATGTCCATATCCATTCAATTTATTCCTGAAAACCCATTTTGTGTTGATCACATTCTTATTCTTTGGTCTTGGAACCAATTCCCAAGTGTCATTTTTCTCTATTTTATCCAATTCTTCATCCATGGCCTTATTCCAAAATTCATCCTTGTTGGCTTCTTCAAAACAGTTTGGTACAATTTTAGATAAGAGTGCTAGGTGTGTTTGTTCTGGTGACTGTATTCTTCTTCTACTCTCAATTCCTGTATCTTTGTTTCCGATAATCTGATTTGAAGGATGATTCTTCTGTACTTGTCTGCTAGGTGTATTTGGAGACACTAGTTGAACTTGCTCTTCTGCTTCTGTCAGATTCTCTTCATCTTCCTCTTATACTTATTTTTCATCTTCTGCTTTTTCTTTGAAAGGTTGCTCCATTGATTCATTTTCTTCTTCCTTTGATTCTAGTCTGCCTGTTTCATCAATTGTTACATTGATGCATTCCACAACTTTGTTCAATCTCAGATTGTAACACTTGTATGCTTTCATTGTACTTGAGTAACCAACAAGTCCTCCTTTTCCCACATGAGAGTCAAACTTTCCCACTCTGCCATCTTCTCTTTTGATGTAGCATTTTCTTCCAAAAACTCTGAAGTGCTTCACATTTGTTGGTCTTCCTTTCCATATCTTGTAGGGAGTTTTGTTAGTGTTGTTTCTAAGCATTATTTTGTTTTGAATGTGAACTATTGTATGCACTGCCTGTGTCCA